>JAQQZR010000036.1:9835851-9887263 GCA_030068235.1 Notoglanidium macrostoma | reverse complement strand
CACACACACACACACACACACACACACACACACACACACACACACACACACACACACACACACACAAACATATATATTCACTGGAGTACCAACAACTGCCTATGGCTTACATACGCTCTCTCTCTCTCTCTCTCTCTCTCTCTCTCTGTCTCTCTCTCTCTCTCACACACACACACACACACACACACACACACACCTTCTCTGTCTCTTATTCTCCCCTCTGGCTATCTCATCCCCCTCTTTGTATCCCTTTCTACTTGCATTCTTTCTGTCTTTCTCTCCCTGTCTTGTCCCTACTTTCCACTACAGATGTATCTTCAGGTTGGTCTTGTCCATATCCTGACACTCGCTGCTTTCTGAGTGGGAGTCAGCGTTGCTCTCTGTATTGATGTTTCAAGCCTGCTACAGTCGCTGTCCCTCTCGGCCTGCAGCTCTCCTCGGCACTGTGTGATTGCTTAGCTGAGGGCGCACAGGGAAGCCTGTAGAAAATCAATAAGAGGCGAAAGGCCTTGGCTTCCTTTTCTTAATAAAAGTTAGATATTATTTGTCACATGGTAAGGTGAGGATTTTATTACTTAGCCTTCGGTGTTGCAGTGGCTGCAGTAAGAGGACGCGGAGAAAGGTTATTACGCGCCGATCATATTGCTTAATATCTTGCCCATCGTGCTTTTTAGCTCCTTTATAGAGCACCAAGGGCTTCAAGTACATCTTTCGAGTGAAGTTCAATATGGACCTCTATTAGATACTCATGAAAGTGCTTCAGTTAAAAAAAAAAGAAATGAAGGTTTTCCAGTATCCAGTAATATAGTTCTGAAAAGAGGCATGTTTTTAGGGTTCTATATTTCTATATTTTATACCTCATACCTTATTGGAGACCTCGATAATCAAATAATCACCTTTCTCTGAAATGTTGTCAGTCCAAAGCAAAGGGCTTTCATTTTCAAATGACAGTATAATTTGGTCTTAATAAGGTGTGATTAAAAAGCAGTTGCTCTCAACTTGGACTAGCAAAGAGACAACTGTGTTGTGTTACAGAATCACTCAAGTAAAATATCTTCAGAAATTTGTCAATTTACCATTGTGACATTTCCCCTCACTCTCCTCCCAAAGTTTTCCTTTGTATAATTGGGTTTGCTATCTCCTAAATTAAATTACAATCAGCAATCTGCATCAAATTATGTTAATAAGCCCTCTTTAAGTGGATCATTATCTGCAAGGCTTTTTTCATAATAAGGACTGGATTCCTCTACTCATCTTTGTAGTGTACTCTATCTAATTGAATTCATTCCATCAAAGGATCAAGGAAAAAAGAAAGTTTTAAATAAATCAAGGCATTTCAGGGAACTGTGGGACGAAATGCACTTAGGGTTTTTTTTTTTTTTGTAACATTGAGAAAGTAATTAATTCAGGTAAACCTAAAAATGTGCATGGTTAAACTTAAAACGGTGAGTTGTTGAAAATCATACATTCTGAGCAAAAGAGTGAAGTGATTGGGTAAGAACTTAGGAATTATGTCACTTTCAACTAACTACTAAAGGAAAGACTGGGGCAATAGAAAAAATGGGAAAATGAGCTATTGGTGATGATAACGATAGCTCAGTAGTGAGCTAATCCTTGAACCGGTAGAGTTGCGCAATATGCTATGCTTCGCATAATATTGAATAAAATTAAAAACATGGCGCAATCACATGGTATGATTCTTAGCATAAGGACATATACAAATCCCAGGGTTAGAAACATCTAAAGATCACTATGAGCTTTATCCCAGTGCATGGCTCTTCACTAAATAAATTTGCAAATTCATTTCTATGAGAATGCATGTAACCTTGAAGAAGAAAATGTTAGTCAAATAATATATATATAATCTGAGAACAGAACTTTTCCTGCATAAAGGAGTAGGTCATGCTTTGTCTCTTTACTCAGAAATAAGGATGTGTATGAGTATATGGAATGCAGTGGGGTATACAGCACAGAGGTCAATATATACAACATCACATCAAATGAAGAAGAATTTCTTTATCTGTATTCTTAGCAAGGCACAAAAACAGCTCTGTTACCTCTTTTGAAGAGTGTGATTAAAAAGCACTTGTTCGAGGTATAGATTATCTTCTGTAGTATAAATAGGCTTGTTTGTTATGTGGAGATTTGTAGACATTTCCAAGATGTGCTCTACATTACTATGACAAATAATGTCTTAACAGTCTATTCAATTCATTTTTTTGTTGTTGATGTTGTTGCATGTGTAAGATCTTGCTGTGTTGTTGGTTGGCCCTGTGGCTCAGGGAATCCACTCTACCAATGAACATAGAGTGGATGAAGTGGAACCATCCATGCCAGAACCAAATCAATACTACATTACGTTCGCTCATCTGCTGGGTGTGGTGTGCCACAGCCAAATAGTATTTGATCAACAGAAAGTGTCTTATCATGCTCTTCCCAGCCTCTCTTTTGACCTGGAAACATTCTCACATCAATAGGCAAAAGCAAAAAAAAAGCAAATCTGCTCTTCATTGATTTGTCTTACTTTTATAAAGACCCCATTGCTGCCATGCGCTCTGAAACGTCACTGCAATGATGCTTGCACAACGGCTTTCTGGTTAAGGTTAACAACAAGAGTGCCCCTTGGCTCTCCATTATCCATGAAGAAGGAAGCAAAAGTCCACTTCTGAAAATGACTCATTAAGATTTTGATCAATCTAATGTTGATGCTGATCAATCTTATCCTACATCTGTGTGGCAGAGTACGGAAATGCCATCAGAAAATTGCATTCTAAATGAAATTAGGCACCATCCAATCCCATGTGTTTCTATTGAGGCATTAAGATCTGATATGATTTTGGGCTGAAAAACGTCCTTTTTTTTTCTCCTGCTCTCAATGAAGCAATCAAATTTCCTTGATGGTCTCTGGGAGCACTTAGCTTAAAAGAATACACTTCCAAATCAAAAAGCTTTCAATCATCTCAAATCGCATTTGGATGAGAGTGTGCTCCTGAGCACAGAATTTGCTGGATGTGATTGAACATTTGAGTGACTCACGTGCACATTGGCCATGTTGGGAGACATTAGGATTGACTTCCTGCGAGGCCTACCGATTGTCTGTGACGGCTGGACAGCTTGAGCGCCGAACCAGCATGTCAAACACAGGACAGGACAAGAACGGAGCAGGACACAGCACTTTTCATTACCACCCTGAGCTGACTGATAAGAACAGGACATAACTGACGGGACATGGAAGGAGAAATGTGGCCTACATGGTTACGGAGCTTTACGGAAGGGAGGAACTGAAGGATTTGGCAGAGGTTTCTTATTGGCATGTACACTTATGGAACAAAAAAGGTCAATATAGATAACACACATGAGTAAAACGCAAATAATACAACTGTTATTATGCTTGCCAATGCAAATAGGCTCCGTTTGTCTTGGCTTTAATTCTTGGAAAACCAATAGGTCACGATTTCTTCTGTAAAAAATGAAATAAAATCAGATCTGGGGTGGCTCAGGTGTTCTCAAAAAATAAACTCTTTCAAAATGCATTTATAGTTTGACATGTAAATGTCTTAGTAGAAAAAGACTTATCTTGATGTTGATCCCACCACTGAGAGAAATTATTCTCATAGACATATTCCTCTCTAATCAAATTTATGTCAGTTATTCATCTAATAGCAGGGTGTAAATATACAAAAACAGGGTAATAAATAAGAAAATTGGATGTTACAAGCTGTGGTTTATCTGACATATGCCAGAAAATACACATGGACGTTGGAGATGGCCAGTCACGGATGATAAGGCGGGGATAGCGTTAACACAATTTTCCTATGTCACTAATGGGAGACAGATAACCCCTCTACACTAAAGTCTTATATCTCTACTGCTCATGTGGGGGAAATGTATGCTAATGGCTTCCAATCCCCATCCACTCGCATTTATTCTATAATGACTTTAAATTTGTGCATTAAAATAAAATAGAGAATAAATCTGGTGGAAAGCCGAGAGAGGAAAGTTTGAAAGGGGGACGACTGACACGTCATCACTCTTAAACCCTCATAAAATCTCTGTTGAACCCTCATAAAAGCTCTGTTGAGCTCAACCATGTTTATTTCAGTCAGAGAATTAAAAACATTAAGCTGTGTGTATTATTAGGCTTATAAACAGGCATCTGTGTGATCACATAGACTGATGACATCCATCTGCTAGCCGATGCTGAGAAGAACTGACTTTACGTTCAGCTTCAGATATGAGAGGTGTAACACGAAAAACCTCACTCCAGGCTCATAATCCAAATAATCACGGTTCATGGGAGCACAGATTCCTGCTTCGAAGATATGAAAATACTGTAGGCTGCCATCAGTTGCTGTAAAGGTGTAATAGTTCTAATTTTACAATAGTCCTGCTGAGTGCTCGATTCTGAGGTTGTTGATTAATTTCCTATATCAGCCTGGTCTTGACAGTAATTCTGGCTCTTAGGTTTATATGAATGATGTATCACTTTATATATTTATATTTATATATTTATATATCACTGTGTGCTATAGTAACAGCTTACACTGGGGCTCGTATGGTGAATGTTCCACATTAAAACATGTGAGAAGATGGGTAATTAACATTTACGGAAAGTGTCTCCAGTGTCATTGCTTGCTAACAGTCAGAGATAAAGCTGTAAGTTTTCCAACACAATTTTCAGGATGGAGGGCTTCTTGGTGACATGACAAGCTGCATTGTTTTTGTCTTATTAACTTCATTAGAAAGAAAAAAAGAGGCTGCTGATGAAACAATTTTTATAGCTGCTACAACGTGAGAGATGACATTAGCTAACTTGTTTCACAGATGCTTCACACCATTACACGTAACTTTAAAGGAATACAAAGTATGATGTTGTAATGAAATAATTGCTGGCAAATTAGTGGTATAATAGGAATTAAACACTTCAGGATTGGAAAAGTAACAACTTTATAGTAGTAAAGTAGAAACAAAGATGCTTTATGGAGCTTCTGCTCTTACTTTTGGTTATAATCTCATGCAATAGTGAGAACTAGCTCCTGATACGGAGAAAGATCTGATGATATTATTCATGATATGTCTTCAGGAATGTGTAAATGACAGCCTAAAGGGATGTTAGATGTTTATCACCTATGTAAGTCATTCAATAGAGAGGCTAAAAACAACTCTAATGTTCAGATTTACAATAAAAACAACAACAAAAAAGAGTGACTTTGCAAAATTTTTTAATCTCCTCGTTTCTCTTTTCAATTATTAGTAAGATTATTTGTAAAATTTTGAGGAAGTAAGTTAAATAATCAAGACCGCATTTATAAATCTAGCCAGCTTTCCATTTCAGTATTGCGTAAAATAAAAGCTATATTAAAACATTTTGACAAAGCACAATTGCGAATGGTCTGTGTTTCTATTGAGTGATGTTATGCAATTAAAGTTGGCTTTTCTCCTCTCATGATAGGTTTCCTCTCACAATAGCTCTTACAGAGCACTCTTTTTTACAGTAAAGTAGCATTTCCATTTGATATTTATGTTATATCATGTGACATAAATGCAAAAAATGTGTTTCCATTTCAATTTTATGAAACATGCCTTATTAATTTGACTGAAGATGCACCTCATGTGAAAGTAAAATTTTTTTACATTATTTGTTTCTTAGTTTCCAGGTTTAAATTGTGCAATTAAGCAGGTTCGTGGCTTCTTTCAGAAATGCCTTTGCTGTTGGACCAACCACCCTAAAGGAAGCATATGAAATATTTATATACCCCAATATGTTTTACATTTTTCTTTCACTTTTGTTTGAAAGCATCTCCTTACATGGTTCCTCTCTTATATCCACCCAAGAGTCATCTGTGCTTTTTGTGTGAAGATCGGAACATTGCAGACACTGACATAGTGAGTTTTCAATGAAGACCACCAGTGTGAAATACCCCCTCCTTCAGCCCAACGGGGATGTGTGTATAATTGTGTCTCTTCAGAAGCTGAAAGTGCACGGCACAGCTTCGGCCATCCCGCCGAGTATGGATTTTTCATTCACTGGTATTTGGGTGACAGGGTCGCTCAAGACAGATTTCTCTTCATCTCTCCAACCATTTGTACACGTCTGACTTTAATGAAGATGCAGGTGAACACCACTGCAGAGAAAGAAAGTACGTTTGACTACAGGAGTTAAACCTGTAGAGTAATATAAGAGCGTGAAATAGTAACGTTAGCATTCAGGATCAGTTTACTGAATGTAAAAAAAAAATTCTATTTTTTATTTTTTTATTACACATAGTGCGAAATATAAAAGTTGATTATGCTTGAAACTTTACAGAGTCAGGGTTTTGCACAAATGCACAAAGAAGTATAATACTATCCAAGTAAATATATTATATGGAACCATACTGGCATTACCGGTACCGCCTGTAATGGTTTTTGAGAAGATATAATATGTACTGTATATAATATATAAGTTGTTTTAGGTTAGCTCTATCTGGAACCATACGGATTAAACTCAGTTTATTTGCCATTCTACACATTTTCCAAGGGTGCAGAGACCTTTTGTTTTCCGCGATCCACTACATATTTGAATATAGACACTCTTGTCCTGTCTGTATTAACTCTCTGTATTCAGAATAACATATTCCTCACTATAAAAGGCCTTGAGTAGAAGCCGAATATAAACTGTGAAACATACAATAAATAAGAAGTGTGAAAAGACATGACGAATAAAGACATTCTTCCCGAGCTTAAGAAAACCCTCCATATAAAGAGTTCACAACAAGGTCATAAAAGGTTTTCAGTAATAGTAATGGAAGCTTAAATGACCCTGATCTGAACTTTATCAAAGGTATTTGTATATTGTGCAAACCAAGTACACCCAGCCTCATTTCCATTCTCTATCATTTTATTTATGGGGACATGAGGACAACTCAGATGTGAAAACATATTTCACAATTAAGGCAGTCAGATTCATTAAGGAGAGGCCGGAGGCAATGGAGAGAAGCGAGGCACACAAGCCAAACGCTTTTCAGATGAAACACTGTTCATAGATGTCTGTTTTTATTAGCTAGCCTTGCTGTGACTCCGTGGCTCGGCCTAGAAGACCAAAACAAGGGGCGCGCAAGTGTAATTGCACACATGTGCATTAATTTTTTCATACACAGTGTTGCTAGCATTCAACAATATTAATAGTTTCCTCTCTGTTACAACCATTTGAAGGGTTATTTATGAAAACTCCATCTGCTTTATTGTTTTTCCTTGTTGTTTTACATTCGTAGCCTGGTAGTTTAAGTGAACAAATTCTATTCCTGGCTCGGAAATGCAGGGAAATCTCTGAAATTAAAGAACTCTCAAAAACCTTTTTTGGTAACACTACTATCACTGTTCCATTTTATATAATCTTATATCAGCTAAATTGTCTATTATCAATACTTTAATTCCATTTCACGCTATATTACCTTGGATGTATCTTCTTCGTGTTATGATTAAGGTAAAGCCCACAGTCACTGCACGGGAGGAGGTTGTGGAGAAATGCACACTTTCATTGGGATGGCAATGGAAGATTTAACAGTGCAGTTTCAACTTTCATGGCAAAATGAATATTATACAGCTTTAACAAAATGTGTTGAAAATGGAAAGGTATGAAAAAGAAAAAAGTAATGAAAATGCCAGGGGCTAATTAATCACTAAATTTCAGTTTATAATGTTGGTGGATTTCATTTTTAATTACACTCATTCTCATTCTCATTCAGGCTATTATTATTATTATTAGGCTGGCTTAGTAATGGTTTTCTCGCATAGCTAGACTTTCTGGCGTCTACCAGGGTAATAATGGTGGAAGAAAAAGAAGAAGAAGAAGGAGAAATTATTCAATCACAGTACTCATCCTATTAGTATACCAATATACAGCATTTGATATACTAAAAAATGTATAAAACATTAAACCTTACACTAAAGCTTGAAGGTAAAATGTCATGCAGCATATGGAACCCAAAGCTCACTTCACACCTGCTTCATCCTGTACAGATTTGTCCTCTTTCTAGGTTTGAATAAGTGTCTCGTCCTTTCAAGTTGAGCCAAGTCCTAATGCAGTCTGTTTAACGCTGAACACAGCTATGGAGAAGGGTGGAAAGGGAGGGTGGACGGTGAAGAGGTGACAGATTCTTTTCCCCTCAGTAAGCCTCGGAAATAAATCTCCTGCCTCTCTGTTTGACTTTTTGATGAGAAAGTGTTGTGCAATAATGCAATTCTGAAAGGAAAAGGCACTTAGGAGCCTGAGAGGTGGATTAGCAATTTGTACAAGCTATGTATAACCATAAATCGTGGACTATCAGGCCAGCGTTGTCTTTGATAGGGGGATGTTTGAGTTCCACAGAGCCTGCTTCGATCTGAAGCGCAATATCCAGGCAGAAACAGCTGTTTCAATACCTCAGAAAAAAAAAAGGATGGCGTGAGGAGTGAAGGGGGCGGGGAGAAAGAAAACGTAAGAAGCAGAAAAAAGTGATGCATGTCCAGACATGACCTTATCAAAGTGACTGGAGTCCTTTGCTTATTGCACAGAACCAATTTGAGCTGACCAAACGCAGCGGGTACATCATGGGGGGGTAAAATGACATCTTTCTCTCTTCTCCACCCCCTCCTTCTTCCTCTCCTTTGCTTACAGTGGGCCAGAAGTGGCTGAAGATTAGCATATGACATGACAGATTACATTAAATCACATCGTTTCAGTGCTTTATGGCATTAGCCTCTTAGCCCAGGCAGCTAGGCACATGCAAATGCAGCTTTGAAAGCCCTTCTTACTTAAATCTGCTGAGTGACATGACACCTTTGATATGATTATTAGCACGCCGCAGGAAAGGGAGAGGAATTCAGACAGTTCTGAACAAAGATTTCCAGGAGCTGATGAACACAGCAGCCTAGTACTACTTCAGGCTTTTATGGCTCAAGGACCATGTAGCTACAGACGAAAGCTTCAGTATCTTTTTAATGGTCCAATTGTTTTCCATAGACATGCTCAATGTAAATGTGACTATTTTACTAACTTAAATGTTACTCCTTCCTTCATGTTCCATCCAAATAGCTCATTCTGTTAGTGACTCAGCTAATGATTCAAGCCACTGAATCGTTATGGCTTCAAAAAAATCCCACTTTAATGTCCTATTTCCTCTGCTTAGGATTCAGACAAAACTAGTATTGTTGTATTCCAACATTCCTTTTGAAACTCTGTTACATAACAATGGATCACATGTCATTCTGTATAAATCAATTGGCAGCATCGTGTTTGGTCCTCTCATATGCAGAGCGTGTTGCGTGTGTGTGTGTGTGTGTGTATGTGACCTGGATTTCAGCTCCTCTTCCCCAATTATTCAGAATGTGACAGCAGAAGCCCTCTGCCCCTCCACAGTGTCTTCCAAGACTTCACTGGTCTTTAATCTTAATTATAAAGCTATCATTATGGCGCAGAAATGCGTCTGCCGGTAGCGTGGCTGTGGGCGTCCATGCTCAGAATCAATCATGCCCTGGGAAGGTTCGGCCATGGAGCTTTCTTCTCCTTTCATTTATTCTCGTTTCAATTTTCATAATTGCTGCTGTCCTCACACTTATGGACTGCACACACACACACACCCCAGCTCTCCTCATATCTAATGTTTAGAAGGCTCGGGTGGTTTCAGATATTTTGTTGCATCCTGCACGTTCACTTAAGTGGGAATAAAAGGATCTCACCTCATTTTTGAGAGTTACATGAATAGGGGTTGGCTCGCAAACAAGAGTAGTAAGATTTCTTTGATGGGTGCTGTAAAATCCAGCTATGTGACTGCTGTTTGTGTTTGTTCCATCACGGCCTAATCATGTTTCTGAAAGAGGTCTGGATGTGCCACTAAGAGAGCATGCATTTAGAAGTGAAGTCAGATGATGTAGTTAAGCTCAACATGGCAGAGTGCATTAGTGTCTCTGCGCCAATTTATGAAAGTAGAAGAAAAAGCCCAGCAGAGCAGAAAGCGACAGAGTGCTATTCATCATTCAGCATTATGCTGTTTTTATTTAATTCATGCACAAATCACTCTCCAGCGACTGTCGACAAGGGCTAAAATCTCCTAACATGGAGAGTGTTGCTCCTAACAGTACTTTCACACCTTATTAGATATGTTTGAGATGGAAAAAAGGACAAAAGCTTGCCAAACTGTCAAGGTTCTGCAAGTCATCTGAATTCTGCATAATTCAAGATGGCTGCCATGTAGCACTTGGGTTTGGATGTACAAAGACATGGTGTGTGGCTAATTTCTTGAAAGCTCACTTGCTAACCTGAGTAACCGAGGCGGTGAAATTTAGGAGCAGCGAAGTTGTCAGGACTGCATTAGAGGAGCTGATCAAAGGCCTTCGTCAGGCCAGCCTCACCAGACCCTCCGATGACTCTGATCCCTCTGCCAACAGACTTGTTTTACTGTTAAGGCAGCTTTATGTTTGAATTTTATGTGCCAATTAATTAGGTGCTTTCTAATATATGTCGAGAGAACTGTAAACTATTTAGAGTGGGCTAAAGGCAGAGAGATCTGCACTAAAGTTCTCTTGATTTATGACAGCCAACGTTCACATTCAGTAAGCAAGAGACAGCTGAGAGTGCATGCTTGTCGTACGGAAAGCACTCCACACTAGGAGGAAGGATTAAAATGGCTTCCATTGAAGTCTAAATATTTAATTTCTTAATAGAGGACATTAATTTTAGAAGAACTGTGAGGACATTAATGAGGCTAATGCAGAGTGGCATGCACCATGACGTTAATTTGATAGGGAAAAAAGGCAATCTGAATTCTGTGATGTGGCTGTCCATAACACTCTGAGTTCTTTGCTTTGGATGTGAAAATTTATTTATGTCCTGCCACCCTATCACCTAATATGTGTAAAAACTCCAATGATTAAGACTGATTTAGCTGTTTTTGAATAAGCTGTACAAATTGTTCAAGTGCTAACCCTACCCTTACCTAAACTAATAATATTTGCATTTTATTTTGTTCAGCAGTCACTTTTATAGAAATCAATTTATGGCAGAATTACAATCCAAGGATCCAGCTAATCAGTTGAGGGTTAATAGAATTGCTTAAGGGGACAATAATGGCTCTCTGCAAGACCTGGGATTTGAATTCACAACCTTGCAGTTGAGGCCAAAATTTTATGTACACCTACACTAAAGAAATTCAATCTCGGTTTCACACAACTCCACATATTGAATACTAACATACAAAGTCAAATTACTAAACATACAGCTGAAGTTGTAACAAAATGGCTTAAAGGCAATGGCAAAAAAGGAATTGGATAAAAATATCTAAGTACTATGAGTATGAGAAGTATTGTGAGAGGCTTGTAGAAGGCTACCCTAAGGCCTTAATTCAAGTTAAACAGTTAAAAGGCTACCAAATAATAACAAGACCTACTGTATGTAAACTTTTGACCGACTGAAAATCTACTATAGTAAATCAAAGTGTATAATAAATATACATAAAAAATTTTCAAATAAATCTGTCACGTAACAATTATCTTGAAATGACCTCTTATGTAAATAAAATACACTCACCGTTCACTTTATTAGAAACACCAGTACATGTGCACATTCATTCAGTTATTACTCAGCCAATCATGTTGCGGCCGTGTAATGTAAAAAAAATCCTGCAGATACAAAAAACTTTAGTTAATGTTTGCATCAAGTATCAGAATGACAAAAAAATGTGATATCAGAAACTTCCGATCTTCTGGGAATTTTACACACAACAGTCTTTAGAGTTTACACAACTCTTAAAAAAAACACTGAGTGAGCGATATTTCTGTGGATGGAAATGCTTTGTTGACTAGAGAGGTCAGAGGAAAATGGCCAGATCATTCAGATGGTTCAAGCTGCCAGGAAAGATATAATATTTCATATCTTTACAAATGTGCCGAGCAGAAAAGCATCTCAAAACGCACAACACATCGACCTTAAGGTGGATGAGCTACAACAGCAGAAGAATACATTTATACACTTCAATACAAGAATACAGCCAAGAACAGGAATCTGAGGGCACAGACTCACCCAAACATGAAATGTGTGGAGTTTGAAGGTCTTTAGCCTAGGTGTATGTACATTTTTGGAATCAACAGTATAGTCACTATCCCAGAAGCATAAATACTGAGTAACCCTAACCCTATGCTTACCTTAGCCATATGGCTTATGTAAATTATAAAAAAAAATTGAGAAACCATGTTTCCTGCAAATGTCAAGTGGAAATGTTTTTTTGGTTTTTTTTTTCACTTTTGGAGCTTGAGAAATTAACAAATTAAATAAAATAAACAGATAAAAAAGGCACAATGGTAAATATTCATCCTTTTGCAAATGTAGGAAAAACAAAACACAATAAAAGTAATTTTGATCATTTATTTTGGAAATTTTTCCACGAGTCTCTTTTTTCCTTTGTGCAAACTACATGTGTGTATATAATTGGGGAGCGTACAGAGTGTAGCATGTATAATATATAGCTTTAGAATGATGTTTGAAATCTGAAAACATTTTTATTTTCATTAAATAAGAGAATTCCAGTAATCATACAATGTGGCAATGCATTAATGAAATAATGAATATATTTGATAAAATGACAAAATGATAAATGGTTAATGATAAAAATAAAAGGTAAAAAAAAACAGGCATGAGTAATTTCATTAATTGGATGTTTATTTCAAAGACATTTTTTGCCAGTATTCTGGGTGTGAAGAATCATTTGGATTCAAGCCCCCAAAACTTGGCTTGGTTGACATGAAATGCTCAAACTTGACACTGAATGTATGTGACAGCTTGATGCTAATGTCGGTGGCATAAGCCAAGCTATATATAAAATTCCTGGAAAAACATGGGAGGGAAACATCACCTCAGATGGTGTGAGTGGGATCTGATACCTAATAATGCTTAACACGTTTACCTTCATTAGAAATTCACATAGTTGTTCTGTTATATAGGAGAGTGAAAAATAAGAAGTCGTGTCACACATATTTGGAATTCAAAAGATGTACAACAGTTTTGGTGAATATCTTACTCACCCCTCACCTCAAACCTAACCAGAAGTAACTTTACATTTGAGTTGGTTTCTGGAAATTCTTATCAATTTGATCAATTGATTATTAGAGAGACCGAGTTTTGCATGTTCTCCCCATGTATGTGTTGGTTTCCTTTGGGATCTGTGGTTTCCTCTCTACTCCCAAAAACATAGTAGATGAACTGGTGACTTTAGGTTGTCTCTAGTATGTGAATGTGAGTGTGTACCATGCAATAGACTGGTGTCACCATGGTGTATTCATACTTTGAGTTCAGTGTTCGCAGGATAGGCCTTGGATCCAAGTGGTTAATGAAGAAGTGAAGTTACTAAATGAATAAATAGTTCCAATAACCATCACTCTGGAATTTTTTAATTGAATCAAACAATAGTAATTTAAACAGGTACTAAATTGGACAATACAATGAAATGCTAATTCCAAATCTGAATCCCAGCTAAATACGACAAGGCTTCTGGCATAGCAAAGAAAAAAAAGTTCCTTTCGAATACGTAGGCCTATAGGTTGTTTAACTGTATATGAGTCTTTCAAACAGAACAAAGAGACTAAAGCACATATACAAACAGATACACAAACCAGGATATAAGCTAGGATTATACAGTGATGTGAAACCAATTTAACATCCAAAGAGAACATGTTGAGACAAATATTCATCAAAGGTTTATTTGCCGGATAACACGTTGGAACAAAAAAATTATGTGTGATGGTTCTCAAGTTCTACTCTTTTGCTATGGTTGTTACAGTGTTGCGAATGACTTTTCAAATGTCCAGGCCAATTGAATCTAAGAAGACAGTGTTTTCATAAGACAGAGTTTTCTCTACCATTATGCCATTAACTTAGAGTGACTACCTATGGATGATAGCCACAGAAATCAGTGGAGAGTCCTGCCTTGGGGAAGCAGAAAAACTTGATTAAACTTATCCTCTAATTACCAGAGGGTGCTTCCAGGAGTACTTAAAGTAGGGTGGCTCCTAGATGGTGTCCTGGTAAATTATGTTCATTCAAACTATTGCACGTGGGCTTTAAAGGTCAGCTTAAGATTTTTATGCAGGATGTGTGTCAAGAGATTGCTACTATCTTCAGTTTCTGCATGATGGATTTAGTGGATGTAGCTAGCATCCAGCAGCTCCTGAAATCTTACTTGTTTTTTTGGGCCTGTCACACAGTTTCTTTGTTCCATATAGTTGGTCCAACACTGCCTGTTTTGTGCTGGAATATGCAGGAGATTCTCCTCACAGAGTAAAATAGAGGCATACCTCTGTATTTCAGCAATGTCTACTCAGATAGGTTTCTCTTCCAGTAACCAAACTGCATCTCTGTTTCGTTTGGAATGGGTGATGAGGTTTTCGTTCTTGCATGGTATAATGACCATCTGCCAGACCTTAACCACATTGTAAAGGAGTTGATTTGATTGTGTGCCAGTGTTAGTCAACAGATAGTGTGAAGGAGACAGATGAGGAAAATTGGAATTGATATTCAGGAGAGGTTGGCCTTGGCTGATAGATTGGAATGGAAAACGTACATGTTTGTGATAGTCCTTCTTTAACACTTTTGCTAGATGTGTGTGTGTGTCCACAGGTATTAAACATTCTGCATATGGAACGACTTCATGAGCGAGTTAACATAAATAAAATATCTCATTGTATGGTTTTCTCATTCACTCACCTTTGACCACTTCATTCTATCATTTCAGTATGCTGAGAACACTACTATTCCCAGGTGAATGATCTAGGTAGAAGATAACCACTTTCTGGACAGATATTGGTATTTCTACTGGAGTTTTCTTTTAGCATTCTTTAAAACTGTCAATGAGCTTGGGAAATCTGAATATATTTACTGATAGAGACTTCAAAGCACTTATGTAAGTCGCTCTGGATAAGGGCGTCTGCCAAATGCTGTAAATGTAAATGTAAATAAAAGATGTACAGGTGTCTATTTCAGCATAGCTGGTACTTGTCTTTCAGGAAGCACCCCCCCACCCCCCCACGGACCTAATTTTTAGTGCAAACATCTTGATTGCATGTGCCTCCAGTACATCACCTACAGACTACAAAGCTATCTTTCTATGCTATCTTCCTATTCTGTACCATTCTATGCAACACAATCTGAAGCAAGGAAATTGTTTCTATTTATACTCCTCTCTGATCTGCTCATCTTTTTAAAATTACTGCAGGACTGATGTTGGAATTAAGTGCATAGTAAGTCTGTCACTCTTTGTCTAGGAATGGTAATCAATTACTGAGGTGGTTAACTAGTGCTTACTGTGCAATCTTTAAGACAGCTTGGTGGTCAGATAATCACGCAGGGACATCACATCATGTCCTTCTTGATACAAATCATAAATGGAAACAGCAAAATCTGTCTCAAAATTGTAGTAGATGTTTTATATACATTACCAAAATGGACCTTTATTGCGTACATTATATAGCTAGTGGCATGTAGACACTTAACCATCAAAACCAACCCAAGGATACTGCTATATATTTGGAATGTGGCTATGGGGATTTGAGATCATTCAACCACAAGAGCTTTAATGAAGTCAGGTATTGATGTCAAGTGAGGAGGCCTAGTGTACAGCTGGCATTCACATTCATTCTACTGGTGTTCAGAATGGTTGAGGTCAGGGCTCTGTGCAGGCCACTTGAGCTCTTCCACTCCAATCTTGGAAAACCAAGTCGTTATGGACCTCACTTTGTACACAGGGGCATTATCATGCTGGAACATGTTTGGCCCCTTAGTTTTAGTTGTGTGAAATCTTAAAGCTACAGCATAGAAAGACATTCTGGATAAGTACGTGCTTTCAACTTTGTGGTAACACTTTGGAGAAAGCCTACATTTGGGTGTGATGGCCATATATTGTACATTGAAACTACTATTACAGTTTTAGTGATCTTGCTGCTTTAGGTTTTGCGTATCTTCTGTATTTTCACCCACATGAGGACAAGAGGACCTATTTTGATCAGATAAAAAAGCCGATCTTGTTTCCTTGCTTATTAGGTATGTTAGAGCAGGAAAAGGATCAAATTATGCTGGCATTCTGGGACTGGAGTCGATCACCCTGCTATGAAGAAGATAACCACTGAATATTTACATATGCATATGTTATATAAGCAACACTTTACAACCACAGATACAATACTTTAAAAATACAAGTTAGTACATGAATAATTGATTGCAACATTCTACCTAGTTCTGACTCCTTTGGCTTCCCAAACTCTTTACACAGTGTTGAACCTCTAGGCCTTCCACTTTCTGTATATGGTCTAATTAATGGATGGTCTTTATCTACTATTCTCATTTACTACTCATGCTCTCTGTAATTGTCTTCGCAATTTTCTTGTTTCCAGCTTTCTAATTTAAGCTCCTTGCTTCACCCCCTGGTCTCTGCTGTTTCTTAGAATTTCTAAACTGTACAGACCAACATAGATCTCTAACATTTATATTTTCTAGTACAGGGGATTTAAAAATCTCTGCAATGTGAAGCCTCATGCAATATAAAATAAATTTCACGGACTCCGTACAGTTTTATAACAAATCCAAATATTAGGCTGATTATTTACATTGTATATAATCATTATTTGGCTATTTGTTTGCACACAGCATTTTAGGCCTGAACTTTCCACAAATAGAACACATTAGGTTCATCCAAGTGATATTTTTTATAGTGTTGTAGTACTTATTTTTGAGCTCATGATTAAGAAATTCATGAAACCCCTGGCTAAGCTTCATAGACCCCTGTTCTAGTCCACTTTGTATAATGTCCCTGAGTTTGACCCTTAAGTGTTTTCCTGGTTTACATTTGCTATGTCTGTTCCCTGACTTGACTAGATCTGTGGACTTTGCCAGTGTTACTTGAAAAACTTGTCTCCAGAGTCCTCCTTGATATTGTTAAGATAAAAACAGCATGAAAGATGTGAGCTAAGCTGGGAGCTTGAGCACATGGGTCAAGTATTCATGACAGAATTCTCTAGGAGAATGAGACTCTCTTTAAATCTCTAAAAGCCTTGCTTTAATGCGGTTACAAAGCACATTATTATGGGCCATAATGCATATAAAGTCTCATGGTTAGGCACTTAGTTAATGTGACCAGCAATTTATGATAGGGTATTTATAAAGGAAAACAAAAGGGGAAGAAACTTTGAAGAAATCTTAAAATTTTCAATAAACCCAAGCCATTATTTCCATTTATTTATTTATTTATTTTTTGAATAAGCATATTTGATGACTTTGTTCTTCTTAAAAAAGAGAATGATATTACCATATAGCAATGTTGGCTGGTGGTTATTACAAAAGGGAAAACATACAGTATGTAACATGAACTGTGGGATTATATAAATGTGCTCATTCTAACACATCATTGCTCATTCACAGGGATTTAGAATCTAAGGCTTATGATAAACACACACACACAATCTATTTTACTGTTATCAAGACAGCTTTTGCTACAATCTTGGTTATTGGTTTGCCCAATTGTTTTATTTTCTGTCTCTCTTCATAAGTATGAGCATCAAAACAATGCATCAGAACACATTAACAGTGTCTGCCATCCATCCATTTTCTATGCGATTTATCCATTGCAGGTGATGGGGGAAGTTGGAGCCAATCCCAGCTGACTTCAGGAGAGAGGCATGGTACACCCTGGAGAGGTCACCAATCTATCGCAAGGCTAATACTTAGACGAACAACCATTCACACCTAGCGAGTAGCCAGTTGGCCTAATCCATATGTCTTTGGACTGTAGGAGGAAACCAGACACCTGGAGAAAACCCATGCAGGCTCAGGGAGAACCTCAAAACACTACACAGATAGGCCCCCAGTCAACCTTGGGATCGGACCCAGAACCTGCTTGCTGTGAGGTAACACTGCTAACCACTACTTCACTGTGCCTCCCCAGTGTCTGCCATTTCATTTGATAGCTAGTTATGTAGATTTGTAAACAACACGTTTCAGAAATGAATGCAAATAAGTGAACAGAACTTCATGCAGCAGAACTTTCAACTGACACAGATAGATTTAAGTTTGACATGCCAGTCATGTTCATTCCTGATTTGCTGATTGGATTATGAGGTTCAGCCACTCTGAGAGGTCAAACAGTCATCCTAAGGTGAAGCCGTGTGTCCAGACAGGACAAACAAAAAGCGCAAATAAACATAAGGGTTTTTTTCCTGTGCAAAATGCACCCATCCACACCCTATTCAATCCCACTGAGGCTGAGCGTCTGGGCAGAACTCGATACAATATGTTAAAAGTCTGCTATCCAAGGAGTGTTAATCTTTTGTCCCATTACAACAGTGAGTACAAAAACACCTAACAAACATTAACTGATGCATGAGTTTCAATGGGTGTTTTTTATAGCTCTGTGTTGGGGGCTTCAGTGGAGACTGTGCTGAAAAGAGTTTGAGTTTAATGAATGAACAGTGTGATATTGCAGTGAGATATATGATCATTTGATTCCTTAAAATATTGCATTTCACCAAGATTGATGAATAATAAAGACATTTGAAATTTAAGGGGATGCCGGATTTCCAGTGTAGTCTTTAAACAATCACCCGTTCCATGTAAGTAATAAATATAAATACTGTGCTCAAAATTAGCAGCATCAACTCACTTAAACCTCCATCTTATTTGCATCTAGTTTTTTTTAGGTTAGAGCCAAACACTGCAATACATAGTAGTCCTCAGGCTAGCTAAAACTAAACAGCAAAAAACCCAAACTGCTACAACATGATATAATGCATGCATGCTGAAAGCCTGTAGAGATGAGTTGGTTTGCCTGTATGGAAGTTAATGAGTTCCCTTCCTTTCCACATCTTTGCTTCTCTGCTTGAGATAAGATACACACACACACACACACACACACACACACACACACACACACACACACACACACACACACACACACTTCAAAGGAGATGATAGGGTGCTATAATGAAGTATTATAAAGCTAAGCTGCCTGCTGATAAGCTATCTGCTATTTATTTCATTATGGCTTACATGGTCACCATTTGCCTTTAAAGAAAATTCTCTGTATGCACATGACTCTAAAGAGAGAATGGCTAAGCTAGCTGACCTTTTTGAAAGGTTAAGTCTTGTTTTGCTTCGTGGCCTTTCTTGGTCCCTTTGCCCCAGGAACAGATGAACTCTTTGTTTACAATTTGCCAGACAAAGAGAAAAAGAGGAAAAAAGCTATGGGCAGGTTTTAAACACCCCAGGTTTCATTAGCCTATTCAGCAACTAGACTGCAATGCTAGGCATCTCCCTCCCTTTTTGTTCCTCTTCCCCCCCCCCAATAACAGCCATCACAAATGTTGGTGCTGGTATGTAACTGATAATTTATCCTCTCAATGTATGATATCCTGTCATCTCCTCATTTGTCTTTGAGTGTTTCTAATCAGAGATAATCCCAGTCAAATCCTTTGATTGTGTGTTTGGACGCGATCCATCTCTAAAGAAGCAATTTAATGGGGTCTGTGGCACATAGTGTTGAGTCATTTATCTAGTGAAATGACTAGGGATGCTTGTTTTCATAAGAGAGCTCTTCATGAAAAGCAGCGAGACCTGCCATTTAATTAGCCGAGGGGAAGGCCAGACTTACTCCTTGATCAAGCAGATTCTAGGAGATATGAGGAATTTTCCACTGACATGCTCTCTGTCCTTCTTTCCTTCTTTGGAAGAGCTTGCTTGCTATCTTTACCCTAACGAGGCGCACCGGTTCCAGTACTCACATTGTAAAAGCTTCAAACCTGACAGGCTCCTCTTACATCACGGCTGATTACATGAGGGGAGTGAGGTGTGTTGCTAGGCTGCACACATTCCATGGATGGCACGATACAGATGTTCCTCCATTTTTTGCCTGTCGTCTGATTGATCTCTAACTTGTCTCTGTGCATGACTGTTAAATTGAGGGAAGAAGCAATCACTCCATCCAAAATGCCAAAAGTATTTAGTTTGACAGGATAATCTCCCATCATGCACACATTGAAAAGTAGTTTCTAAAAAAAAAAAAAATCAGCAAGCATACTATTTGCTTTCTGTTAGCTTTTGAAGACCAGCAGGACTTTTTTGAATGCTGTAGTTCTGTCTTATGGAATTTGCTGTATAGAAACATTTGGAAGCCAGAGGCAGTAAGATGTAAATCTATCATTTTTAAACGACACTTCCAATAGTCATAGTGATGTTTCAGCTCTTTGGTCAGAAGACAGACAGGTTAGAAAAATTTAGAAAAGAAAATATGAAATAGTAATAATTCTTTTATTATTGTGCACTTGTAACCTCCTGTCTAAAAATAACCAATAGTGATCTTGATTGTACGCAAACATGGAGATAATGTGATATGGTGAATTGAGAAGTAAATCAGGAGAAGGAGTGAGAAGGAAATCACAAGGGACTGTAAGCTTTCTGTTCTTTTTTACTTTGAATTAAATTGATTCTTGAGCAAAGCTCATAACTCTCAACTTTTCAGTTGTATAAATGAGATTTTTTAAAAGTAATATCCTTTCACTTCTGTACGTCACTCTGGATAAGGCTATCTGCCAAATGGCATAAATGTAAAAGTCTCACTGCTCCAGTGTCTGCAGTTCGAACCATAGCTCAGGTTATTCTCTGTGTATAGTTTTGCATGTTCACCCTGTGTCCATGTGGGTTTCCTCCATGTTCCCCGGTTTTCTCCAAACTCCCCAAAACATGCTATTGTTGGATTGGTTACACTATAGAATATGGAAGTCTGTTCCAACTTTCAGCTGAAGAAAGCTCTCACCCATTCTAGTTTTCTGCTCCTTGATTAAAATTCCTTACATTATTATAAAAAATAAAAAAAAACACACGGATTATTTTTAGATACCATTCAAATGGTATAAAACACTGTTGCGCAATATGCACGAGTGCCCCATTTTCACAACCAAGTGCCGAGTCCCATTAAAAACAACTAAATATGAAGTTTAAATAAACTGCTTTTTTTGACTGTATAGTATGATACATATCCTATATGATTTCCTGATAGGGTGAGAGGGTATTGCTCTGTTGCGGACTGCTCATTCTACACCTGTCCACCTAAATCAAATTTCAGCTCATGTTTTGGGAGATGCAATCTGCCACATAACCTTGAAATTGGACGAGAGGCATCATCACTCAAATCCTAATGTTTATCAAAAGGTGCCTTACCATGTGCCACTGCTAAATAATTTAAATGGGCATACACACACACACATACACACACACACACATATATATATATATATATATAAACATTAGGATAAACATTAGGATATATGAACTAGGAACTAGTCATACTTTTTATTTGAATGTAAAGAATGTAATGAAAATGATTTGAATAGTTAAAAGCCAAATCCATTAAAGACTGCAGTAAAGTGTAAAAAAAAATATATCAATGATTTGGATGTTTAGAGTTGCAACAAAAAGGCAGGAAATTAAGATGACCCTGTCACTTTGAATGTTTTCAGACAGGGCACAGGGTTCTTTCCATCCATCCATCCATTATCTATACCGCTTTATCCATCTGGGTCGCGGGGGAACAGGCTTCTTTCTTACTTGCTAATATCATAGAGTAATAATAATCTACTTAACCACTTCAAATAATTCGAATAAATCAACTTCATCAAAGTTCAATTTCTTACTATGACTACTTTACCTTGAAAGTTTGTGTTAAGAGGCAAAATATTGAATTCATAAAAAAGTGCTATTTAATAGCAGTAATAAACAAGCCCTCAACCATGCCCATGCCTATTTTCTCCCCAAAGTGAGGAAAAGGCGAACTTCACTTAAACTAGAAATAATGAGCTTGTCCATTGATTGAGCAGGACTTTTTCATGAAATGTAAAATTGTAAATGTGATTTGTCCACATATGTTTTATTGTTTTTTGCATGTTTGTTAAGGCATGGATTTTCATCTTTCCTCTCACCACTTTAGGCCATTTTTATATAAAATGTTGTTCATTTCAAAGTGTAACAAATTCTTTGTGTCCTAAGGAATCAGAACCAACATTTTTAATAAGTCAAATGAAATTACAATTTAAAAGCCAGTCCAAATTCTTTAGTTTTGGCTTTAGGCCTAATCACCAAACCACTGTAAAACCTTACCCTAGACCCTACAGCTCCATCTGCTTCAACTTCATTCTGCTCTATTACTGTACTACATCTATAATCCTCTCCTCTGTCCAAGTTTCTATTATTTCACAGTTGATAACTTGATTTTACCATCAGATGCAACTCCACACAGAAAGGCTCCAGTTGGCCGTCAGGTTCAAGCTGAGAACCTCCTTGCTGTGATGTGACAGTGCAAACCACTGCACCAGCATGCCAATACCTTACTAAACAGTAAAGATTGAGTCTGTTTACTTTTAACTACCTGACTAACTAACTAGCCGCCAGTAATTATTCATTCATCATCATGGTTGTGGCTGATTCATGAGAACAGTGAGTGTGAGGCACTACATACAATTTCAGAGCCAGGCAATTTTAGAGCCACTACTCCACTTTTAGTGATAATAATGCTTACTATTACATATATGTACAACACAGAACATTTGGAAATCATCCATTTATCTTCAATATATAACATTTAAACATAGGAGTAGCTTTTTCACATTAGGAGAGTAGGAGAACATGCAAAATGGAGCTCGAGCTGTGCGGCACCAACGCTGTCCTCTGCACTATTATGCCTCCCTACTAGAAAACATGTTTAGCCAATTCCTTATTTTAAAGTATGTTGATTGGCCTTATAAAAAGTTCTGATTTCCATTGTTGGCTGTTATATGCTATACTACCTATGATAATCACCTGATTTGGCAAATCTCTCTCCCCATCTCTAATATTATTCTGTAGTAAGAAGAAAAGGGAAGCCTGAGTAGTGCCCTTGCCTAGTAGTGCAATCTAGTATGCCTTTTAAGGGATGTAAACCAAATTAGAGGTTTATGTAACACTTTATGGAACTGATTAATATGGCACTTTGCTGAAAATATAAGAACAATCATGTACTCTCTTCAGATCGGCAGGTAAATGTCGCGACAATCCATATCCAAATCAATAGCCATGGGATTGTTATACTTGTTGTTGTCATTTTTTATGATGCCCTGGCATCCCATCTAGTGTAGATTCCTACCTCATGCTCGGTGTTCCTGGCTGAGCACAATAACTAGCTTAGCCAGGGTTCCCGCAGATCCTTAAAACGTTGTGATTTGCTAAATTTAAGTTAATAAAATGTCTTAAAAAGTTTTACTTTTATTGGCATGTGGTTTTAAATTCAGTCTCATTAGATATGATGTTTCAATAGTAGCATGAAAAGTGTTTATGGAATCGTACACTCTATGAGCCCGCATGACTTGTTTATCGTTTCCATGACAATCATGAGAGCTCTGGCTTGTCTAGCAAGGTACAGCCCACGCCACTCTCATTTTCAGTTGGCATGTTTTTGAGTGACAGCTAGAAATTGTTCAGTGAGTGCAGCTAGCACTAAAGTAAAGTTGGTTTTATGTTGGAACACTCCCTGCACATTTGAGATTCTCTCTTCTATAAATAAACACAAAAAGGACAAAATATTCATCTTTTTACTGTAGCGTGGACCGAGAAACAAGTACAATTGAATATATCTTTACGTTTTCTCCCATTGAAGTCTGCTGAAGCTAATCTCTCAAACACAGGTCACTAGAACTTTGTAGTAATGGAGTCAGTAAGGGACCATCTAAAAAGTACATGACAGGGGAAAAAATGTACGATTATACTTATTCTTCTTAAGCTTATAGTCCAAACATGTCAATTTTGTAGGTCTTAAGGTGTTTGGACATTTTAAGATGACAGAAAATACATTGTTATCATCATTATCCCCATCCCATATGCACATTATTGTCTCTCTCTCACACACATATATATATATATATATATACAGCATGTATATATGTATTAATTAAAAAGTTCTGCCACAATTGAATGCTGTTTTTTGTTGTTTTTGTAGCAAAATGGTATTATTTGTTTTCTTTCTGTGGTCTTAAAAAGTTCTTATATTTGATGTTAAAAATTGTGCAGCAACCCTGTTAACACACAGGTCAGGTAACTAAAACTTTTCCATTTCCAGGTTCTTTCTGTACTATTTAGATTCATGAAGCCATTGAGCCTATTTCATGAGATCTGAAATTTATATGAAGTGCTCCCCAGTTTGTTTGTTTTTAAAGAAGTAATGACAAAAGTTCTGGATGTGAATTTATGTGGTAACAAAGTTGACCAAATGCAGATCTCTGTAATCTGAATCAGCCATCCAGTAGAAGGAGGCCATTTAAAATCCTGGTTTTGAGTGCACACTTACATGAAGGAAAGGAAGCATGTCCTTGCAGACAATCATGGGACAACTGATGAGCCAAATTAAAGCCCTTTTTTGGGAGAACTCACTGACAGACGTCCTCTGCATGTTGGTTTAGACAGTACCTATACCCCAAAACAATGATACACTCACCCAGTTTTGTTTCTCCACAGCAACCAATGTTGGTCTGTGGTGGAAGGTCACAAGCTCTGTGGCAGTCTAAAAAGAGTGAGTAATGAAAACCTATTTCATTACTAAATCTCATACTGGTAAACTTCTCGGCATGTGAAATGATACTATCGCATTAAAACCTCTTACATTTCAGAGGTTTACGTAAACACCTCTTACCTAATTTCTGATTGATTGATTTTTTTACCCTATGGAAAATGTTTGTGTTTAGGTTAATAGTTTCAACTTAATCAACCAGGAAAACTTTAATGTCTAGGAAACTAAAAAATGCTAGTACACTTATCTAACAGTGTGAGTAATGTAATAAAAAAAACACAGCATTTATTACATGAAAGTGAAAACATTTACCGTCATCATTCTGTGGTTCTGCTTTTACCAGCTAGGAAACTTGCCAAGCCTCATCCTGTTGATGACTTCAAACTGGCCGGGGCA
This sequence comes from Notoglanidium macrostoma, assembly GCA_030068235.1. Taxonomy (NCBI): domain Eukaryota; kingdom Metazoa; phylum Chordata; class Actinopteri; order Siluriformes; family Auchenoglanididae; genus Notoglanidium; species Notoglanidium macrostoma. The sequence continues at coordinate 9,862,286 of JAQQZR010000036.1, read as the reverse complement.
GGCAGATGATTTTCTCAACATGTGCACGGAATGACTCAGTCTTTGCTATAGTCACTTCCTCTATGGGCACTGCAAAGGAAAAAGAGCAGATCTGATTGGTTCCCTGTTTGCCTGCTTCCTGAAAAACAAAAACATTGAGACATGTTGGAAAAGTTTGGGGCCTGGGTCTCTGTCATTTAAGGACAAGAAGATCCCTGCATGTGTGTTTGTACTTGGCATGTGTGTCTGCTGAACATCTGTCAACATCAGTGCAAGACGTGTCTATGAGAATGGCGAGAAGAGAGAGGGGGACACAGGCCAGGAAATGGTAAAGTGAGAGCATTGAAAAATGCTGGAAAGAGATCAAGAAGGTGTAAAAGCGATGATTGACGATGGATGTGCAGAAATCTGTGAAGTTCTCATTGCGGGTAAGTTGCGAATGGCTATCAGCACAGCTTTTGTTGTTACTGCTGTTGTAAAAAGCCATATCATTGATTTGATGAAACTTTGTGGTCTGACCCAAGTAGAAGTTTGAGAAGGTGTTACTCTAGGCTGTTTCATATCTGGATTAGAAACTATGCAGCTAGACCTTTGATTAATCAGGCTCATTCAGTTGAATTGTACATATTATTAAGACACACACGTACACATTTGTCTTATTATCCTTGAAAGGACCTTCCACTGACATAATTATTAATGCCGCTAATTATGCTGCACCTAAATATAATCCTAACCTTAACTCCAGTAACAAAGGGAACCTTGTGGCTCTTTTTGTAGTTTTAGCCGTTTTTATAACAAAAAATAAATAAATTAAAAAAATTATAAAAAACCATACAAACAAAAAATGAGCAAACAAACAAACAAACAAAAAACTGTTTTCCAAACAGTTTTCATGGAGACCAAATGTCACCATATGCTCAAAACAGTCAAATACTCTTATTCTTGTGAGACATTTGGTCCTCATCATGATATAAACACAAACACACACACATTCTTGCGCTCTGTCTGTGAACACATCACATTCCTGAGATTTTCTACTTGAGGCTTGATTTGACTGGGAACTTAAGGGATGACATCCCTGTGCTTAAAAATAATCTTGCTTGTTAAAAAGCCATCACCTTTTAAATCAGTTTAAAATTATGGGATATCACTTAATGATTGCTGCTGTCAATAAACTTTACCCAACAACAACAACAACAACAACAACAATAATAATAATAATAATAAGTCAGTAAAATCTGTGATGTCTTGAGTAAATAAAATAGTAAATCCCTTAAAATTTAATTATGCTTTTCACATTCATTAAGATCTTATATTAGTAGGCTGACTAACTTTCTTCTGCTTGTGAAATGGGTTTTAAAGAATGCCTTTAAATGTAACAATATCGCCAATCCTTTATTTTTTTCCAGAAAAAAGAAAACCTTTTACATGCCCTTCTACTTAAATAAACTTTCCATTTTTCAGTGTTCTAGGTTCACTCTCATATTCTCCAGCTGCCGTAATGGTGGAAAATTTTAAATGCTTAATATTTCCACTGAGAACTTGGTTTAAATCTCATCTCAGTTGATGATTCAAATGGTTTTCATTAATAGAAGCTCATATAGCTTAGACAGCTTTGAAAAGTGAGAAATGGAATGAAAAGAAAATCAGTGTGAACATCATTAATGAATATTCATTAAAGCTATAAGCTTAGTGTAATTGCATTTGCCTGTCTGAGCCTACGCTCACAAACCCAATGAAAACATATCAATCGCAAATCAAATCAATTTTCTAATTATTATGGCTGCTAAACATAGTGATGAGGGTAATAATTAAGAGAAATATCCAAGGCAGAGTAAGCCGTGTGCAAGAAAATAATAATTGCATCCACGATGATGAGTGTCAATGTAATAAACGTAATGGTATGTTCATTGTCGTTCAACAGTTCTGTAAATTAAAAGCAAATGTTATTCTCTCGTGTTAAGTAGACAAGATGCCACTAATCATATGTGATTAGAACTATCAGAATAAGGACAACGGTCTGTGGCATAATATTTATGAATAATTATAAATAAATATGAATAATCAACTACTATTATTATAAAGTCACTACAGTCGATTTATATGTGAGGTATGTACAAGAGTGAGAAATGAGTCAGGACTAAATAAAAGGGCTCTGGAAATTTAAGAGGTTAATTTAATTTTTATTCTATTTGCACTTAGAATACTACTTTCCTTTTTTTTTTTTATTTTATTTTATTTTTTTTTTTTAAGTCTTCTGACTTTAATTCCATTATCTGGAGCAGACCAAATGAGAAAGGTGCTTATTCCTAATGTTTTAGGAAGTGCCCATAAGTGCTCTGGACCCACATATCTGTAACGCATGTTGCCTGATAACTGTTGTTATAAAAAAAATTATAATTATAATAATAATAAAAAACTTATATCAATTGAATTGACAAGTAAAATGACAAATGGAAGTATAAAAACAGTTCAAGTCACAGTGATCGGTCATGATCTTCTAAAATCATATTGATTTATCTGTGCAGACTTTTTTCAAAGTCGTGTGTTTTATTTACACGTGAATACTCCATATTAATTTCAGATTGTAAGATCATTCTTATTAAATCAGGTGGCTGCGCTTATCTCTCGATTCTAGTTCGAATCGTGTACCTGAGACTGCACACTCTGGCCTAAAAATGCCCAAATGAAAAGTTCTCTCTGTTGACTCTCAAGGCTGCTCATGATCGACCTTGTCCTTGGCGTTCGGAGGCCTATCACACTCTGTACACTCCTGATTCATTATGCTATATCTTGGAAAATTGAAACAAATTAACAAAATGGGCCGTTTCAGTGCAGCCATGAGCCAAGTGCAGTTAAAGTGAATTTATGCCTCCCTTGCAAATTGAAAGTGCACTAATGTTTGCTAATGTATTGACCCCCAGAGTCTTTTTCTGTGGTGTGAACAAACTAAACCAAAGCATCTCGCTCTGCTGCCTCAGATTAAACAGAATGGACGAAGGTTAATGTAGGCTACTGCATAACAAAGTGGCTACATGTCGCTTTGAAGGTGTAGCAGTAGTTTGTTTTCCTTGTCTACCAGATGTTCACAACTAGAGACGTTTTGACAGAGATGCCACATTCTAAGAGACAAGATAGATGAGGCCATATGGCAGAGGTCCAAACATGTATTTGGATGGATCTATTGGCCATGGTGCAATCCTATTTTTTTTTCCCTTTTTGCCTCCTGTTTTGGCCAGATGGCTGTCACACAGGCTATCCCTAACCCAGATTGGCCTAATTCACCATTATTCTTCTTTTAATGGGCTCATTAACAGCATTACTGCTAATTGAATTTAAAGTCCTCTTCGATCAGGCTGTTTTGGAAGCTGTAGCGGTGAACTGGCAACTTATTTATCAATTCCAAGCTGGGCTTTTAGGTTTGGCCATGCTGCTTCTTCTTTTGAATTGTATTTTCAGCAACAACGTTAGCTTAGCTTGCCATACTCATCTTATCAATCTCAAAATTCTTCCTGGTTTCCTACTCACCCTATTTTTTTAAAGTAATTGGAGAATATTTACAGTACATAGTACACATTACATTTATTGCACGCATAATCATGCAGTTATACTGAATATCAGTATAGCTGTGATTGCATACAGCCAAATCATAGCAGTGCAGGCATTTAGAATAACCGCATGATTGCGGTTGATATATTGCAGTACTATAAGCAAGAATTTAATAATGAGTACCTGACATGTTTGACACAATATGGCCAAATGTTCTGTTTATTTTTGCCCGGCTAGTGGAAATAGATCCCAAAGAAGCTACACTCACTGAGTAGCATGTTGGCTAGTTGGCTAGCCAACTCTCCTTGATTTGTACATCCCCATAAAAGCTGCTTCTGGTGAAAGTGGCTTCTCTCTTCATTTTCATCTTCATCTGATGAGCTTTCATAACCGCTTTCAACTAGGAAGTGGAATTTCACATGGCAACAAAGACAAGTGGAGTACACAGTGAACGTTCCAGTGTATTCATACTAAATACTATATTATCACTCTTTACTTTTACTCTACCACTGCTCAACCAATCAAATTAGACAGGGCGGCTGTTGAATAACACACTGTATTTTATGGGTATAATGCAGTGCCACTATCTGTATTTGTATTTGTAGAGGTAATGACTGCCATCCCCCCGGTCCTTTACCTGACATGCAACCCCATATCATCAATGACTTTGGAAATTTGCTTGTTTTCTTCTGGCAGTCATCTTTATATGTTTCACTGGAACAGCACCAAGCAAATTTCCAGCATCATTGATTCATCACTGAATATCACTTAGATCCAATCATCCACAGTCTATGACTGCTTCTCTTTAGCCCACTGTAACCTTGGTTTCTTGTTTGCAAGTGTTAATGATGGTTTACGTTCGGCTTTTCTGTAGGTAAATCCCATTTCCTTCAGCTGATTTCCCACAGTTCAGTCCCAAATATTGACTCCTGTTTCTGCCCATTTGTTTTTCATTTCTTTTGTTGTGCATTTTCTGTTTTCATGGCATATTGCTTTATGTTTTCTGTCCTGGCACGTTGACGTCTTCCTAGGTCTACCTGTATGCTTCCCTTTTCCAACCTTCCCATTTTGTTTGTACTTGCTCCAAAGTTTAGACACAGCTGACTGGGAACAACTAACCTCTTTTGCCACACTCTGTGTTGAGTTACCTTCTTGAATGAGTTTTATTATCCTTTCCATTGTTTCAACTGACAGTGCTCTTGTTGGTGCCATGTTTCCTGTCAGTCAGCCAGGTGCAACAGCTTGTTAAGGTCTGCAAGCATGCTCCTCTTTTAACTGCAGACTAATTTGCATATTTTTTGATTTGTGCATGTATTTGGTTTAGAAATGAAAATTACAAGGTGAGTCTATAATTTATTTCTCTACTTTATCTGTAAAAAAAATGTGTCATTAATTACAACAATTTTTTTTTAGGTTTTAGGTATGTTTTACAAAGCCAGAAAATTCAGATGATAAATATTTATTTATTTATTTTTATTTTTTTGAACAGCCTCCAAGAGTAGTGGTTCCATATTTTTGCCAGGGGATATGCTCAACCTTATCTACAGCACTCTAGTTCAAAATGGGTCTTGGGGGACCGATTTTTTTCTTAATACCTGTCCATGACATTTACAATATCTGATTGGTTCTATTATGCAAAAAAAAAAAAAAAAAAAAAGAAAGAAAAAAGTAGCCTAATTTAAACCCCATGACCCTGACCAGACAGTTACTAGGGATGTATGAATGGAAGCTGATAAAGCATGTTAATGAACATGGTTTTTCTTTGTCCCAGCAAGCCTCATAAGTGACTGCTCATTCACACCCCACATGTGGAAGGTGGAAAACCTTTCTACCAAGCTTTCTATTGCAAAAGAAGGGAAAAATAATGAATAAAAGAAAAGAATAACGTGACTCCTATATTCAATGTATTGGAATCTGTTTAGAACACATTATTTGCTCATTTTGAATAATGGATTCATATTGGGTTACATCCCTATTATATTTGTATGTGAGCCTTTAAAAGAGAGAAATGTTCAGTGTTGTAGGTGTGTGTAAAGAGGGTGAGAAGTTGACGTCTTGACAGGTTTCACGCTGGGTGGTTTTATGATTGTACCCCCAAAACGTGCAGCTATCTGTCATGAAAAAATAGATTGCATCTTTGCTATGTGCTTTTTGTGCAACCTTGTCTATTTACTTAGGAAATGTAGTGGTTGTAGACATGCTTCTATAAGTCACTTCAAGACACAGATGTAAGAGTAATGTAATTCTCACAAATTGCATATTGACTCTTATGGCAAAGCTCTGAAGATGTCGGAGATAAAATGGCGCATTTGAAGCTAGTACTTTCTCTTTTCTCCTCAGTGTGATGGGAGCAGAGGAACACGCCTGACATCCGCAGGAAGTTTTGTTCTGTCAGAAGGTGTTTGCAGGCTGACTTGGTGCAGTTAGTTCACTGCTAACCTTGTATTAGGAGGCTACCCATTCAGAGAGTGAGAAAGGTTGACAGTTAATTATGGGAGCCATGGATCGCTGTAGACATGTGTGTCAGCTGTGCTGTGCTTCACTCACCACTTGCTTACTATGTTTTTTTCAGTGTTATTCTATTGTTTTCACAAGCTGCTGAAATGGGTCTATTTTGCTACGTGTAAGAAAGGCCCCGAGGGCTTGCCATAATGATAGTAATAAGAGCGAGAGAGAGAGAGAGAGAGAGAGAGCAGTATCATACGTGAGAAAGGAAATAATTGGTGGAGTTGACCTTGCTGACATTTTTATGACTTCATTACCATTGGTTCTAACCCCATCTGCTACCCCACCTCTACAGCCTGCAATTAGCCTTAGCAATTAGCAACATACCTTTGTGTTTCTGTGTAACACACAGCACATGTTCACCTTTTACATACCTTTGTGAGGCAAGACTTAGCCGCTGAGTCAGTATGACAAACAACAAGCAGCGACCAAAGATGAGCATTAACACCACCTTGACACACTACTTTGAAAAGAGTGCAGCTTTTGGGACAGTGACTCTTCTGACTTACTCCCACACACTGACAAACCTCTACTGGCTTCCAGAAACAAATCATTAGTTCATATATGTGGGCTGTGGCAGCACAGCAGTTAAGGTTTCGTTCAAATCACAGGACTGCCAGAGAGCCACTGCTGGGTCCTTGAGCAAGACCCTTGAACTGGATTGTACCTTACTTGTAAGTCAGTGCTGAAAGGATAAAGGCAAAAATACACTGTTAGTCAAGGGCTTTTGGAATCTGGACAGCTGTGCTTAATTAAAGTTTAAACACTAGTAGTGCCACAGACCAAACAAAAGACGGTCAATGATAATTAATCAAGAAAACATAGTATATTAAATGACTGTTCCACCACTTTTATTTCAGGACTGGCCACTCTCAGATGCTAAATTAAGGCTTTGGTTTAATCCTATGATAAGGCAGGTATACATTGAAGTCGTTAAGACTCTTAGAGCACCTTCACACCTATTGGTCCATGTACAGAAAAAACAAACAAACAAAGCAAACAAACAAACAAACAAACAAAACATTGGCTGATGATGTCTTTGTGGAACTCGCCCATTCATTGGCCAGAAATATGGTTATGGAAGAAGTAAACAAACTTTTGCAAAGTGCAAATAGAAATTACCCTTGAACCCAACACAAATAGCTAGTTTAAAACATTTTTTTTTCACATTCACTGTTTATTTTCACTTTTTGTCCATCTGTCCAAATATCCAGAGCATAGTGCATTTCTGCAGCTCTGCAGCTCTGTCCTTTGGTTCAGTTTTGCACCCTGTGGCTCACAACACAACTAGCTCCTGCAACCCAAAGTACATGGCAGGTTTGATTGGCGGTCAAATCGCTTTCTCTCCGTACCTGAATCACACTAGAGTTCGACTGGATCTGGACTGAGATCACCTGACACGGCCAATCTTGGACTGGTTATTTTGGTCTGCAGCTTAGTTTAGGTTGTCACTTCCGAAACAAAATGCACCAGAGTTCAAGTCGAACAAACTGAACACTATGTATGCAAACCAACAGAACCATGTGAAGCACCATGATTTAAGCCTATAGATATGACTTCATATATTAGTATTATATAAATGATCAGATATTGTGTCCAATTAGATTTTGATTCAGTTTTTTTCTGCTGTGTCACTTTTTAATGTTTCTCTCTCTTGTGTCTCACTTTTGTATCTTTTCCTGTTGCCTCTCTAGTATCTCTTTTCCCAGAGGTGTCTCTCTTTTTCCTGTTCTCTCTCTCTCTCTGATGTGTCTCTCTGGTATCTCTCCATCATGTGCTTTTTCTCTGGGGTATTTTTCACTTAAATGAGTCTCTCTCAGCAATTTTTTTATTGATGTGTCTCTCTGGTCTCCTTCATGTTTCTCTTTCTGATATCCGATATTTCTCTCTTGTGTCTCTCCTTCTCTCTTTCTCTCTGAAAAATCCCTTTACTGGCCCTATCGTCTCTTGCTCGTGTGTCTCTCTTATATGTGTTTCTCTGATGAATCCCTCTGTTGTCTCTCATATGTGTATCACTCTCTCTGATGTGTCTCCATGGAAATAGCCTTACAAAGCTCATCTGTAGCAACTTTTCTTGCACAAGGGAAAAGTAATGGCCTTTTTGGTCAGTAGCAATGCACCATTCCTATTATCACACTGACTCAATTGCGGTTTGACAGAATTAGGCTCAAAGGATGCATTGTGATCACTCTGGATCGTGTTTCAAGGGCATACAGATCTAATGAGGCCTGGATGGTGGTGTTTGCCTGGGCTGTAACAATAAGTGCTTATAAAGGCTGCACTGGATTCTAATCACAGTCTGTGCAGCTAAGTAAATTTCTTCTAGAGCCAGCAAATGGCTATCTATGTTACCTGAGGACACAGAGCTTGTTGAGAAAAGAGCTTAGGAGACAGCAGGACTGAAGCAGCAGTTTATCAGAGCTGGAGATAAGAGCGCTGATGACAGGTGAACCCCTCTGTCTTAAGAAAAAAGGTTCCTAATTCATAGTATTGCTTTAGCCACAGTATTTTGGGGAAATAAACAGAAGGAGAGTGAAATAACACTATGTTGAATCATAGGCTTGATTCAAGGCTGGATATTTCTTTAGGCCAGATGATGCAGTTCACACACTTACACATCTTGTACATGTTTGTTCAGTGCCTGAGTGTTGTCCGTGGGTAGTATAAACGTTCTCAAATCTGACCACTTGAATAGATTCTGAGGCATTTTTTAGCCCTGTGTATGGCTCTGTACTTATTGTGCAACCTTAGCTGAGAGCTGGCAAATGCTTTCATCCAAAGAGACCTACATTTGGTCTGAGCAGTTTAGGGTTAAAAACCGTGCTCAAGGATCCAGCAGTGGCGGTTTACTGGTACTGGGATTTGAGCTCACGACATTTTAATCAGTAGTTGACAACCCTGCTGTGTGAGGATGTATTTGTATATCTTTTTTAAACAAAAATGAGCTGTTAATAATAATTCCTATAGTACAACAATACCAGCTGCTTTAAAAACTGTTCCAGCAAGTGTTTACAATGCAGTTAAGATTTATTTCTATTTTACATTTAAAGCATTGTTTCAGTGGTACCTTTCCTTCTCATGTTGCCTGCTGGTTAACATTTTATCCACATCCTTTAATCATAAATATAATTAATTACAAATAATGATTGTGTATATAAGTACACATGTTCAAATCTAAATTTAATCACCATTCATTAATGCTAATGCTATTTAATTGATGAGGATCTCAGAAATAGCACTAGATACCAGCTAAATGGCTACAAATAGTCATTAACAAACGAGTAACTCATAACAAAACATGACAGCACGGCTCATTTACATGCGAGCCTGACAGAAAGATGAGCAGCTTCTGTTGAGCAACAACAAATAAGGCTAAAAAAAGACCCCCCTCAAAAAACTTTAGCTAACTAACTAATGCATTAAATATGCCAAGGGGTGACTTACACGATCATTGCTACACACAACGTTTCTTTTTAAATTTCACATGATTTAAAATACATAATATATTGTATTTTGGTCATTGAAAGAACTAGTCATGATGTCACGCCTAGTAAGATAGCACTACATTTTCATACTTCATCAAACAGAAGCATCTGTAATAGTATCTGTATATTTAATTCCTCATATTTTTTTAAGCCCTCAGACAGACTCGGGAGTGTGGAACAGACATGCTGTGTGACGTTTTTTCGATCAGTAGGGTTATGGACTTAGATGTCCATCCATTCAAGGCTGCTTATTGTAAGCACACAAGTCAGGCTGAGAGCTGAAATATGTGTGTGACTTTCCTCTGTTTTAAGTCTTCTGCCAGCTCTTTACTTAGATTTAAAACAGTTTTTGGTTTGGAAAGGAGGCTTTCCCCTGCCACATCGTTTTAGAGTGAAAAGCCAAGTTACAAATGGTGTCTTCTTTTATCTCCACTGTTATAGCAAATCTACAAACTTTACACTCATGGCAGAAAGCCCTGTCCATTAGAAACTGCATCTTCTCTTGTGACACTCCTCGTTATAGCATGGCCAAAAACATGCCTCAAATATTTACTCAGAGCTTAACCACGTTCATTTGTGCATTTTCCCTGCATCGCGTGATTACAGCACGGGGAATGATTTTGATTTTCAGAAAGCAGGCTTTGCTGGTAATTCTAGGGATTAAAGTGATGATGGAAGACAGCGAGGCAAAAGCAGAAAGAGTTTTGCTCACGCACAACTAGCATTCCTAGAGGGGTGCGTCCCTCAGTTTATTATATTTTATTGCATGTTTGAATTCTGTACATCTTAAATCAGTGGGTAACTGAGTCCAGGTCATCGCCAACAGAATTTGTGATTACTTGTAGAGCTACTTTCTGACAGGGAGCAGGACATGAGAACTGTGTTTGCTGCTTCTTCTTCTGCGTCTTCTTCTTTTTTTTCTTAATAAAATCCCCTTGAAAGCTAAGATTCTTGTTCAGTCACTTAGCAAAGGCTCATCTTATTTGAAGTGAGTTGACACTTGGACTTAATAAGTTAATACGACAAACATTTTCACCTCACACTCATTTCTAGGCAGGAAATGAAGCTGGACCATGGTGGAAAATATGTGTAGTGAAGAAGTAAAGCAGATCTACACAGTCCCTGCAAGGGCTTGCACAAGTTTAGAAGAGGAAACTACAGTATTTCCTAAACAAGGATTTTCCAAACACACACACATGGGTTTGAATAAGGCAATGTATTAACACAAAGCTGGAAATGTCCCTTCAGTGCAAATACTGCCAAGAGGTAAGAACACAAAATCAGATTAAATCAACATGGTCTCATGAGTGCACGTTCACACAGGCTAGTGGAAAGTTATGATTGGTAAAAGTGATGCTTCAGCCAAAAATGAAATTTACATAATTTTCCCTTTATCCCAAATGTATCAGCCAAGACATGTTTGGTTGCTGAAGTTTGCTTCTTCAGTTTTGAATGTGAATGCAGCAACAAGTCAGGAATCATACAGCTGTCAGATTTGTGTTGGGCAAACTGCATGTCTAAATTAACACACACTTGCCTCAAACTGTCTTGAGCAAGTAGCTTTGCTGACTTGTACTCTCATTTCTTATTTCTCACTCATACTAACTGCTCTCCAACACCTTATATGTATTCTTAGCCCCTGACCTACTTGTACTAGCATGAGGAAATATTTTCCGGTGGAGACTAAAGACGCATTTCTAAAAGTCTCCCTTGATATGGATGTTTGCTAAACATAGTTTCTAACACCGTCTATAAAAATAGACAAAAGTACATTGGATAGCTAAACACTGTGTTAGCAGCCATCCTAAATCCAGAATCACTTTGTTCTTTAGTACGTGACACAAGCATCAGATGCTATTAGGAAGTGAAGGTATGTCAAAATTTGTATAGTTTAAACATTTGAAGTTTGACGCATCATGGCAGTAAGCATTGCCACCCAACAGCTCCAGCATCCCTGGTTTCATCCTGATCTCAGGTTGCACTGTGTAAAGCTTTGCCCCATGTCTATGTGGGTTCCGTCTGGTTGCTCTGGTTTCCTCCTACTTCCCAAAACATACTGGTATGTGGATTGACTATACATAATGCTAATTGCCCCTGAGAGTGAATGTGTATGTGTGTGTGCATGGTGCCATCAGAGTGTACTCTCGAGTTTTTCCAGGTTGGCTATGGAAATACATATATAATATTCAGGCTTAGGGAGTAACAGAATACATGGAATGGTGTTATGTAATTAGTATACAAAAAAAAAAGGTAACTGTATTCCATTATAGTTACAGAAAAAAGTTGTAATCAGATTACTGATACACGTGATTATTTTCAGGATTACAATTTTATAAAATGTGTAAGGGCTGCAACAACTAATCAACAAAATCAACAAAAATCTATAATAAAAATAATTGAAAGTAATTTCATTATTAGTTGAACTGCGTTATGAAGCACACTGCACATGCGCTATGTCACTTCATGAAAAAACATTTGAGTGAAATGGAAGAGCTGAAACATCAGTAGGACTTTCTCTATGGTAACACAGCCCTGCTGGCCTCATGTCATAAATTGTGTTTTATTGTGAGAAATATTATCATCCGTTTGTAGGAATGTGAGGAGAAGCATGATGTTGCTGCTTGAATTGTCCAGAACAGCTTTGTTATGTTTTGTTCAGCAGCAAATAGTGAAGGCATTTGATTCAATTAGCTTAAAAAAGTAAAAAGTTAAACTAGCCTATTTTTCCGACCCTGCTTTCCGTTCACAAGTTGATCCCAAAAAGAATCGATTCACTCATCTTGGGGATTGAAAGCTAAGAGTCAAATTCAAATCTTTGGAGTCGATTCCACACACTGAAAATGATTCGCTTCACGGACGTGTACAGCAAGCAAATTGAACTTATGATAAGTGATAAAAAAGTCATAAGCAGTAAACGATGTAGGCTACATACCATCACCTTGAGTTAGTCTGAGTGTTTATTCAGTACCATTCATATATAATGCTTATACTGAATGAGTATCACCATCCATTTGGTCGACATGATAATATTCTCACGGTGCGACAGATTATCTGATAGATGTCACCAATGTTGTAATTAGTGAATTTAAATAAATGTCTTTTGTATGTATTTAAAAAAAAATAAAACTATTTGAATAATCAAGGTAAGATGATTCAATCAACACCTTAAAAATATTCAAATAATAAAATAAGAATGATAATGATATACCACATGTACATTCACGAGTCTCACATCACCACTCTGGTATCATGTGAAATCAGAGCTAATCTTACAGTCACCAATAAATGATCATGGCCTCTAGTGAAAAAAATGTGGTTTTTTTCCACTGAGTGGAAATTTCCCCATTATTTTGTCTTTAAATTACAAAATGGGAACAGCATCACAGTACAGTGAACTTCTGCCTTCCATCGGGGGAAATGCTGTCATCATCCACATATTTGGTATTGAGATAATCCAAAAGTAACAAAAAATAATCAGTTACTTTAATTTAATTTAATTTAATTAAGTTACTGACTACATTGCTTAGCAAGTAATTAGTAAATATATGGGAATATATTTTAAAGTTACCCTCCCAACACTGATAATAAAGTATATAATTAAATATATATATACACACACACGCTGTATACACTCACTTAATACTTTTCTAGAAGCACTAATGCTGGGTAGGACCTCCCCTTGGTCTCAAAACAGCCTCAATTCTTCATGGCATGGATTATACAGGATGTTGGACACATTCATTTGAGATTCTGGTCCATATTCACATAATTCCATCATGCAGTACCTGCAGATTTTTCTGGTGCATTTTCCCGCACTGACTCTCCCGTTCTACCACATCTCGAAGGTGTCCTAATGGATTCAGATCTGCTGACTGGGAAGACTATTGAAAAATATTGAATTCATTGTCATGTTCATGAAACCAGTTTGAGAGGACTTATGATTTGTGACATGGTGCATTATCATGCTGGAAGTAGCCATTAGAATATAGATAAATCGTAGCCATGAACAGATGTAGATGGTCAGCAACAATACTCAAATAGTCTGCATGTACGTGATGATTGATTGGTATTAACAGGCCCATAGTGAGCCAAAAAACCATTCCCCACACCACTACACCACCTCCACCAGCCTGGACTGTTGACACAAGGTTGGTTGCGGTGCATGGATTCATCCCGTTGGTGCCAAATTTTGCCCATGCCATCTGTGTGCCTCGGCAGAAATCGAGATTCATCAGACCAGGCTACATTCTTCCAGTCTTCAGCTGTTCAACTTTTTTTTTAATTTTTTTATTGCACCCTTCTAGACCCATTGTAATCCCCACAAAGATCAGCAGTTATTGAAATACTCAAACCAATACTCTGGCACCAACAACGATCAATCATGCAATGTTCAATATAAACACATATAATTGTGTTTGACTACTGGTGCTAAGTAAACAGAAGCGTGTCAATTTAATTATTTATCTAAATTATTCGCTTAATCTTAAGGGTTCTTGTGTTAGTATGAAATTGACTATTCACTTTCATGGATGCTGTTCTTGTAGTGTTCTTGTAACACTGAATTAGATTAAACAAAGGAAGGTTCAGTGTATCTAACAGCACTGATGATGGGAAAAGAGTAGATCAGAGAGCAGAGAAAGAAATAAAGAGAGAAGAAGAGAAAGATCACACTTGCAGTTCTGGAGAGCAAGCTAAAGGCAGTGAGCTATTTTTTCTGCAAACAGCATATATGACAGCTGAGGATTGTTACTTTAAATGCCATTTGGCTTAGTCAGATGGTGAATGTGTCTGCACTTGTGTGTGTGCACAGTTAACATGTTATTTGAATGCCTTCATTAGCGCTTCTGAGTCTGTGCTCATTAGTAAGTGAATGTGCGTGCATGTGCCCGTGTGTGTGTGTGTGTGCGTGTGTGCGTGCACATGGACTCTTGCTGATAGGGGTAAGACGAGGACCTGTGATTGCTGAGTGTGGAGTCTGATCAAGGCTGACAGTATTTAACATAATTATGAAAAGCTTCAGTCACAGTGCCATTAAATAAACACCTCTGCGAGAGAGGGAGGATCTGATGAGAGAGGGAGATAGAGAGAGACGGAGAGAGAGGGTCATTTCTCAGTCACGAGATGAGACGTGTGTGTGTGAGTCTTCTCATTACTGCACAGCTTGACCCACACATACTTCCTGTCTCGCAGCAGTAGGCTCTTGCACACACAAACATGTGCATTGACTATGCTAAGCTGTATAGTAAGCTAGCATGACTTACACTGATTTTTTTTAACCCATATTTAATAAAAACAACAAATGCAACAACCCTAAGATAATCAAACTACCAGTGTGCACTACGAGATACAGCCTCTTGAACTTAGTTTGAACTTACTTATATTATTGTTAAGCAAAATGTGTTTGAGCGTTTGTGACATGACTTGACTCAAGTTATCTGATTGTTTAGTCAGGAAGTATCAAAGGAAAACAGCCTGGTTCCCTGTTCGATCCTGAGCTCAGGTTACTGGATGAGAGTGCAGTGCGGGTTGTGTTCCAATAGGTTTGATGTTTGTTTTGCGACTTCTGTTTTATTTTGGTTATGAATATGAATGAATGAATTATAGTGAAGTGTAATTGCATGCAGATTACCAGTATGACGGTATATTTACTTGTTAACCCCTTAAACTTAAAGAGGACAAATATGAGAAGTTGGCCTTACGTTCTTACTTTGATAAACTACTAGAGGCTAAGAGCAGCTCTTTTAACAAACCTAGCAGTCTAATCGAATAACAGAACCTCATTTTGCTGGTGCAGGGTTTTATGCTTTTTAATGTTATCCTCTTTAAAAATGTAATGCTGCAAGCAGATACTGTGATATTGCATGTGACATTTTTCATAATATCTGCTTAAAACTTCATATTTTTAAAAAGGACAACATTAAACCAAAATATTTGCAATATACTGTGTAATATAAAAATCTAGTAATGTAATATTGCAAGCAATTCAGTCTGGCATAAGGCTGTTTTCAAGTGGTTAAGGTGAGCTCCATAACAGTTTTCCCGCTAATGAGACGCGCAGGCTGGACTCCAGACATTTCGATCCTTTTGCCTCTAATTGCCAGTGTCCTCTGAGAATAAGGCCTTAATAATCAGCTTCATCTTTACATCTCTCTCTTAGGATTGCCTTGATTATAACCATATGCTCTCGACATCCTCTTAAAAGATAAGGCCATCACTGATGTCATATATTTAGACACGTTTTTTCCTCCTATGTCTGAGCACTTTGTGGTAAAGCTGAACACTGAGGAGCTAAATGATCCCTCAGGTAATTGTATTTAGAAAGTTAGTAATGGCTCCCTTTCTAAAAGAACTGTCCGTGTTGCAGATATGACTGCAATTAAGGAGTCTAAGGATCCAATGCATGACGTGCCCTTTTAGATGAAGGCCTCTTTTGCATTCCTCATGGACGTTAAGCTCTACGTATGATGTATATGGCGGCATGCGTTGGGCAGCCGTGCAGTCTGGGGACAGCCTGAAGACGTTCCTGACAAGGTGACGAGAAACAGACACTCGCACACACTCCTCCATGGTAGTGTGCATGAGAACAGCTCTCCTCTCTCTCACACTGCTCCCTTAGGCTTCAGTTTTGTAATAGAAAACACATGACTTAACTAATAAAGCTCTTCTTTATCCCTTGCAAAGAAATATGACTAACGGTGCATTCATGTCTTGTGCAATTAGAGCAAAGCCACTTAAATTTATATTGCATCTATCAAGAATGTAAAATGGATCTGTATTTGGAACTTCCGTCTCCCAGAAGCATTGACTTCATATGAATATGCATTCTATTTATTTTATCATTTTACAGTTCTCAACCCTTTGCTCACCTAGCTGTCCTAACTAGAAGCCTTAAAATGTCTTTTCCTCAGAAGCCTTAAAATGCCTGACTTATTTAGGAGTACCACTACTAATTCCTCTTATAGTCCATAATATTTACACAGCAAATTAAAATGAGATAATGATTTTTTTTTCCCTGAAAGCACTTAGGTGTTCATGGCTGATGGAGTGTTCATTAAGGGGCAGCCATTGCCTGATGTAATTGCTTATTTTTTGCCGCAGATAGTTAATTTGTTCTCTGTTTACGGCGGTTCCCGTATAATTTTCCGTTTAGATCCTATCTGAGGCGGCACCTCGAGTGAATGAGCCTGTTAATGACTTGACAAAAACAGATTCACATCAATCGCTGTTAGGTGTGACAAAATGACAAATTGACAAGGTAATAAGCAGCGCGTGTGAGGCAAGCCGTAGAAGATTTACTCCCACATCTCTCTCGGCGTGCCCTAATCAAATAATTGCCCGGCGCATGGTTAATGTTGCACAAATTATGCCTGCATTAACCCAGTAATGGACACACACTAGAGAATGCGTTCAGCTGCAAATAATGATGATCATTTCTTCTTCTTTTATCAGTCTTCATTGTTTTTTCACCAGTGTTAAACTGAAGGTTTCTATAGATGTGAAATTGAATTTCTATAGATGAGAAATTGTTTTTTTTTTACTCTCTCACTTTTCTTTATGGCTATTAAAAGTATTATTGAATATTTATAACCAACTGAACATCTACTGAACTACAAAACTAACTTGGAATGAAAAAATGCAACTGAAATTCATTCTCTCTGGATGTTTCATAACTCTGATCAATCTGATAGCGTAATGTCTATCAGGCTGAGCTTTACTGCCACTTGGTCTTGTTACACTCTGATTAAGGACTCTGGAAGAGTTAGCAGTTGTATCTCTTTCTCAGGTAACAAGTCTGTAGGTTCAGCCCAAGGCCAGTTGGCAACTATGATACTGCCACACTAAGCACGTACTTTGACACCAGAACTCCTTGCCACCACTGTCCACAATATAAGGAATGAATGACAGAGCGCATTTTCTTCTCAACCTGATCAGAATGTGATTCTGTATCTAATAATTATCTGAGATGACAATAAGACGGCCAACTTGTACAAGCATAGCTCTGAGCCTTCTGCTGCTGGCATCCTAGAAGTGTTGCTGGATCAAGGAACATGCTCACTGGAGGACATGAGTAGAGGTCCTTGAGCTTGTCAAATACCTGTTGGTGGATCAGCTGATTTACAAATTCTACATTGCTCTAAACAATCCATTGTAGAGGAATGCATACTTTGCAGCATATACAGAGCTGCTCTGAATTGCTCTGAGGTGTCTGGTTTAAGACTTCTGGTTTCATCAATGATCCCACATCTGGAACTGCTGATTGACAAATAGAAAGCTTGTAGAAAATAAGCGAGCTGGTGCAAAATCACTTTACAGAGACTTGCAACATGCTGTTCCATTATGGATGCCCCATCCATAATCCCTGTAGCCCTGGCAAAGCCTTTCATCCTGCTATCCAAGATGATTGTTAAAGGATATCTATGAGGCTGAAGTGTAACATCTACCAAATTGAATCTCCCATCTGGGATATTAAAGGTCGACAAGCGACAATATCTCAAATGGATCAAATTTAAGTAACCCAACAGCCACATGCTGGACACAGTTTCTTCTGTGGTACACATGGGATAATTCCCCCACCTAATGATCTCTTTATTTAAGTCACTTGGATCTATATAAATTCTGACACCACCATTGGACATGACTGGACCAAACCTGTTTTAGAGATGGTTTAATTCTATTATCATTACCACCCTCTACCATCTCATATTTCCTTTGAGTGGTGCCATCAGTAAAGGCACATGATGCACTGTGTGTTTGCTTGGCAAAGTTCCATTTCAGTACCAGTTAAGAAAAGACATCCAGTCCAGGTGGTACATTTTGCACTAATGACGCCTTGCCAGCACTGGCTCTCTTGCCTTTTTCAGTGTTACTCTATGGAGAAACTAATAATTAGAGCTAGAGCACATTCTCATGATATGTTCACAATTTCAGGCATTGCCGTTTAAATGGGTGGCATGGTAGTGCAGTGTTTAACACTGTTGCTTCATAACAAGAAGGTTCTGGGTTCAAAACTGGTGTCATTTCTGCGTGGAGTTTGCATGTTCTCCCTATGTCTACGTGGGTTTCCTCCAGCAGTCCAAAGACATGCAGATTATGTCAACTGGCTACACTAAACTGCCCATAGGTGTGAATGCGAGTGTGAATGGCTCTGTGTTAGCCCTATCATAAGTGATGACCTTCCCACGGTGAACCCTGCCTCTTCCCAAAATCAACTGGGATTGGCTCCAGTTTCCCCACGACCCTGACAGATAAGCAGTATAGATAATGGATGGATGAATGGATGTTGATTAATTGGAGACCAACTGTGGCCACTGGTCGCAGCTTATAAACATGAAGTACTTTGGTCGAGTGCTTCAACTCACCATGGCAGACCACAATAAGTGTGCTGCACTTTGCACATGTGTCTACTCTGAACTGCAATCCAATTTTGACTTTCACTATTCATTTATCTCTTTCACCTGTAGCTGCCATATCATCTGACTGTTTCACATTCATATCCATAATTTCAACATCTAGAGAAGGTGCTGCTTTCAAGTGTTTTATTGCATATTTTCAGCAACCAGCCACCCATTAATTTGGTAAGAACAGAGAGACCCTTTAGCAGGATTTCCTGCAGTTCAGACAATTTCTGATCTTGCATCAGGATTTGTAGTTTTCAGCCTTTGACATTGTGGTCGATTAATTCTGGTAGACACTGTAGACTCTTTTGTAACGTTTACACTAACTTTTAAATTGTTTTTATGGCATTTCAAACAGCTGAGAAATTTTAACTGCCAGGTCTTCACTCTTATCTAAAACCTTTCCTGTACTTCTTTTCCCACACTCCTGCAATTACGGAGTTTATCAACATGTCATCTGGGTCAATGAACTCTCAGTCTCAAAGTAGGAGTCACAAAATCTGCACAAAGTGATCAAAGCTCTCACCCACACCATGCTTCCTATGCCTGAAAATATGCCTGGCTAAATAGTAGTTAGCAAACTTATTCAGTACTTCAATGGTATCTGCCTTCTCACTGTCACCTCATTCTGGTGTCTTGGAATTTCTATGCCTTTCTCTTGCCAATCTATGTGTCTAGCCTGTTCGCTAAATCACTGTGAGTTAAGACAGAGGGCCACCTAAGACAAGATTTAACAAGGCTTTGAAACTAGAATCACATAATGTAATTAGTGTATGTTTATATTAGCACTTCTCACTGTTCAAAACTTCCGAATCCAACTACAAACAGTCAGTTCAATTCAGATTGATTTCTATAACTTTTTAGCAATAGACATTATCACAAAGCAGCTATACAGAAATATGGATGTAGATCTAGATCCGTAATGAGCAAGGAAAACGTCCTGAGTCGACATGAGGATGAAACCGTGAGAGGATCCAGACTCTAAAGGGAACCCTTCCTCTTCTGGATAAGTGTAGAAAATTAGGCAAACCGTAGTAAGAGTGTTGAAAGGATGTCTAGTATGAGCATCTTGAGAATAAGAGTCCTGGGATGAGCACACGACTTTATGATTAGGGCAGAAAAAACAAATGGCTATTTGTCCAATGATCGTATTCATCAGTGAGGCATTTCTGGTGTAAAACAGCAGCTCACAAAGTTTTTTAACCATTCTGGGTAAACTCTAAAGACTTTTATGTGTGAAAATCCCAGGAGATCAAAAGTTTCTGAAACACACAAGTCAGCCAGTCTGGTACTGTAATCCATGCCATGGTCACTGAGTCACTGAGATCACATTTTTCCCCATTTGGATGTTTGATATGAAAATGAACTCAAGCTGTTGTCCTGCTGGCAAGATTCTATGCATTGCATTAAAATGATTTTACAGGCTCTATTGGAGAAACTTACTTACAGTAGATGGTGGTGCTCTAGTCTGCTATTGTGTGCCGGTGAGCATTTTTTGGCTGGCATTTATTTATTTCCTGATTTTTTTTCTTTTTCTTTTTGCAGAAACCCCTGAGTGCTTCATCTGCAGAGACGTGCAGCTGGTGGACGGAGAACAGCTCAAAAGGTTTTGTGACTGCAAGAACCTCGTGGCACATCATGGTTGCCTGCTCACCTGGGTCAGAATGGTATGCTTTCTTTATATTACCCACAAACTTTCTTTATTTTGCACACCTGTGCTGACCAAATGTGCTATATGCTCAGGCAAGTGCACACCTGGTCTTAGTGCAATACTTACCCATGCATTTTCTGTGCACAGTTTGGTCTAATCAGCATGTGCAAGAAGTAAAAGACAGCAAGTAGAAAGTTAGCTTACCCATTCTTTGCACCCTTGCAATTTTTCTTTTTTAATTAAGGCGTTTGAAAGGCTGGTTGGGTGTGTTGGTTGGAGGCATGTCTGGGTGTTTTTTATCTTGTAGTCGAGGCAGTGTTCGGTCCTGCAGGTGGAGGTGGTAGGGGAGCTGCTCTCACCCCAGGACTAGTGATGAATACACCCACAGTGTCGTTCATCATCGCTGCACATCGGCCATCAATAGCCCATCGCTGTGATTAACTGCAGCCGATAGGTGTTGTAGTTCGTTCTGTTTAATTAAACTCCATGCTCAGTGCAAACACAAATGGATTTCAACCCTGAAAAAGGAAGAAAGACATCCCTAATGGAGGTTGTCTCAAACTTTCTTGGAAAATAATACAGGAAATTGATGTAACAGCGGTTCTTCCTACCTAGCGGCACAGTTTTTATTGCCACAATAGAAAAGTGACTTAAGCACAAATCATGCATCTCCATCCGACAAGGAATGTGCAGGCTAGAGCTGAAAAAAAAAAAAACGGAGCTTCAGAATGGTTAAGTAATGGCAGTAATTAACAGGACCTCCCAGTAGGAAAGTGTATAAAGAAGAATAAAATGAAGGCAAAAGCTCTTTTTGATTGGGCCTGGTTGTTTAGATTGTGACAGGAATCTGCCAACACAGCGATCGCTTGTCCCAACAGTTAATACTGCTTTATGGGTTTTGCGTCTTTTGATGAAAGTCTCGCTAAATCCTGTTTATGCAGTTGCCGTTTCATAAACACTGGCTCTCTGATTTGAAGACCGCCACAAATCCCAGCATGCTTTTTCAAAACAGTCACACACACACACACACACACACACACACACACACACACACACACACACACACACACACACACACAGATACACAAATGTGAACATATACACACACAGGACTCGTCTGTTGTTTTCCACATGAAATTGAAACCAGCGGATCTCCTTCATCATCATGCCGAAACTATTCCAAAATAGAGCACTCAAATCCGCAAGCGAGATTATGATGATCAAAAGACACATTTTTCCAAAGTGACAAAGGATTTGTCTTCGTTTTATAGCCTGCTTAGCTCATGCTGGGAGATTCAGTTTTGTTCTTCTCACTAAATAATAAATGGGTTTTCTTATTGTACATGTAGAAATAATATATCACTTATACCGTGCACACATAATTATGAACTTTTAAAATCTGTCCCACATATTTCTGGGTAAAATTACTCTAGTGTTTGGTTAAACCATTTGCCTGTATTTGACAAACCCAGAGTAGCGCTCGATGTGTGCAGCTGAAAGACGCATTAGAGAGCCTGAGTGCTGAAGAGTTCATGTGTGTGTAGCAATAGTGAGTGTTGGCGTGGTACAGGAGTCATCTGTCCTGTAGCTGTTATGCACCAGAGTCTTTTCTGTGTGGTTTACACACACACACACACACACACACTCACACACACACACACACACACACCATACGATACTCTTAAAATGCAAAATTAAAAAAGAGCAGAGAAAAAAAAGAGACAATAAAAGCAAAAGAGAGTAGGAAGAAAAGCAGGGAAGGGAGGGAAGAGTAGAGAATCAAGAAAATGGGAGGAAAAGATGAAAGAATGGAAGCCATTGTCTTCGACAGTTAGTCATTTTTTGTATTCATAAGCTATGAAGGGTCTGTGAAGAGTTTTCTCCAAGTTCTCTGGTTTCCTTCCACCACCCAAAAAACACGCTGGTCACATGGTATGAACAAGTGCTCAAATGTGTGCATGGAGCTGGACTGGCATCTGATCCAGGGTTCCTCACACCCAATGTTCCCGGGATAGACTCTGGGTCCATCATAACCCTGACCATTTACTAGAAATGAATGAATGAAATAGTTAGCCTAACTAGATATCTTGGTTAATTACTTATATCTAGTCTTACCAACTTCAGGAAATGACACAAATCTAGATAACTTAAGTGCAGGGCTGACTTATCTCCACACTTATATTGCTGTACTGTGTAATTAAAAAATCAGGAAAAGGAAAAGGGTGAAGGGAAGTAAGGAAACTGAGAAAATACGAGAGGAGGGGGGAGGAGAGGAGATCATATGTGAGGAAAAGAGGAAAGGGGAGGAGGACAGAGCAGTGGAGAGCCTGGGAGAGGAGAGAAAATGAGAAGAGTGGAGACAGGAGAGAAGACAAGAGAGCAGAGGAAAGTAGAAGGAGCTGTGTGCCTCCGACAGTCAAGCTGAACTCAGTGATTGACCTGTCACTTCTCGTCTGATAGATATCTCCCCGAAAAGCAGGTCAGCCGCGTCCACCTAAAGTGCCTCTTAACCGCATTTTATGAAGCCAGAACATGTAATCCAATAACCATTTGACTCGTGAGTGCTTTGTGCCATGAAGCTTCCAATGAGAGCATGTAGGCCTACTGATACTACTCTTAAAAGCAGCCTGGGTGAAGAAAAAAAGGAGATAATAAAGCAAAGCCCATGTCCTTATCTCACTTCACTAAGAACATTTACTGGCTGGATAGTAATGACAAAGCACTAATCATGATCCAGAAAGCAAACACCAAAAAAAAAACCTCTCACTATCCTTTATTTGATTTCTTTTGTGTTTTATTTACACAGATCACATGTAGGATTTGTATTGTAGTATCTTTGGAAGAACATATTGTGTGTCTTTGTGTCATGCTGGAGAAAAAATTGCATGCACTTGGCATCTTTTTTTAGGCCAGGCCCCTCACCCCAAACCCCATCCGGGCTCAGAGAGACAAATAGCATGACACAAAAACTAATTAACAACCAGGAAGTAGTTAAGAGATGCAGCCATGCGCCAGAGGCCTGATTTAAATATAGAGCCCGAGTCAGTGACTGAGTAGGCCTGGGAGATCCTGCCTCCTCTAGGCACACAGCTCAATGACCTTTGACCCTCATTAGGAGCAGGCCACTCCTGGTACAGCGAGAAACTCTCTACTGAGTACAAGGACGTAGGAGGCATTAGGACAACTGAAATCAGGATCTGGCTTGTAGTGTAGGCAGTGGATGTAGCAATAGACATCCCACTGAGCCATCTCTTTTCAATTTTAGAGTAGAAATG
Source organism: Notoglanidium macrostoma (assembly GCA_030068235.1). Taxonomy (NCBI): domain Eukaryota; kingdom Metazoa; phylum Chordata; class Actinopteri; order Siluriformes; family Auchenoglanididae; genus Notoglanidium; species Notoglanidium macrostoma. The sequence continues at coordinate 9,838,447 of JAQQZR010000036.1, read as the reverse complement.
CAATTGTGGCAAAATACACTATATCTTTATTTCAGTGATTGGCAATATAAAAATACTTTTTTTTAAGTAACCCCCACGACCATGATATTTTTGCTAAGAATAAGAATAATTCTCAGAAGACAAAAATGAATGAATGAATGAATGAATGAGCGAGCTAGATTGTTTTTAAATGACTAATCATGTTTTTAGAGCATTTGAGCCAAACACATACAGTTCATGTAAAAAAAAAAAATGTCCTGTTAAACAGTTCATTTTGTCGCTGAAAGACAAAAGGGGTTGATACTGGATTGAGATACCACAGAACAAGAACAATATCATCCATTACTGCTCAGCATAAAGCCCATGTCAAAGCCACCGCAATCATTCGCTCCATATACCGACATATGAATATGTTTTCCATTCTTGTATGAAAGGGCTGACATCTGTTTTCAGTCTGCTGCAGTTAATGGAAGTGATCTTACGTGAAAAATAATACTCTTTTCAAAATATGTAATTCAATCCATATGAAATAGACCTCAGAGTTATGGAGCAAATGACAAGGGAAAAATAGTGGATATGATTATGGTTGGCCAGATGCAGAGCAGTCTGTAAAATGCTAACAACTGCCTAAATTTAGCCCATGCTCGGCGCTGGCTTCTGAGAAGTGGCCTTGGCTAAATGATGTTTAGGATTTTTCAAAGACCTGCTTGCAAGGATAAAACAGTTTTATATGCTGGATTCAGTAAAAGTAACTTAACCGCAGTTCCTTAAGCTCCCTGTGTTCTGCATGTTGCATTTAGAGATATTGGCGTAACATAATACATTATATATTTGTGTTCACAAAGTTTAAGTCTTTTATTTCTGTTCTGTAAATAAAGAGGAGGATGGAAATTTTTGGAGAGGTTTACTTTAATGTAGCTTAATTACAGGTTTCAGAACATCATGTTTTGTATTTCATTTGCTGAAAAATCATCTGATCTTTTTTTTCCCTCTCCTCATACCAAAAGCTCTTATGATCAATCCAAACATTGTGTGCGTGTGCTTGAGGCGTGAGTGTTGCGTTTGTGATGCAGCTGTACCTTGGTGGGCGTATGAAGAATGCACGCGGTTAAGTGTACTCTGTGTGCTGAGAGTAATCCTAAGTGGATGGGTTTAGATGTCATGTTTCTCTCTCACTCTCTCATGGCTTGATAATTCTCATCATTGCAAACACACATGCATTTCCATTCATTAGCCAAACACTCTCAGCAATCAGGCCAGTGCGCCAGGGGGCAACGGGCCCCTTGTAAAATCACATCGCTTAATAGCACTGTTCCATAATTATATGCCATTAACATCTATCAAAATGAGCTCCCGCATGTCAGGCATATAAGCTCTGGATTTAGCCATCTCTCTCACTCTCTCACCCACTCTCTCTGCATGTCTTTCCATTACCACGTCCAGCATTTAGGAGGATAAATCTGGCTAATTGCTAATGAGTAGCTTTTATACTATGAGGTCCTTAATTATTTAGGTAATTAAATTACATCTAGTGCATAAAGTATTCTATATGTCTAGTACTCTTTTAAATTATTCATATCTCTCGGCTGGTGCATGATCACAGGATTGTAACGCTGAGTCTCCTTAAGTTAGGTAACATTTAAAGGAATCTGTAAACATTTACAAATGTGCTAAATGTATGTCTCTTTCCTTGTTCGAGAGATTTCTAATCTGTTCTTGTATTTCAGGGGTTGAAGAGGGAGGATCGGCTGAAGTGTCGTGTGTGTAATGCACAGGTAAGACCACAGTACTGTTGAATTCTCAAATCTGGTTGGTCAGAAGATTAATATTCTTTATTACATGGCTCATTTGAATACTTAATTCTGATTGAGCAAATATGGCATTCTACAGTCTGTTATTTCAGACTGTTGCTTCTGTATAACAAACCAGCGCTATGGACCATGTCATTAGTGGAAGCAGTAAAATCACTTTTAAATCAATAAAATGATTTTTAAATCAATATTTTGGGTCAAATTATTGATTTCTCTAATAAGTAGCTATGAAATAAGTGGGATAATGTACAAGGAGATGGTAATTATTGTAAAATAAACCCCTGCAGGGTGACCCCTCCACTTCACGTCGCTGTATTTCACACCAGTAATGACCAGCTTGCTGTACATTATCCATTACATAACAGCAGCTTTGACAGCAGTCATGGATATAATTCAAATCACAACTCTATTAATCCACTTGTTATGATACGTTATCATTGCTATAGGAACAGCTCGTTCAGTCGTTCTGACACTTCACAAAATCCAAGACGGATTAACAATAAACAGATTAAAAAGCATGTTGTTATTTAACAAAGAGCAACATCTAATCATTGATTTGCTGAAGCTTTATTTAACATTTGTAGAAGTAGTCTCGTGTGTCATTTTGTATCAGTCAATAAGTTGTTTCTACTAAATAATTGCATATTAATTCCAATTTAATTTCAAGAGCAGTACAACAAAGAGCCTTTGAATAAAATGGCTGTTTATAGCTGTTATATCATGAGTGATGGGTGGCACGGTGGTGCGGTGGTTAGCACTGTCGCCTCACAGCAAGAAGGTCCTGGGTTCGATCCCCGGGTCACCCA
>JAQQZR010000036.1:9791033-9831042 GCA_030068235.1 Notoglanidium macrostoma | reverse complement strand
CTACCATATTCACTATCTCCTGTATCCTATGCCATCACCATCATCATGTCCCCAAAATGCTCCCTCACTGCCTCTAGGATTACACACGTTGCTTCTTCTGCTCATATATCTGGACATTTTAGGTGACTTGAAGTTCCCATTTGGTTATCAGTGGATCAACAGGTTGTGCTCAGATTTAGGTTTATTGTGCATCAATAACCTACTCTGTTGATCCTGGTGGTGTATTTATCTGGAAAATCCAATGTGAATTAAAATCCTACCCTACATACAAAACAGAACAATAATCAGTTTGGGCTAAATTTAGAGCTAGTGACCAAAAGTCCAAACGTTATGTAAATATTTAAACAGGATGCAAATCTGTTTAAGTCAATTTTCCAGGCTTCCCATTATGCATGGAGTTTACACTTCCAAGGTTGCAAGTTTTTTTTTCAGTAGAAGCATCTGAGACAGGGTTGTTGTTTTTTTTCATTAGAATGTAGACCACCACTAAAAAAAAAAAAAGAAAAGAAAAAAAACGAAAATTCAACAGCGTTTTTGTTTTATTGTTATGATGAAAAATAAAATCTACTAATATGGTAATATATGAAGGAGAAAATAGCAAGTATTGAAATAACATCTAATAGGAGTGTAATGTATTACCAATTTATACAACTGTTAGTTCTGGGACACTAATCTGATTGGTTGAGCAGCATTCCAAGAGTGCTAATATTTCTTATAACTACACTGTGTCATTGAACTGTGTGTATCACTCATCTTTGTATCATTCACCATGATACCATCAGCAGACATGTTAAATGATACATTTTCATAAATATAACCTTTGACTTAAACATGAAACATGTCATACAAAAATGAAAAGGAAGAAGGGTCACCAGTTTTCCCAGAAGCTCCTTTATCAGGAATGTACAAATCAATGTGAGCTAGCTAGCCAGCTAACCGAAGTGCTATAAAGTGAGTGAAGCTTCTTCAAGATCTAGTTACACTATTGGAGAAAAAAATGAAACCTGACATTTGACAATGTCGTGTCCGAAATATCACGAGCTCATGCCTATGACCGAATCATGGCCAATATTCATTATAACCGCACTCTAGTTCTTGCTTAAATATTGCTGCATTACTGCAAATTTGCTTTAATTTACCAAAATGGCTTCCACCCTCATTACTCCACAGCCTATAAAACAGCACCTGATCCAGCACATCCTATTCTTTGATAGTGGTAAACAGGATAACTGATGGTTGTACTACAGAAACTGAAACATAATTTGTTTATAGCAGCAGGTTAAACTATAGCCATGTAACAGGAATAATGGTTATTGCACTTGCTAGTTAACAAGTTAATTTCTGTGAGATGTCATAGCTAACAGCAGCAGCCCACAAAATGAGCTGCATTTGTTTTCAGCCTGTGTAAACATTGAAATTAATTGATTTCTTATCTTGTTGCCTTCAATCACATTAGATTTGCTAGTCAATTAATTTCAAATGCTCAGAGTATTTAAGATGAGATCTCTGGATAGGATTCTGATAAACCATCATGCTGACCACAATTAAGTGGTTAATAAGGATGAATGAATGATTCTGTTGCAGTTTTTTTTTAGATTGTCAACTGCCAAGGCTGCTATTGCCACTAAATCACCAGGAATGATTGTATTCAGATAATGTGACATTTAATATCATATAGGTTAGGGAAGAAAAGTGAGAGGACATGTGACCTGTCAGACCATATGAGGAAGACCTGCCGGTTGCATTTGCTTAGCCATTCTGATCACATTTAATATCATTTTAACTCCACAAGTTGAAGCTTTCATTGCTTCAGCTCCTGCTGTGACACACACACACACACATACACGGTACAGCCTCATATTGCTTACACTCACACGTCACATGCTTGTAGACATGGATATCATCGAGGTGAATCTACAGTGTTTCAGGAGTCGGCTACCTCCTCCTCTTCATTAACCTTGGTTGCCACCTCACTTTGGTAGTCAAAGAAATAATATAGAACATCAAGCACAATTTGACTATGCTACTAAAAAATTGTGTGAATTCACACACACGGCTCACTTGCAAGAAATCACAATACGCCTCAGCGTGTGCACGAACCGCTGTCCAACTCGTAATACACATAACACATCACCTGACCTAATATCCCATTTGCATTGCAGAACCGTCGTTGGGTGTGAGTGTGTAAGAATGGAAACAATAACCTTTTAGCATAAAGTTCAACCCAGAAAGGGAACATTTAATGTGTACTAGATTAAATTCTGTAATAACCTCCTCACCGCAGTACTTGTTCTCTAGTTACATTTAACATTAGAAGTTCCATTTTAAAAGGCATGCAGGTCTGTGGTAGCTCAGTGGTTAAGACATTGAACTATTGATCGGAAGGTCGTGAGTTCAAATCCCAGCACCGCCAAGCTCCCACTGCTGGGCCCTTGAGCACGGCCCTTATCCTTCACTGCTCACTTGTATAAAATAAAATAAGATAAGGGCATCTGCAAAATGACAAAAGTGTAAATCATACGCAAGCACTGTGTATGTAACTAGCTATCTTGTTATATAGCAAATTAAATAAAAAATGATGGCTACTGTGCATCGTCGTCTGTTTTAACTACTACATTTACAAAAAACTGATACTTTAGCTGTTTTATTGCTTAAAATCTTTTATTAATGTACAGAAAATAAGCAATGCTCTTTAAACATAATGATAATTTAATATAAATATATATACTAAGCAAAGATTGTGAACATTCTAAAATATTTAACGTTGATGACCAAATAGAAGTTGAAAAAAAAAGGCATGTTAAAAAGGCTAAGGCGTTCACTGGAGTTGATTTAAGCTGGGATTTTGTTTATAACAGTCTAGGTCAAAAAGGATTTGCACATCATTGCATTCTGTTTTTATTTACGTTTTAACTTTTTTGGAACTGGGGATGTAGAACATGGTGGTTTTAATCTCCTTGTAATACTGTTGGTTGCTCTTGTTTTGTTTGTCCAGGTTTCACAGGTTTGCATGACGTTAGAAAAGGAATGACACAGCCAAGGTGAAGCAAACAAGATGTGAACAGAATATTCAGATAGATTTCAATTTCCTATAAGGATTTCTGGAACAGGAAGGCACGGTTGTGCACTGTTGCTTCACAGCACGTGGGTTCCTGGCTTGAACCCCAGTTGCATGGTGCCTTTCTGCATGGAGTTTGCATGTTCTCCCCATGACTGCATGAGTTTCCTCCAGGTGCTCCGGTTTCCTCCCGCATGCCAAAGACATGCGGATTAGGCTAACTGGCTACAATAAATTGCCTGTAGGTGTGAATGTGAACGTGAATGGCTGTTTGTCTGTGTGTTAGCCCTGCAATAGACTGGCAACCTATCCAAAGTGCACCCTTGACAAATAAGTGTTATAGATAATGGATAGATGGATTTCTGGAACAGCTAAAAAAGAATTTGTCCCAGTTTTAAATAAAGTATTCTTGTATAGAAAAGTGAAATTTGGTATTAGATTCTGACAACTGATGCAATTGTAGCGCAATCAGATTTTTGACTGTAACTATAGATATGGACATGTGTGTTCTTCTACTTATGTCCAGTTTGGAGAGAGATGAATTATTAAAAGCAGTCAGAGTGAGCAAGTCGTTTTTATCAGAGGCTGACATACAGCACAGCAGCCATGCGAGAGGCAGTTCGTGCCCTCATCAAACTGATGATGTTTCAGCAGCACTCAACATCAACTAATGCATCAGCGTAATAACCTTTTAATGTCTGCATTATGGTGCCCATTTAATATTCACTCTCAGAACGATGCACTTGTAGATCAGCTATGATGGCTATGATGATAATGATAATCATGCAGTGCTAAGCTATAAAGCAATACAGCGCTCTGCTCTGCTCACCGGTGGTTAAAATTAAGAGCCTTCAGCCATTATGGCTTTAGCGAGCGAAAAAAAGCATGTGCATTTTATTAATGCCACTTTTTCTTGTTGTTGCTGCTGTTGTTGTTTTTTCCTTGTTTTTTTCCCCAGTCTTAACAAGTGGCTTCAAAATGTGGGCCATTTGCATGAGTTATGCTAATTTGTTAGGGCAACGAATGCATTAATTTCATCAGCACATGGCCTCAAAGCAATAATTACCAGAGTAGGTGTGTCACAAGCAATCATGTTAAAAATTTGCCAGTTAATTATTAAGATTTTGTTCGGAGGGACCGAGATTTGACACGAGTAGCTGAGGGAGAGAGAGAGAGAGAGAGAGAGAGAGAGAGGGAGAGAGAGGTACGGAGAGGGGGTAAGCCAACGTTCTTGTGGCCGCTGCAAGGTGCTTGTTGTTGTGTTGGCCTCCGGAGCAGAAAGGCGGGAGGGTTTCTTTTTTTTTTTGCATGTCGACAGCACACATTGTGCACTAATTACCACAAATAGCAGCAGGCTTGCTCTTGTTCTCTGAATCCAGTGGGGTGTAATTAGAAGAGAAAGGAGGGCAGAGGCTGGCCATTGCCTTATGCCTTAACTAGCAGAAGCTGAGGAAGGACACAAGGACCCGTCATAGGAGGTGCTGTTGTGATAGATGATGCTCTACCAGTCTGAAAGGGTGAGGTGACCTAAGAATGCTGGGTAATGTATGCTCATGGGAACATGCATTCTGTCCTGTACTCATGTTGTTTCAAGTTTCTTACTCATAACCTGTTCTGCTTCTTTCCCTGTCTGAGGATGTAAGGTGACGTGAGAATGCTGGGTAATTCATGCGTGGACAAGTCTGTCACCCAGGCTGGGAGAAGCAAACATTGTGTCTGAGTTATTAGGGTTTATTTTTTGTTCATGAAAAAAATATCCTACTCTTTTTTAACCTTCAAAAAAAATAAAAGTAGAATATTTATGTTTAAGCAACACATGCTACTCATTCTGAATCCCAAGTCAGACTAATTAGCTTGCACAGATGACAGATAATATTTTCAGAATTAGGATCTCATGCAGTAGGTAAATGTAAAGAAAAAAAAGATCCAGCACAATGATGTTATATAAATTTCCTGCTATAGGTAACACCTCGTGATTATGCAAATCAAGTGACATGAAGACAAAACACCTATGGTGACCAACGACTTACTGACTTTCTGTCAACAGAACGAACATGATGTGCTTTAGAAATTTTGTTAGAATAGCATAATATTGTGAACATATTATGTATAGAACATATTGTGCAATTATACGTTTCCCTTTGTAACTCACAGTAGAGGGAGGCAGGAAGCAAGTGTGCAAAATCAATATGCTTTTTATTATGGGGCGTACAGGGATCATGGACATAATATATAGCAGGGGTCAAGCTACAAGAAGACAGGCTTATCACAGACATATCCAAATGTATAAACTAATACACAGGTATAGGTGAAAACAATGAGGACAATAACTGAGAAACAATAGCTTGTTAACATATGGAATACTCCATAAAAACTGACAGACACAAGGACATAAGAAGGCAAACTATTCATGAATCAAACACAGAACAGATGAACACAATGAATAACAAGCTAATGACAGGATGGGCTGGAGTCAGGACTAGAACAGAAACAAAGGCATGGTGCAAAATAAACAAAAGCACATGGAGAACACAAAACAAATCACATGACATAAAAACAGTACTTGTCTTGCTGGGCATATTTTAGTACATTACATTAGCAAGTAGACATGTTTTAGCTTTTCAATTAGGTTTCTGGTCAACCAAAACATGAGACTGGGCAGCACATTGGATGTTTTACTTGCCTGGGGGGCTAGCTAATGAATTTCTAATTTCTCCACCCTTGTAATGCATGCAGAGAGGAGTACAAGTCAGATTTGCGTTTGCATAACCAGCATGTAGCATGGATTTGTTTAGTGCCTCTAACCTGCAGGAGGTGGGAAAAGAATTGACACTATAATCAGTAACATGTACAGGGCAGGGTTACCCATGGACCAAGATTGAGTCATTTATGAAAGTCCAGAGGGGGCATGAATAACTAATTTTTCTGTCCATGATCTAGATATTATAATATAATGACAATGAACTGTATGTGATTGGTGAAAAACGGTGGATCCCAGAATTCAAGTAACTAATAGGGTTCAAATAAGATAACCAATGTATTTTGTTCATAAATGTGCCACCCTAGATCTATGCTGAACCATGTTAGTGTTATAGTTAGCCCTTTAGCCAATAAAAGGCTATCTATGTGATCCTAAGAAAATGACAATTCAGTTTTCAGTTCGATTCGATTCAATATTATATATAATATTGAATCGAATTGAACTGAAAACTGAAAACTGAATTATATATATATATATATATATATATCCCTAATGAGTAAGCCTGTGGTGACGGTGGTAAGGAAAAACTCCCTCCCTGAGATGACATGAGCAAGGACCCTTGAGAGGAACCAGACTCCAAAGGGAACCCATCCTCATTTGGGTGACATTGAATAGTGTGATTAGAACTAACTCACTTCTAGCTAATATTATATGGTCAAAAAAAGTACAGTTGTGTGATACATAATTCAATATAGTTTTAAAATAAAGTCTGTAATGTTTCAGCTGATTCACTGAGGGAGATTTGAGTTCAAGACTGTTCGTGGTAATTTAAGTCCTATACCATTGAAGCAGAACCTCTCATGTCAACAGCAGTCCAACACCATCTTCACAGTTTCTAGGTGTATGTTGAGGCAGTTCACAAGGTGCCATGGAGCCTCAACAGGAGCAAGTGGTTTTCAAATGGTGACTCCAACCACAGGTCCACATCAGGATGGATCAGGCAGGTCCAAAAAGCAGAGGGGGTCAGGATCAATGGTATCTCAGGAGTAGCACGCGCAGCTCGACAGAGAGAGAGAGAGAAACATATTGTTAGGTATGCTCTTTGTCAGGTAATGGTTAAGAAACAGTGTATATTGTGTTCTGAGTGCAAGTAGGAATGCTGACAAGAGTAGCCAAAACCTGACTCTGCATATTACGCACATTAACACTTCATATTAACACTTCCTGTGTGGTTCCTCATTTCTAGTTGCGTTAGGCAAAATATGGTTAGTGCATCAATAGTGTTGTATTTAAACCTGCATTATTTTTGGTATGCATATATACAGTATTATATAGATCTCGATGTAATCTTTTTATACAATGACCAAGTAAAATGACCAAGTTGAGTTAACAGGACCATCAAAAAGCATGGCCTGTCAGGACTTCTGTGGAGGGGAGCTCTCAGTCATCGTAACCAAACTAACACTCCACACAGATAGCGTGTCTTCCTCATATAGACTGCTGTCTCTTCGGAGAGGAGGTTGGCATCCATCCTCGACACTCCAACCATAAATCTTCGACTCCACTTTAAGGGGTTTTCTCCCTTTTTCTTAATCCACTAACACCCTCTCAAAGCCTTTCCCTCCCATCTCTCAAGTGCCTCCTTGAGGTGAACAAGCCCGTATTTGCTCCTCTCCATCAAGCACTCTGGGAAATAAAACATATTAATCATGGCTTGATTCCAAATGAAAGGAGGTTTGTTTGGAGGAGCAGCTACTAGATTCACCGCTACACTGAAAGTGGGAGTCAGCTTGATAGTCTGGCTTCCTCACGACTCTCAGATGTACTGCATGAGATGATGACATATATTCAGGTTATCTTTGTATATTGCCTGAAATGGATTTCATCTTGATGCACTTTTACACCATTATATCGTGTGCTTACATTTACTGTATTTTTCGAGTTCCTTAACTGTTACTTCCCTTATACTGTATTTCTCAGCTGTATGACCAGATCTGTCTACTGAAGCTGAATAATGTAGCAATGTAACTTCTTATCTATTGGGGGTGAAGCATAATGCCATTATTTGTTTCCATTTCTATATCTGTTTGGTGCTCCAAATACCCATATCTGTATTTGAATTTAAACATGAACTGGGAACTGGTTATTTATTTTTATTTTTTTAATGAATCCTTCCATCCTACCATTTATGCAATATTTTTTAAACAAATTTAGTTGTTCTATTTCCCAAAATATAAGCAAACCTGTAGCCTAATTCAAACTATCGTAAACCTGACCAGGCAGTTACAGAGGATGCTGAAAATGCATCATGCTGAGCCAGTCTTTCTTTGTTCTGCAAACTTAATGTCTGGGTCATTGCTTGCGTATCTGTATTTATATCCATGTAGCACATTTATAGCTATTCAATACAAATACTGCATTCGTATTTGGTAATATCCCCAGTCTCTATTATTGGCAAATGAGTCTATCGAGCTACTGAACGCACTTGGACAGTCACATTGGTATGGACCAGGTCCAGCTTAAGGGAGATGTGGGGTCAGCAGAGGAATCGCCCCCATGAAGCAGCTGGTCAGAATTAATATGTTAAAACAGCAGTTTTAATTTACATCAGCAGCCTGGCGTTTGGCTAAAGCTAATTTAACTCCATTTCTTTAACCCCTCTGCCCTCCCCGTCCACTCTCTCCATGTCTGCACGCCAAGCTCAGCTCATTTGAGCTCGGCCTTGTGAAGGTCCTGTGGCGCACTCAATCAGATGCGCCTTTAATTGGCTCTCAGGCATTCAGATTGAAACCGATGGAGGATTAATAACAGCCGCAACTGGTTGTCTTGCGGGTTTGTAGCCCTGGAAACGGATGGAGAAATTGGATGTACGTAGTTACAATTCTGGGGCACTTTTTGATTGCAGACAGGATGATGGTGAAGTTAATAGAGAGCGCTGTCACATACAAAAGCACATACACTCTCTTAGAGCTCCTTCCTCTTTCTCTAGCGGTCCAGTAGTGAGTGTATTAATGTGTGGGTGCTGCCCTGCGGCTCATTCCCCCTGTCATCACTCTCCACCTTTCCCTCATGCAGGCACACATATACACACACATACAGAAACACAAAGAGCCAGGTGTTCAGCAGTGGAAGTGGATCTTTATCCTAAACACAGACACACATGTACACGCACACATGTGTGCACGCAGTTCAGGCATGTCCCAGTGCTCCACATGTTTACTCAAAACCTGCAGAGTTGTGCAAAGCTTTATTGCCATGTGTGTTTTGACAACTGCGGATGAAAGGACGGCACAGGTGAGAGCAAGACGAGGCATTTACGACTTAAACATTCTTAGAAAATGCTGGTGCTCACCTCTGACCTCAAGGCCGGATGGAGGAACTCACAGGAAGCTCCAACAGCAACAATCCATGCAGCTAATTCCATGCAACAGAAATATTTGTTTTTGTAAAATATGTCAAATTCAAACATATTTTATGCACATTTTATGTGTCTTATGAGTTGCAATAGATTATCTATGTTATAGAATATATACACAATAGAAGAACTATATATAGAATTTAATCATTTAAATACATCATTTTAATTGCATATACTGTACTTTATATAGTATACTTAAAAACTATTTGTATTAATTAAATATTAATACAATATTAATAAATACTAATTAAATTGATTTATTTTGCCCTAAGAAGAAATGTTTATTATTGTTCCACCTTTAGTTAAAAAAAGGGAAAATTCGCCCTGAATTAGAATTTCTTTTGAATGTGTGACGTCCTTTTTCTATTTCATGAAGTCCATATGTATGCCGTCTGAAGCCTCTATCTTCTGCCTTAATTCCTTTCTGTGATGTGCTAACCACACCTGACAGATCAGAGGCAGGGACCCGCAGGACGTTTGTGTTTTCTGATGCGTGTGTGTGTGTGTGTGTGTGTGTAACCAGTCAATGTTTGTCATTGTGGACAAGTCTGAGTAGTCATGGCCAGCGCAGCCTTCATATGCTGAGGTCACTGAGCATTAATAAAAAAAAAAACAAGTACCGGCCAATGAAGATCCTAACATTCCCTTACTGCTCAACAGACCTTATTTAGCACATAGCTGGGAGGAACAATACGCCAAACCCTTTATCGGGGGTTGTTTTGCTGTTTTGTTTCTCTGAAAGGCAACTGTGCATAATGTAAACAGTTACGAGAGTCTCTAAATTCTAAATTCTTTGTATGTAGAACAGTAACATGTACTCCTCTCTTTAAGATGGCTGACAAGACAGTATGTATAGTTAGAGCAGAACTGGCATGGGAAGCTAAAACTGAAACGTCTTAACCCATCCTGTATATGCACCTCAAAGCAGAAAGTTTCTCCATCGAAAACGTGGGTAATAATATTATTGTACTGTCAGTTGAGGAGTTGTTGCTTATCTCTATTCTTGGATGGATGCAGAACAGGATTTTGAGCTATAGAAAATAATGATGTTTTATTTTACAGTTAAACAATATGAAGTCCATATTGAGGCATGGGCTCAGACGAAACTTAATCGACCCTGAGGGACCGCATGCTGTCAGTAGATTTGGGACACGTCTGGAGCTCACACTGCTGACATTTAGGTGGGGGGTTGGGGTACAGCGTCTGGGTCTGGTGGCTCTTTTTCAGCCTCATCACTCAGGATCATGACTAATTTCTGGAGATGACATAGATCAGGATGGCGAACAGAATCAGCCTGGAAGGAACAGTTTGGTGAAAAAAAAAAAATCTAATTTGCACATTTATTTTCATGCTGATCAGTCAAGATGTTTAGTTTTGTACTGGAGCTAATGTTGCTAATCTCACCCGAAATCTTTTCCATGAATACATGCCTACACTCGTGCCTTAAGACATCTCAATTTCTTCACTGTGTAGCTGAAGTTCCAAGGGCTGGCATTTGGAACAACCATAATCACTGTATTGATGAAAGAGATGTTAGGTGAACTTGGCTTCGATTACTCGTTATCCACGTTAGTTTCACAGTTGTAGTGTAAAACGTCAAAACACCAAAAACAAAAGACTCAGACACAGAACATGCTTTGACTAGTCCACTTGACGTAAGTGGAAAAATCCAAATTAGATTTTTTTTAACCAATCTATTCCAGTAATATTTCAGATTTAAAGCACTGCATTAATATTTGCACAAAGCAGCAGAAGGTGGCATAGAGTCTATGACACACAACACAGTCTGTCTCCGAGTCTGTACGTGTGACTGGCTGGTGACACTTTACTACCCAACATGTACATGATCTACTCTGGCACAGCTTGCTCCTTCAGGTTTCATTGTCCTTCACACGATCGAGATAACTGCAGTAATGTTGTCTATAATTAATGATGAGATTGATACACACGAGAGGATTTGCAGATCTACATTACTTTGGTTGATAAAAGGGAGTTTTGTATGATAAACTATGCAGAACACGTCTGTTCACAGCAAAGCATCAGCGGAGAGAAGACAAACGGCAAAAGACTTATGAATAATTCTGAATTCAGAGTGATCTGGTTATAACATGACTGTGAATCCACTTTAAAACAGCTTAGCTCATTATTAGCAAGACACTTAAGAAGTGTTTTGTCCGGAATGGCCGATGTCCTCGGCTGACCTGATGTGTGGCGAGGTTCGCGTTACCCAGACGGAAATGTCGTCGTCATCTTGTTAGCCTTCTGATGTAAGCCTGAGGCGTGGTGTCAGATGGTCTCAAAATTTACAGCTCAATTTGGAGGCCACAGATCCAGCTGAGTATGGCTGTGGGCTGTCTTATAATGAAAATACCAATCCAAATTAGTGGCACTTGCCACAAGCGAAATGTTAATATTGGAGCTAGAAAAAAATGCTACTGAGGGGGAAAAAAATGTTGCTGTTTACGGTTGTGACATTCCCAGTATTAGTGAATGTCTTAGACTTTACAGTATTGTTTGAGAGTTTTATGATGCTCTGTATGGAGAATGAGCAATGGTGGCACGGTGGTGAGGGAGGGTATATATAGCTTTTTTTTATATCAGTGCCATTTAAAATTACCACTGAAGGCTTGGATTATAAAGGAGAGTGCCTATCTGCAGCACTGAGGAAGCAAGGGGCGTGGATGCCTGGCTACTAGCTAGTGCAGTGTCTCCATTTGTTGCCTCACCCTTCTGCCCTCTGGCACCAAGTAAATTAAAGCTTTTCTCTTCTGCTCCGATTTTCCACCAATGTCATGCTCATTACAGAAGGATATTGCCATCGACTCATACAAATAATGAAGGGAAATGAACACATTACTGTCCGGGTGTAGTAAAAACACATTTATCCTCTCATCCTTCGAAAACTGCATGAATCCCCATCTAAAAGGATTTCCGTCTGAATGAAGCAAAACCTTGGATTAGCTTTGTATTGGGAATCCAGCTCGGAATAGAAATATTGTCCTCCCCCGTCTTTCTTTCTGGTTTGTTTGTGTGCAAGGCCAGGCTGTGTCAGTGATTATGTGTCTGATTAAGTCATAGTTTCATAAGGCTAGTGTTTCACAGCCTCAAGTGAGACTTAAAGTGCAGAAAGCAACCTCAGAAGGAGGATTAGGACGCAGCTCTCTGAGCTCAGGTTGCAATTCTGCTTTAGCATTTACATGCTAGCTCATTTCCTGTCCTTTACTTAAATATTATACTTCATTTAGATGCAGCTATATGTATATCTGCCTAAAACAAGGCTCATTGTTCAAAAAACAGACAGCGTTCAATTTAGCTGTACATGCTCACAAAAAAAGGTTACTAAACTGTTCTTTTCCTTGTAGCTCGGGCACTGGAGCTTTTATATATTTAGTATGCCTCAGTGACCTAGAAAGGTACATATAGTGTAAAAATGAATTCAAGTCCATTTATGTCCCTTATACTATTTTAAAGGTGTGCTATCTCCATATTGAGAGGAACAAAAGATTTGATTACCAAGAAAAGGTACAGGACTATTTTTCTGAGAGTGTAGGAGCAAAGAAATATAGCGAGAAGACATCAAATATGGGTGACCCTGTCTGCATTATAACGTGGGGGGTTAATGTCAGTGCAGAAGTGCAGTGAAGTGCGTTATGAGCAGCACATATTGATAGATAATGATTTACTCAATCACAGCTGAAGCGCTGCAGCTGATTGGCTTATGTGACAGTCCCTAGCGTCCTCCCTGCACTTTTTTTCAATTAGATACCCATTTTATGTTGTAATGGTCCATTTACTAAGGTTTATGCCTGATGAGTTTAGGCCGGGGTAATTACAAGGATTATTTACTTCTGTTAATTGAGGTCCCACATTTGCATGGGTGGTAAAGGTTAATGTCCTTTTGATATATATTTTCTTTCCTCCTCCGCAGACTGAGATGTTCTTGCAAAGAAAAGCAGCAGCTCATGTAGTCCAAATACCCAAGAGTGGGAGGATTAGGCGACTTTTTGCAACGGCTCGTGTTTCTGACCCATGTCAAAAGATATACAGAATTATGGCATGTTTAACATTTTGAAATTGTCTAATCGAGCTTCATTTTTAAGCTCAGCTGATATCATGCCTTCCTTCTTTGCCCCAGGTTGGTCTATATCACCACTGCTTTAAACATGTCAGCCCTTTAACAGGATCCTAATCCTTCTCATTCTCCATGCCTCTTAAGCACATGTAAATCATGGAGGTTTATAGTAACATAAAATGGAGATTTGAAGCAACATCTGAGTACAAGTCTATTTTTTTCCCTACACTATAAGTGACTCTGGCAAAGTTGTTTAAATAATCTTTCTTTTGGCATTTTAATGCAAGATTTTAAATGTAGAAACAACAAACTATGGTCTTCTCTTAAACTGTAGCAACTCAGTAGAAAAATGTTTATTTCATTGTTTTCATCCAGTTCATGAAGGTCATATACCCTTGGAAACCTTGTTAGTATATACATGCTAATTTATCATTATAAACCTTATAAACTACACTAACTGGAGTGCACACATATTGTGTTTTTGAAACTGTTTCTCTCAAAATCAGTATTTGTTTCTTTATTCAGAACCAAAATCACAGTTTGCTAGATGATTTGCATTGATAAAAAAATTCCTATCTCTAAATAGAGGGACTTTGTACCGAAATACAGCATCACATATTTTGATTTATAGCATAATGTTTTAGATTAAACGACAAATAAATGATTTTCCAAACAAACCTTTCTGTAAAAGACTTTCTTTTGAGTCTTCATTTAACTCTAACAGCATGCATATTCAATTAGACTATATATATCACCTGACTGTGATATCTATTGTTCTGAAAGTGAATTTAAAAATTACTTTTTTAAAATTCAAATTAAATTAAAATTAAATATTTTTATTCCAAAAATTACCCAATTGCCTTAAATCACGAAAAAAACATTAACCTACAATGGAACCAGTAGAATGGTTATTTCATTAACTAGAATTTAGTTGAATCGTCTTCCAAAGACTCCCGTAAAATGTTTTCGGGTTCTATAAAAATGTAAAAGGAGTCTGAATCTCCAGCTGTCGAGATAATGGATGAGGCCATTTCATCAGTAAAATCTTCTGACAGAGACGCCTTGTACTTTCCTGACACAATTATCCTTTAAAGTAATGAATCATGTAAATATGTTAAATATGTTCTTGTGGCTTAGAGCTTAAATTCGTGACTAGCAAGATTATGTGCATTTTTCACAGTAAAAGCATTTGTTCTGTATGAAGGAAAGGAATAAATTAGAATATAACTGTTTGGTTTTCAGTGTTTTAACCTTTGATCTCTGTTTAGTCCTGTAGCACCACGTTTCACATGTTCTGCATTGCCTCACCACCTATAGCATAGTTGGCTGTTTTTGATTTATCTTGTTCATTGCTTTTGAAAACAGCCTCAATCCTGCCAGTATATGCTTTTGAGCTCTGGGCCTTTTATACCTGATCTAGCGGCATAAAGACTGAGCTGAAGATATTCATTGGCCCAATACAAGCATTAGATTTTGACAGTATAACCTTTCTATGAAAAATATTTGTACTATACATCTATTGTACAGTTCTATCTTTTATTGTATCATTTCTATCTTTTAGAGTTGAGGATGAAGCGAAATATCACAAGAATATAACTTTTGTAGGTATCTCGGTGTAAATCTGTGTGCTGTTAACAAAGCAGCTAATGTGACAGAATTTGCAGTCCCTGAGCTGTGAGACATCAGTGTTAGAGACGGTGAGCCGAGAACAGCTGATGGAAACACTCCAGGCATTTGATGTGACTCTCTTTAGCGTGGATACTGTTACACTTGTTGATCCTATTGACTGTCCTCTCTTTGCTCCTGAGTTTCGTTGTGTATCGTGTCTCAGTCCTCTGGGAGATCTGCTCCTCTCCCTACAGGACCAGTGTGAATCTGCCTTCAATTAAAGGATTACTGTATGTCAACATATGACTTCCCTTCATTGTGCGTGTTTCTCAAACACCAAGGTGTGTTTCCCTCCATTACTGCTTGGGTTTCAGGTAATTTGGGGTAAAAGGATGGCAAGCGGATAGGCCTCGTCTGACACCAGAGTAAAAAGGATGAAACACAATCAGCCACTTCAATGTGTACACTTCAGTGCAGCTTAAAGAAACAGTTCTCTTTCAGTAAAGTATCAAATTTAGGCAATTTTATGTTGTGTTCTCGCTTACTTTTTTTTGGTAGAAGGAGTTATTTGTCCTTTATTGTTTTATTTTTATGCCACGGTTAAAAGTACAAAATGATCTGAATTGACATTATTAAAGGCCCAAACTATGTTAAAATCACAAAACTATACTGTAGGTAATCAGCCAAGACATGTCCGGTGTTTGAAATTTGAAACCCAAAATAATTTTCAGAAATATACCCATTACAATATGTACTGTATATATCAATGTATGTATGTATGTATGTATGTTTGCATGAGTTATACTGCATTGTGATACATGTATAAACCACTCAATTTTGGACAAGTGGAATCAGTTATTTCTTTAGTGTAGTGTGATATCATTTTGTTCAAGCAGTCATGTAAATTCACAACATAGACATGCAGCCTTCCAAAGTTTTCCAAAGGCAGAATTGTACGAGAAATCTGAGAATTATGGGGATAGTAATATAGCTCCACTTTAAACATTAATTTGTAAATATAGACTCTCTTTTTGAAATAATAAAGTAAATATATAAAGATTTTGGGTTGCATTTGTTTTTAATGATGTGGCCTTGTAGAAAATCCACACAAATGTCAATTCAATTCAATTCAATTCTATTTGTATAGCGCTTTTAACAACAGACATTGTCTCAAAGCAGCTTCACAAAAGTATATAAATTCTGAATATAAACTTACGACTCTATACATTTATCTATATATGCCCCTATATGTCACATAATTGTCTTATTCTCATGTGAATTTTACACATGTAGTAGACTTTTCACATGTAGTTTTAGTTTCTTTTTTTCATGACTGATTTATTCATTTAGTCGCATTTTCACATGGGATCACATCATTCATATGATGTCAGTTGTGTTTACATAAATTCATGTATACAATTTCAAGGCATAACATGGTGAAATGAAACTTCACATGGTTTTAACATGGGATCAATTATTATTTAAATAATCTCATGATGTGAAAAACATTTTATGACAATGAAATATGAGTAACCTTGCATAGAAGTAGGCGTATAGGTGTAGAAGTAGTAAACGGCAGATGCAAAAAACATGCATCAACTGATTGAGTGCTTTTTTTTATTTTTTTGAGGTAAGGGTGAAGAATGTATGAATTTAATTTTTGTCAAGTCATTCCTTTCATGCTAATTAAGTCAAGCTTTTATTCACTTTATCTTCATTCCTAACATGGAGGAGAGAGCCTAAACTGTGAAAAAGTGGTTTGAATTTGTTTGTGCGAGTGTGTGTGTGTGTGTGTGTGTGCGCGCGCGTGTGTGTGTGTGCGTGTGTGTGTGCTGTTAGCCTCAGGGCTTTAGCTAATGGGCCACCCAATTCCCAGCAGGCCCTGAGGCTGCAGCAGCTCTACATGAGTGGACCCTCATCATTAACTCTCAAGCACTGCTCTTGCCTTAGCCATGTTCTGGCAATCTCATCAAATAACCTCGCTAATTATCACTCCCTGTCTTCTGTAAACACACGTTCAAATTATGCCAAACAGAACCTGAAACCAGCATTTAACCCATTTTACAAAACCCTAAATCAACATTGTGAAAATGATAACTGAAGTTTGACAAATTTGTATTAGCATAATGCATGCCATACATTTTTTTTAATTAAAAAAAAAAACAGCCTATGCAGGGTGAATGAGCAAAGTTTTGTTGGTCAACCAGCATGGTCAGAATTACCAGACCAGCACTAACCAACATAAACTGCCAATCTAAGCTACATTTTTCAGCAGGCCTGAAGAAATTAATGCCATTTTGCAAACCCATGACATTCCATCATAGCCATAGGAGTTGTCCATTGATTGCTGAGATATCTTCTAAACCAAAAAAGCGATATAAAGCCTAAAACAAGTTTCATTTTTATGCCCCTGAATTACATTCAGCCTTTGGCTCAAAAATGTGACAAAAATATTGGCATTTTAGGAAACTCAGCATGGGATGGATATTTTCTTCTGAATTTTGATTATGGCTTACATACTACAACAGATTTCTATTTTATTTGATAATTCCAGTGGTACACAGGGGGTGTGGCTTCTCTTAGAGTTGTTCCTCTTTGTGAAAAGCTAAGCACTTGCCTTAAATAGAAAATGCATGGATGCTATAATAGTTGTGTTCAATCCCTGCACTTGAAATGTTAAAGTTTACAAGTGGAGTCCTTTTTGTATTCATTTTACCTTTCCTGATTGATGAAGCGCACTCTCCAGCGCTCAGTGGTCACTGAGTGGCTTTCTGAATGCTCAGAATCCCCTCATTACAGCAAGGGCAGTCCATAGACATCCATTACACCAGGTCCTTTGCTTTAATGCATTCTTTTGTGACTGATGTCCTTTTAAATGCCGCTCATAATCTCCTTTCATATTGTCTATTGATATAAGGCTCTGAACGCGTTATCTCTGCATATAAACATGGGTAATGGCAATCGGAGTGTTTACGGGAGCGAAAGGGACACTCGCCACTCTATTTGCATGAGAATGTGACAGCAGGCTTAAATCGCATCGGCCGCTACTCTGTGTGCTCTCAAGGTCAATACTGATGCTACTTTTCACTGCTTTATAGTGGTGTTGTGGTTGTCCTTAAAACTCTTTCAACCTGATCAATGAAGGCATAGTGAATGGGAAACATGGATCTACAGGCCTGCACCGGTCACAGACCAGGGTACAGACACAGACCACAACACAGTGTACAGTGTGTAAAGTTAGACAAATGTAGGGTATTTTACATTAGCTATAGCTACCTTTATGTGACATGGTCCTATGTAACTATCTAAGCTACCTGCCTTGCTGCTTTATAGCTTCGGATCTGTTTAAGGCTCCAAATATTTGTATCTGTATCACTTTACAGAAGTAGGCAGGAAGTTCTCTTTTCTTAAATGCAAGAGTGCACAAGCGTGTTTTATAAATCCTACGTGTGCAGTTATTAAGTAGCTCAATTTAAACCACTGTGACCCTGACCAGGCAGTTACTAAGGATGAATAAATGAACACTGCTAATGCATCGTTCGAAAGTGGTCTTTCATTGTTTTGCAAGTTTTTGTTTTGGATAATTAAGGATTCTAAGCTTTCTAAATAGGTTCTGAAAGAGGAGCATTCTGTTGGTAGGTGTTCTTTCAGACGGACAAACCAAGAAGCCTTCAGGACTCTAGATTGAACTTATTTTTATATACCTTGAATGAATGAGCTCTTGTGCTGTCAGTCAATAGATGGGTGGTGAAATTGTTGGGTCTTGGGTATTGATAATTCAGCTTGGATCTTCTTGACCTGGGTGCCTTTTGAAAATATTGTTGAGTTGGGTCTTACCTTTTGCAGCGTCAGCTTGATAATTGTTAATGATACGATGCACTGTATAATATCTCACTGTACAGTGGTTATTGCTTCTAGCTTTCTTAAAAGCTTCGACATGAAACATTTTCTAAAATGCAACCCTGTGTTGTAGGTTTCAACACTGAACCTGTAAATGTCCCCCAAGAGGAACAATCTGTCTCTCTTTTTAAGTGTATAAATGTAAAAATGAACAGCTGTGAAGCTTGTGTTCACAGAGATGTTCACAGTATGACTTCCTGATAGCCAGCACAAACGAGTGTGCATCTGTACCATGTATTTATTCACACCTGACCTCACAGAGTGAAACAGCCAGCACCAGTAAAGCCAGTAAAGTTTCGACATCATTTTAAAATGATGCAAGTAGCTATCAAGTAAATTTAATGTCTTGGGTCAGAATCCCAGCAATGCCTTTTGCTTTGCAATGTACTTGGTTTGATGCGTGAAATGTATTCCACCTTGGTTGTAATTTACATTGGATAAAAATCGTTCGCAAAATGAATTAATGTAAATGAAAGAACATGAACTGAATGTCTTTACACAGTCAAGTATGTCATCATCATAACAACAACATTGACTAAACACAATTTTCTTGTTCCTGCAGCTCCCTGTTTAGCCCTGTGCCTCTCCTCGTTAGAGCTGCATAAAGATTAAGGGAACGAGTGAGTACTAACTCACTTCCTCGAGCCTGCAGGGCAGCAGCAGCATGCTAATCTGCTATCAGTGTGGCATTCTCATTTGGCTTAAGAGATAGGCAAGCTTTTATAAGCAGCACCTCCGGATACAGCCTAGATTTCCATACTCAAGATGATAAACTTGTTCTGGCACCTGTGTAATTTGCTAATGACACATAATTTTACCATGAACTGACTGCAGAGTAGAATGAGAGAGAGAGAGGCTCAAATTTCCACAGTGGGAGAAGAAAGGCTCTGCCATCATATCGAGGAGACTTTTTAGACTGACGCCTGTGTGGTCATTTTAACTGTCACTTTCTTTAATGAGGTATGCTCAGTTTTTTTGGTCTTATTTGCAAAGATCACAGAAGTGCCTGGAGATGGGTAGATTTAATTAAGGGAAGTTGATGAAAGCACAAAGCCCTCGCTGTCTCATGAGTGTTTCCTCTGATAACAGTGAACATCCTGCCAGCGACAGGCTGAGCTGGAGAAAAGCTACAACTGTCAGTGAGCCACACAGCGAGAGGATTCATGTCACTTTTTGCCTTTTTTTTTTATTTATACATGAATGTCAGTGGTGAAATAACTCCTAGCCCAGCTGAATGAGTGCAGTTGTGTGGAGTCTTCAAATTTCTGTCTTAAACAAGTGAAGATTCCCATTTCTTGAATAAATTTGGGACAAAAATGAGTGCTTAATTTTAGGAAAGAATGAGCAACATATTTGACCATCATTAAACAAGAGCCTTTAGAACCTGTGGCCGACTACAAATATGTTGGGTTGCACATAATATTAAGAAAGAGATGGTCTGCATTAAAAATCTGTCCAACAGACTATTTGTACGACGGCCTAGAGTGTTTTAACCCCCTGGACATGGGCAAATTGCAACAAATTGCTGTGTTTACCATTACCGGCCTGAAGGATATCTATAGCTGTAGAACAGAGCCTAGACACACACCTTTAACAGCTTTTGAGGTTCTACCTTCTGGTTGCAAGCTTTGGTCTTTCAACTTCTTTTTTTTTATTATTCATACCACAAGCCAATATGTTACTGAACTAAATTATCCAAGTGATCAAGTATGCAACATCATCATCTTTTTTCTCTGCAGTTTTGTCAGAGTGGGTCTGGTCATTAGGTCTCCCTACTCATCTATGAATTAAATAATAATAATAATAATAATAATAATAATAATAATAATAATAAAGACAAACTGGCTTTTTTAAGGCAAGGCACTACAGGTAGAAATGACAATTTTAGTCATCGTCAATACACTCATAGTGTATTTAAACTTATAGTAAATGAGTAACTTTGAAGGCTTAAGGTCATCCTGATATACAGAGTGTCCCAAAAAGCTGGATCAATAGGCAATTATTTATTTAAATATAGCCATTACAACAAATGCTCAAATTGACGGCCATGGGCTTTGTGACAGTATTTGCGTACACTCTGAATTTGATGTTCTGTTGTTAGTTTCGACGCCATCTTGGATCAGAAATTACTGTCTTTTAAATTTTACCATCTAAAAATGCTTATAAACCGCACTTACTAATACTAACACCATTTAAAAACTCACTTTTTGTGTGTTATTCAAAATCAAAGTCTCTGCTTCTAGATGATCTGCATTCATTCAATTTTATATGCACATTCCAGTCCCTAATTGAAATGAAAGCACAGAGGAATTTCCAGGATGAAAATCGAGGAATTACATTAGATTTTCTACTTCTTATAGCAGTCCATGGTGTTTTCAAGGTTAAACAATAAAGAAATGATTTTCAAAATATTGTTCTTTCACTTGAGATCATCTTGCAGTGAAGTAAATATTTAAATCCTAACATCACGTTTTAATTAAGTATCCAATTTGATGCACGTTTAATCAGATGATGCCTCATTTTCATGAATAAATAAAAATTTGTAAAGGATTCCAATGCAAAAATTACTTGAAATAACATACGCAATCAACGGGTGAAGACTGATTGTGATTTCTGTTGTATTTTAAAATATGATTCTATTCACATGTAGTATCTTGCCATAAAGGGGTCGGCTCACCCTTTCCAGGATCTACATGCATTGTTTTTGTTTTTATATCATGTGATCGCTACTCTGCTAGTGGTCTGTGCAGCAAAACCTCCACTAATTCACTGTTAGTGATCCTTTCGAAGCCTGTCTCAAACTGTTTTTATTCACATGTCATACGTGGAAGCTTTAAACAAAGTATGACTGATATTTTCTGCCCTTTATAGCCTCCCACAAGATGGCCGAGTCTGGTTTTGGTCCATTACATACAGATTATCCATATGAAACAGAATGGATCGGTCAAAAGAATTTAAAATATAGATACTTCGATAAAATATGTTTCATGTTTTTCTTGTTTCAAATTTAAGCTCTATGGCCAAGAATGGTGCTGGAGTGTTGTGGGTTGTTTTGCGAATATCGATGTCATCAAAAATGGTGACTCGCTTCATGGTGCAAAGGATTCTGGGAAAGGTTAGCCATCCTCTTTAAGCTGAAATTTAGATTCATTGACAGATGTTATAATCATAGAGCTTGAAAGCAGTAAAATGGGTGATATATTGGAGAGATTTAACACAGGAAAATAATCATAGCTCTGTAAACTAGTTGAAACTTTTCACTCAAAGCTCTGGATGTGCCATAAGTGAAGTGAAGTGAATTGAAGGAGTCTTTAGTCTGTGGCCTCTGTGTGCTAATTAGCGTATACTATCACTGTTAGCACAGACCACTAAGAGAGAGTCAACCTCACTGTCATTATGTATTCTTATCTTCTTTCAGTTGAACATTGAGCAGATGGCACCTCCATATCAAAAGATAATGATGTAGTTAGAAAATTAAGGTTATATTAAAGCCCATTATATATGTAAACGGAAAAAAAAAACCCAGGGAATTCAAATTACATGGATATTTATTTTTTTATATATCTACAATTGAGACAATTGAATCTGAAAAGCTTCTATATCTCAGGAATGCATTTTTTTTTTTTTTTAACAATTATGTTAACTAAGTGAGGTATGCTGAAGTGAACACCACGTCACCACATCCATTATCTGCAGTACATAGAGAAAGGTAATGTTAGCTGGCTAGCTATCTTTGCCAAATGCTGTTTAGGTTTCATTAGCTTGCTAGGTTTATTAGCTAGGTAGCTAGCTCATGGTAATTACATGTTTTCAAGCTACATAGGTAGGCCCATTACAAATTATCCTGAGTGTTAGCTATATGCAATCGCTATCAAACTTCAAAGTGACGTTTTAATTTTCATACAGAGCATTCACATTGAATAAAAAAAAAGATCAAAAGACCAGGCTAGCTAATCTAACCCAGTCAGCAGGCTAACGGCTTATCCGTACACGTTTCTGCAGGTTGGATGTTGAGCTGTGAACAGCCGATATCTCCACTGCATAATTTTCAGATCGTTATAATATTGTTTCCTTTTTGCTCCTGATTTTTTTTTTATTTTGAAAAGATTGTTATGCAAAAATAAATGTAGCAAAGTTGAAGATTTTTTTTTTAACTTAAGTAAACGTACTGAATTATTTAATCTAATAAGTACAGATACAGTTAAACATGTTCTCAAGTTCTGTGGAGTTTCTTATTTTGCACACAGCTGATCAGCATAGAATATATAATAAAAATGAGGATGATTCCAACACTGGTGTCACAACCACAGATATCCCATAAAGACTAGACAAGACATAAGCTGTTTATTTAGAAGGCATATTGGTTAGCTGATTCTTGTCATAGATAACCCATTTTGTATATTGCATTGTCAAGTTTGTGACATGAAAAAAACATCATTTGCTCAACTTAATTAAACTGGATATAATGACATACTATTGTGTTTTTTCCTAGGCCTTTCTGATTGGGAATTGTCCTTTTTCTCCCTTAAAAATATAAGCTGGACCCTAGAAATTCTTATCCTATTGCCGAGTGTGTCACTGTCCAAATATTTATGGACCTGACTGTACATCCTCAGTGTGGATAGATATTGTCAGTTATTGCTGATCGCTCATGATGTTTATTGATGTTTTTTTTTTACACTTGGTGACCATCTGACTTCATTTCTGTTTCATTCATTTCTAACACATTTTCTGCATCTCGTTTTGGATTTGTCTGCCTGCTTTTCCTAATAAACTATTTAATTTGCATTTGCATCCACTTTTTTGTAACACATGCATTATGGGATTTCTGTGGTCACAACAGCCCAGAACTGTACATCTCCCTGCCAGCAGAGGTCAACATCTCAGATTTGTACTCAGTTGTTCATTTCCTGTTTACTTCCTGTGTAAATTCTGAACCATGTTTTTCCCTTTTGAAAGTTTCATGTTCTGACTATTTTGCTAGTCCATGTTTGGCTACTCTTTGGATTTGTGTTTTGGTTTGACGATTTGTGCCATTACTGTGTTTCACCATAGCCAGCCTAATGATTGGATTTTGTAAAGCATTAAAACAAACTCTACACATGCACCCTCATTATTCTACCAAGTTTCATTTATTACAACTGGCTCTTTGGCAGATTTGGTAATTAAACTCACAACCTTCTGTACCCTGAAAGTTTAATTTATATGAATGAACTATATTATATTCAAAGGTGTTTATAAGTGAGTCAACCAGCAGTGGCTCTTTGCCAGTCCTGGGAATTGAATTCACAAACTTCCAGTCGCTAGCACAAAGTCTTAACCACTAAGCTACCCTTGGTCCTTTCCTACGAGTCAAAGCAATCATGTTTACTACCATTAGACCTAACTAGTGCTGTGTGACTTGAAGCTTAGCTGAGTGCTTTTAGCTCTGCTGAAGGAGAACAGCTTTTTTTTCACTTTCTAGCAGGAAGCCCACACCTCACAGTCAATATCTATCAAGAAGCTTTGGGCAAATACCATTTACTGGATGGCCTGGTGTACATGCCAGAAGGCTTTTTAGGCCTCTTTTTAGATGCCATTATTAACAGAGTGACCAAAACTGTTGCATTAACAGCTCGCTTCAACCATTTATGATCAATATATCGCAACTACAGGGAGTGTGATTGCTTCGGTCCAATCGATTTCAGGTCATGGCCTGAAAATTGCATTATAGAATGTAAACCAGCCATTGTTTGTGTGTAAATATATCTTTATTACTGGACTGAATTTCAGCTGCTTTACTGAATCAAAATGAGAATGGTCCTAATTCTGTTTGATTGGTTACATCTGGAATGATGTTGCTGCTCTGTACTCAGCTGGTCATAATGTTGCTGTCCATGTGAGAATAATTAGTTAGTAATTTTACATTTCATTTCTGATATTACGGTAGTGAAAAGCCCCAACTTATCTGTGTTGTCATTCAGAATGTAAACTTGAGCCCCTGTGAAAAAAGTTCCAAATGTCTTTCGCCAACAAAGGGAAGAAGACTCTTCATGAAAAAGACTTGCCTCCCTTTGACATGTCAAATTATTACTGTCAGGGACCTCATGACTCGAAATTCCTCTGTGGCTTATTAGTAGCCTGCAGCTCGCTGTCTCTGCTTTAACAGGGCTGACTAATGGACATGATTGGCAGACTACACCTAAAAAAAAAAGGTCACAGCTCAAAAATGTGCCTTCTTATACCTATATACTGAACTGACTGTTCTAACTGTGCATTAATTATGTATATTGTATATAAAATCTCTCTCACACACATATTCACACACGTGCACAAAGGATAATGTCATAACAGCTTATTTCTATCTAATGAAACATTGTGGATGATAACATATTTAATAGAACAAAAATTAAATGATCAAAATAGTCAAGGTGGTCTATTATAAATATGTGAGAATAAAAAAATCACATCCAAAGCTAGCAGTAAAAAAATAAAAAAACTTGTATTAGACTAAAATAATCACAGCAGCTGATTGAAATGCAGTCATTTTTTTGCCTTGATTAAATTAGGGTCGCCTGTGGCTGAACATTTAACCTTGTCTTTGTTTAAATGAAACACATCCATGCTAGTCGAATACAGATTATGTTCTATTATTCAATAACATGTTCACTACTAAACAAACTGTTCAGCAACATGTTCCTGCCTCAGGCTGCAACCCTAGAAGATGATACAAGGGGGTTAATGCAGCCGTGTGTGTGTGTGTGTGTGTGTGTGTGTGCGTGAGTGTGCGTGTGTGTGTTCTCTGAAAATGTGAGATAGTGAATTAAGCGCTGGAATGGAAAGGTACTCCTGTGCTAAGGTGGCATTTTCTTAATAATATTTGCCTGCTTTATGGTTGCGCTCATCTGTTTTTGTTGTTGGTTTCATCTTTGTTTAATTATGCTGCGAATGATTGAAATTTGGGGAGAAAGTGAAAATGTGATCTTTCAGAAATGATTGCAATGTTCACAGATTATATTTAGCAATAAAGCCTGTGTTTATTTCATTTACACCAGTTCCTCTGTTTTAGCGATGAATAAAATGCATTTCAACTCCATTGAAATTCAGCTCTAATCTAATGCCTCAGTATTAGAGAGTGTGGCTTATTGATCTCAGATTATATCAGCAGCCTTCATTTTCCAGGTTAACTGATATTTTCTATTTCTTCAAAGTGTAATAAATTGCCTCCTCTATGAAAAAGGTAAAAGCGTATTATGTAAGATCAAAGGGCAGTTTATACCGACAACTATTCTTGAGACTAGAAACTGCCATGGCAGTCGTTTTTTTTTGCTACACAGCAGGGCAATTTAAATCAGCTGGATCTGTAAAGTAATTTGTATCTGTTATCAGATTTATATGGACATTGCGAAAATATTATAAAATATTAGTATTTTTAATGTTCTCTGTTCTCACATTTTATCTGTACTTTCACAGGATTGTAGTGTAAATGGCCTGATAATGTGTGTGATTTATTTTTAATCTGCATGCCTTTAAGGATATTAGAGTCATATAAGAAAGATAAATATTCTCTTTGCAATTGGTCCATGCTAGCCATAAATGGACCTGTCCGGACCTCAAAAGGTTCAGTGATTAATCTGTTTGGCTATAATCATTTTGATTTTGGATAGAGAGGGAAGCTGAGACAGACAGGACACTGCATATCGGCTCTGGTCAAAGTGGTGTTTTTTTGTATGACTTGGAAGAGGTGAAATAAACCGTGCCCATGTAGGACTCTGAAGCCACCAGTCTCATGTCTCATACTCTCCAAAGACTTACAGTAGTTTTTGATGTTATTTAAATAAATTAAAGAACATTATCTGAGTTTTTTTTTACATTTTATATGATGTATTTTACCTACCTGACCTGGCTAGGAATGCAAGGCAATATATAGACAAGCTAATGTTAGTGTAAAAGCAGTGAAATAAATATTTTGTTGGACACATGGATCATGGCATGTCTTGCTATGCCACTTAAAATGTACATTGTTTCAGAAAAATATGGTGCACCTTGACTTTTTGTTATGGGTTTGTGTTTACATTACTTCCATAGACAACCATTCATATTTCAGTATGGTGCCCTCATGCTGCAATGAAATGACATTATCAACTGTATAGCTAATATGTAATGTTTAATATCTAATCTATCTAATATCTAATCTTCTAATTTTGCATTAGAAAGAAAAAAAAAACAGGCAAAAAAGAAATTCGTCAATAAATCAGACATATTCATCCATGTATTATGTATTCATCAATAAATCAAACATCATTCTGTAGCAAAATAATAACACGAGAGATAACTTTTCTATATCACACAGCTATTTTGTGTCTTTGTCCTATAGTAGCCATACTTAACTTTTTACCACATACCATAGCATTTCCATCTAAAATACACATATCTTCATAAGCATCCTCATCAAACACTGTAGAATTTATGTA
Source organism: Notoglanidium macrostoma (assembly GCA_030068235.1). Taxonomy (NCBI): domain Eukaryota; kingdom Metazoa; phylum Chordata; class Actinopteri; order Siluriformes; family Auchenoglanididae; genus Notoglanidium; species Notoglanidium macrostoma. The sequence continues at coordinate 9,803,832 of JAQQZR010000036.1, read as the reverse complement.
TTTGTTGAGAGAAACTGCACGTACAATATGTCATAATATTTGCTTGATAAGTTAGCTTAGATGAAAATCTTAATGTTTCAATGCCTCTGACAAATAGGGTACAGATTTCTGTCCCATAGTATCCATGTCTAACAAGTCTTTCACAAGTCTTGAACCTGCCAAGTGAAGCAATATAATTATTTTTGCACCTGTGTTTTTGATTTGCTAACTTTCTAAGCTATCTTGCATGACAAATGCACACGTTTTTTGCATCTCGGTCTCAAAGCATCCATATCTAACACATGCACGGCCTGCTAGGTCTCTATTTTCCTCAGATTAATGTTCCACTGCTTCTTTCTAATGACCTTGATTTAAATTACACTGCTGTGTGTGAGCGCTCACGTCTCTTTCTAAAAGTAGATGAGAGTTTTACCATTAGCTTTGACTTCTACACTCTTCTGCACATTCCCTTTGGTCAGGGTCAGCAGCCCTCTCTCTCCAGCACCAAACTCCCTTAAACAATTAGCTCTTATCAAGTACGCACTTTAATTGGTTTAATTATCTCCTCTACACTAAGAGGATGTCTGTAGCATACTGTGATAAAAGTACCGTTCTGTTTTTTTCCCGCCTAACCGACTAGCTAATTTTCAGAGGTTGAAAAAATCCTACTAATAAAATTCACTCGTCAATGATTTCGTGTGTGGAAAGTTTTAAGAAGCACGTTTCCCTGATTCAGCCAGCAGCAGCGCCAGCTAGTTTAGTTGTTTTGCTCATCAATCATGGTGAGAGGAGTGGATTACACCTAATAAAGGTGGCGTTGATAGCTGAGACGTGGGTGTTGAAACCATGGCTGGAGCTCCTCGGCTGCGAGCGAGAGGATCCATCTGGATCTGATCAGCGTAAGGCCGCAGGACCCACCATAATCGCCCCAGAGTTACTCAGGTAAACTATCGCAGATGTGAGATAATTGCGAGGAGTTCGCTCTCAAAACAATATAATTCATGGGGAAGTCGCGAACCTCACAGCCTCCGCATCACTACAGCTTTATAAGGAAGTCTAAAGAAGGAACTTGACTAAGGACTTTCAATAAAGGGCTCTTTGTGCTCAGTTCATTTTTTTTTTATTCCCAGACGGAAGTTAAAGGTGTTTGAGGTTATAACCATTGGTTATGTCTATTTTTGGTAACTGCAATTTTAAACAGAAAAGAGAAAAGACCTAAGAAATTCAAGGGAACTAATTACATTTATTCTTTTTTTTTCTTTTTTTTTTGGGTTATAAGTACCTTATACCAGAAAAACATCATTTTTATAATAATGATGTTAGAAAGGGAATAAAGGATTAAAAGGAAGAAGTGTTAAAATGTGTTAGTGTAGAATGCATGTTGTTTAATACTTTGGTAACTTTGCACAAATATGTTCAGGACTACCAAAGCCTTCTACTTTTCCTGTAGAATTGTTTTCATAATCATGATGTCATGTAGGGTGTACTATAGAAATTATACCTCATTAGGGATTCCTTGTTTAGCAGAGGCTTAGACCAAATGAGTATGTACCATAGCTGTAAATTTGGCTAGCCATCCTGAATAGAATTCTATACACCACCCTTGTCTAAAAGTTGTCTATTTCTAAGTATTTATAGTGGTACTCTAGATATTACCCACAATCTGGATACCAGACGAACTACTTTGAAACATAACTCATGTAGCCACAAAAATAAGTCTGCTCAGTCATTTCTACTAAATTAGTATTTACAGGCCACCAGGGCACTCTTCTGAATTTCTACAGGAATTTACAGACCTCCTCGTGAATCTAGTTGTTTCAGTAGAAAAAAACTGTAATCAGTGGAGAGTGGAACATTCGTTTTGATACTCCTCTCACCCTCTGAACCTGCCTCTTTCATCCTACTGCTCTACTTATGCTCAGAAATTTCTACACTTCTCATAAATAGAACCTAAAGATTTACACTTCCCTATTAACTGCTGCTGTAATCATAGAGGCCATCCTGTGCTCATCCTAGGACACTTTCCAATATGCTCATGCCTTTCAACACACTTGCATCCACATTTTTACAAATGTAAATTATTACAATTTATAATGCTACTTTGGGTGCTATTCTGTCTCCCAGAATGAGGAGAGTTCCCTTCGGACTCTGGTTTAGAGTCTCTCAAGATTTATTTCTTATGTCATCTCAAGGAGGTTTTCCTTGCCACAGTTAACTCTGACTTGCTCATTAGGGATCAAGATCAGATTTCTTTTAAAGCTGCTTTGTGACAATAGCTATTGCAAAATGTGGTATAGAAAAAAAATTGAAGTAAGGTAAATAGCACACGTGGGGCCTTATTCAGAGCTGAGCTATGCTTGCGTAATGCCAAGGTGATATTAAGTAATAGCATTTGTTTTATACAGAAGACATTGGAGGCAGCATGGTGGTGCAGTGATGAGCACTGGCACCTCACAGCAAGACAGTTCTATGTTCGAACCTTGCAGCCAGCTGGGGCCTTCTGTGTGGAGATTGCATGTTCTTCCTGTGCCTGTGTGGATTTCCTCAAAGTACTCCGGTTTTCTCCAACAGTCCAAAGACATGCAGATTAGGTTAACTGACTAATCCAAATTGCCCAAAGGTGTGAATGTGAGTGTGAATGGCTGTTCGTCTCAGTGTTAGTCCTGCGATGGATTGGTTACCTGTCAAGTTTGTACCCCGCCTCTTCCTGTAAACCAACTGGGATTGGCTTCAGCTCCAACTATACTGCTTATCCTGATGGATAAGAGGTATAGATAATGGATGGATGGACATCTGAGGTATAGGGTGATATATATAGGATGCAGAATATGAGCTGCACTATGGCGGTGTGACTTTGAGTAAATTGTAGGGTATCCTATTGGATGCATATGTTGCATATGTTGCATATGTGCCGTAGTATGTAAGGTGCAGTACTACATCCACTATACTCCACCCAATATACAATGGCCTATATACTACACTAAAACACTGCAGGCTACACACTGTCCCATATATACTACCCTAAATACACTGAAACCTACATACTGCATTGTAAATACTGTACTGAATATACTGCAGCCTACATACTACACCATATATACTACACCCAATATAATGAAACCAAGGTACGGCACGTTGCATACTACACCCAATATACTGCAGCCTACATACTACTCCATATATACACTATATGGCCAAAAGTTTGTGCATACCTGGCCATCCTACCCTTATTTGGTTCTTCCCCAAAATGTAGTCACAAAGTAGCCACAATTGCCTAGAGTGTCTTTGTATGCGGTAGCATTAAGATTTCCTTTCACTGGAGAAAACAGCCCCAAACTGTTTCCAGCATGACAATGCCCCTGTGCACAAAGCAAGCTCAATGAAGACATTGTTTGCCAAAGTTGAATTGGAAGGGCCTTGAGTGGTCTGCACAGAGCCCTGACCTCAACCCTGCAAAATATCTTTGGGATGAACTGAAATGCCGACTGCAACTTATGCTTCCTCACCCAACACCAGTGCCTGACCTCATTAAAGCTCTTGATACTGAATGGGCAAATCCCCACAGCCATGCTCCAAAATCTAGTGGAAAGCCTTTCTAGAAGAATAAAGGTTATTAAAACAGCAAAAAAGGGGGACTAAATCTGTAATGGAATGTTCAACAAGCACATATGGGTATTATGGTCAGGTATCCACGAACATTTGGACACTATGGTATACTACAAGGTATACTACACCCAATATAACGAAACCTACATACTGCACCTTACATACTATTCCCAATATAATCTACCCTACATACAAAATGCAGTATACTAGGCATAGTATTAAAGGAGCACTATGTTGGTTACAGGTTATTGGGTGTAGTATGTAACCTGTAGTATGTAGGCTGCAGTTAATTGGGAATAGTATGTAAGGTGCAATATGCAGGACTCAGTATACTGAGTGTTGTAGTATGCAGGTCTTTTCAACAAGTATGGACAGACGTATGTCAGACTTACTGTAAAACTTGTTTTTGTCTACTTTTTGTCCAGTCCACAATTGAATATTGAACTTATTTAAAGTTCCAAAATGCTGAAAGGCAGAACCCTTGCTCATGCATGCATGCATGCATCTGTGTTTTTGACCCTACCTTGACAACGCATTTTTCAGGAAAATCAACCAGTAAGTATCTAGCTGTTAAAAAGGATAATTTGCACAAGATGCTGTAAAAGTTTTATGTATTTATTTGCCCGGAACAGCATCCACTGTGTTATTAAATGAGGAGAAGAGGGCGAAGACTCATGGCTCAGAGCAGAAACAGGTGCTGAGGAAATAAAAAGCTTTTTTTATGAATCGTGTTTGGATCCAGCAATTACTTTCTCTCCAATTACCTTTTCGCTTTTTTTGCCCCCGAGAAATAGTCCTCCCTTGGCTCGCTAACATGAATGCACGCACATCTCCGAGAGGCTAAGAGCCATTTTTGTGGTCATGCTTTAACAGTGTATGACTGGAGGGGAGGGAGAATCAATATAATCAGGAAGGAAAAACGACAGAGAGAGGATGGGAGAGAGACAGTTGGATTCAGCCCGTGCATGTTCGAGGGTATTTTCAGTAATTGTAAATAATTGGTTGCTTCGCGGAGAAGTGACACGGATGCCAAGTCATACCAGGCTACATGGTTGAATATTCTAACTAATTGGCTCTTTCAAAAAGGCTAAGGCATTTTTAAGGTCCTCAAATTGGTCTTCTCTCCTTCAGAGAATGGCACGAGTGCCAAAACTAATTAGACCGTTGCTGATTGTTTAGAAACCCAAAGTGCGCTAAGGCAAACCAGACGAGAGCGAGAGAGAGGCCGAGCCAGGAACTGCTCTACAATGTCTCAGCTGGGGAGCAAAAACAAAATGGGCCTTATTGGGTAAGAACTTCACAACAAGGCTTGCTTTGACAATATGTGGTGTACCAGCACAAAAAAAACCCTCATTTCAGATCTTTTAATCTGAGCATATGTGACTCACACACACTCTCTCTCTCTCTCTCTCTCTCGCTCTTTTGTTCTTTTTTTCATTGCAGATTTGGAGCCGTGGCTCTGTGGAATGGCATAGAATAAAGTCTCTAATGAGAGATGGTTGTGGTTTGAGGATCTTGTATCACACAGGGCTGCAGCATTTTAATCAGAGAGAACATTTAGCTGTGTGTTTATCAGGCGCTGTCACGTCGGCTCCAGGCTTTAGCGGTTTCCTGACCTTTGACCTGTGTTCTCATCAGAGACCATACGGACTCCTGTTTCCATTTGTTCCTAAAATTATGCTGCTTATTATTCACAGCCTGTTACCCTTTAACGGAGGAAATTATCCAGCACTGTTTTGACTATACATATTTCCCTTTCTAAATTCATCACAGATGCTTATGTTCTCTCTTTTCTCCAAAATTGTCCACCTTACATGCCACGTTTCAACCCCCAGCCCTGTTTTCTGGTGTGTCCTTTACTTTACAGCTACAAATGTGTATCGGGTATGCATTAATTGTGCCAAGTGTGGAGCAACAGCTCATTTCCCATGGTGCACCTGGGTGGGTTGGGTTTTGGTGTGCCATGGTACAACAAAGCCCTGTGAAACGCTGAGAGATGAAAATGGAAAGAGGGAGAGAGAGAACAGACCAGTGTGTCCTAGTAGCCTCATTCTCCATGCTAGCAGAGCATGTCCCAACTGTTGTCAATTTATCAATGTAACGTGCACTAGTGGGCACAGTTTGAGCCTCCATTAGTGCAGGTGTTTCCATCCATCTCTGCCTCCCTCACTTACTCCACCTTGTCAGAGGAAACTAAATGGGGCATTTGAAGAAATGTAAACAAGCCTCAGTGGACGATTGGCGCGTCCTCAGGCCTAAACGCAGGGGAGGAGTTCAGGCCTGCTGTTCAACAAAAAAAGCCTCTCAAAGTGCTTTATACGGCTCCATTTCATCGCTCATCACTCGTTTTCTCTCTGGGAAGACTGTCAATCTTTTTGCTACATCGGTCTTTTTGCCATCTGTTATGTTGGGTCTTTTCAGACAAGAGAATCATCGCTGTGTGTGATATTAAACCTTTTGACTCTTAATAATGGGAAAAAAAATATTGTAAAGGTTTCTAATTTGTTGAGTGAACAACATAGCTAGATTGTTTTCTTCTCACATTCACATTAAAGTGGGGTTTATTAACTCATAATGAACAGTAAACTAATGGAAACAAGATAGGTTTGATCGTCAGATGCATTATATTACTTTTAAAATCCTAATATTGTGAAAACCCCGGTCATTGCACACTTTCGTAATGATTTTTGTACATTTGTATCGCAATACCACACAGTACAACTGGAGACTACACACTAACAACTAGGAAAGTCATGTTTTGTTTGAAGCCATTAGTGGCTAGTAAACGAGATCTCACATGTGCCGACAGGATTTGGGAATGGCCTGTGGTTGGTCATTTACAAGGTCAGTTAAATAGATTCTTCCTATTAAATTAGGCGATTCCTGGTCACCTTTATTGAAAAAAAAGAATAATTTTTTTTACTAAGTAAAGTACTAGGAGACATTCTTTTATTCATCTACCAATCTTTAGCAAGTAGTTTGTCCTAGTCAGGGTCACGGTGAAAGCAGAGCCAATCCTGAGAACACTGGGAGAATACATCCTGGATGGGATACCAAAATCCTGAGAACACTGGGAGAATACATCCTGGATGGGATACCAATGCAAGTTCAAGGCTATATGCAATCTAGCACGTTTCCATGTCCATAAAAATGCACTAGATCTTCAGATTTGTATCATACAGACACCCATTTAGTAGCCACAACTCTATTACTTTCTCCTCCATGGATTAGCTATATTGCAGCCTCAAATGTCTGGTGTTCATCTCTACTTATGCTGTGTGATTATTTATTTTATTGCACTCTCAGTTTTTATAGGTTATGGCAGAATCCATTCAAATTCCTATTCTCTACTACCAGAACACATCCATGTAGTCATGCTTAATATAATACACTCCATCTTGGTTTGACTGCCTGAAAACTCACTTAAGAGACAAGGCATTAGACTCTGTAGAACAGATCTTCTGCAAGTTATAAAGCCTTAGAAACATGTTTAAAGCATTCCTACTTCTCTCCTGGTTCCTTATAAACAGGCTGGATTGTCCAAATCTGTGGGTGGTAAAATGACAGTTCTTGCAATCTTTCTCCAGTTCCTTCCTGTTACACTCTATAATGCCGGATCATGTGGCACAACTTCAGGTCCCACTGTCCCTCTGCCAATAGCTTCTGGTTAGGTATTGTAGGCGTGAGGTGCGGGTCCGTCACTCATTTCCTTTGCTTTAGAATGATAATACAGCTCTCTGCCATACTCTGTGAGAGCTCTCTTTCACCAAACGTACAGCAGCACAGAAGACGTGACTCATGCTACATCTGCTGTAATGGCATCCATTAGTGAGCACATTAATTTTCCAGGCAGTTGACTGTGGTTGTTCATGAAAGACTTTATTACTGGAAATATGTAGAACTACCAAGAATTGTTTTTATTTCAATATTTAAGTGCCATTGGTGTAGATGTGGATCAGCACTCTGGCAGAGCAACCTGGTGGTGCTTTTTGTAAATCCCTTTTCAGGTCTAGTTTGAATATTAGGTGTCAAAGTAAAGTAGTTCTAGATGCAATAATTAAAGCATGTCCTTGTGCAAATGGCAAGTTGTTCTGCTTTTAACAGCAGTGTTGTAATAAAAGTGAAGCAATTAGTATCAAAGAGACTGTTATATATTTCTGTTTATAGATGTCTGACAGCTCTGGATCTCTAATATAAGAAACTATTCTGCCTGTAGGCATTTGGTTAATGAGAGCAATAAATCAAGTGTCACTCTGATAAAACTGTGAAAGATGTTCAACAGTGATTTAGTTCTGCATTCGATATGTATGGAACTCAGTGAATACTTTAAGCGACTCTGACCAACTCAGTGTTTCCAGTACCATTAAAAAATAGCTGTTGTTGTACTGAAATGGTAATCAAATTTAGCTTACATTTGGGCAGGGCAGGTTTCAAAGGTCTGACGTTATACATTTGTGACATCATAATTTGTGAGTGCAGACATGAATATGAATTCATCAGATCCTACTTACTTGAGTAATAGTGTAACATTTTGGAGTATCTTCACAAATCAATGAGAAAGTGAATGGGTGAGTGAGGTAATGATTCTACCTGACATAAGCATATATACACACCAAAAAAAACAAAAAAAACAAATTGTACACTCCTTTACCTAAAACTTCACCAAAAAAACTCTATGTTGTTTTTGCCATGTCTACACATGTTTGCACACATACACTTTATGTTGTCTTCTGTTGTCTACTGTTGCACACGTACATATTTTTGTACTTTTGTGTTGTCTTGTATGTAGCACCTTTGTCCTGGAGAAACGCTGTCTCGTTTCACTGTAAGCTGTATTACATGCATATAGTTGAAATGACAATAAAATCCACTTGACTTGACTTGACTTGACTTCTGTGAGTATGGCTTGGGTGGATGAGTGACAGAATGAGTGAGTGGGTAATGAGAAAGTGGGTAATGGTGAGAGTGACTGAGTGAATGGGTGAATGAGTGAGGGAGTGGGTGAATGAGTGAGTGAGATTGTGTGTATAATTTGGCACGTCCATGAGGTGTTTAAAAAGTACAATTAGACTTCACAGAATATTGGTATTATAAGTAAAGAAATGATTTCTGCCTGACAGCAGTAGGACAACAATGACAAATACACTGAAAAGTGCTAATTTATGCAATATCAAATGTCTCACTGAATAGTGTGTGTGTTTGAATTATAAATTAAAAAAAAAAAAAGTAGAAACAGTTTTTCTGGTGGACTGAGACTTTTGCATATTATCATAGTTTAGCAGAATCTTAACACATGTAATATGTCCATCCATCCATTATCTATAGCGCTTTATCCGTCTGGGTCGCGGGGAAGCTGGAGCCAATCCCTGCATCTTCGGGCGAGAGGCGGGGTACACCCTGGGCAGGTCGCCAGTCCACCACAGGGTCAACACAGACAAACAAACACATTCACACCTATGGGCAATTTAGATTAGCCAGTTGGCCTAATCTTCATGTCTTTGGACTGTGGGAGGAAACCGGAGCACCCGGAGGAAACCCACGCTTGCACGGGGAAAACATGCAAACTCCACACAGAAAGGCACCCTGGGTGACCCGGGGATTGAACCCAGGACCTTCTTGCTGTGAGGTGACACTGCACTACCCATGTAATATGTAAACTTGTAAAATAATATATATTTAGTTTTGAGAAATTTTGGATATTATGCCATACAAAATCAATCATGAATGCACTCTAAAGCACATCTCTGTCCTAGACATTTCAGAAAAACACTGAGAAAGTGTAGGATTGTTGTGTGAATATGAGACTGAAACTCCACAAATTCATGACTAGCAAGGCTACTTCCCTATTCTTCAGTGCTGGATGTTTCCCTAAGGCTAGTCTATGTTCATTTCACTGCACAGCAGCTCCATGCAGCCAGTGGGTGAACATAACTAGCTTTTAATTAAAACAGAGAACAGAAATTAAAAGTAGAGGGATAAGACAGTGATATAAAGACAGTATGAAGCTGTCAGTTGGTCATGACAAGTCTCATAAAGAGCACTGCGTCTCACAATGGAAGTAGAAGATTTATGTTGTTTCGTTGCTCTAATTTGACCCTTCCAGCGATGGCTCAGGCAACAGCTCTGACGCAGGAAATGGATGCCCATTCTGCCCAGCGATTAGCCTACCGCAGGCTGCTAACTGTGGTCCATCAAGCAGTCTGGCATCTCCTCAAGCAAGGAAAAATGTTGGAGTTAATGATGATTTGGAGTTCGTTGCGTGCGAAACAATCCAAGTCTACCCTGAAGCACACAATGCTTCCATGGCACTGCGCATTCGTCTGTTATTTCTCTTCCATTCTGAACTTTCAGGACATCACTGTAAGGGGTTGATGTATAATCGAGTCATCTGGAATCAGGATCAGAGATGACTGGTGAGGCGAACTAAGGAGAAAAAGAAAGTCCTTGGTTGAGGGTGATAGTTCTCTTTGTCGGAATCTCCTTAAATGAAATACTACACGGCAATCAAGACTTTTTTTGCAGCCTCATAAAACTAAAACATTCGGCAAATAGGAAATCTCATTAGTTTTAACAAGGCCATTGCCTAATGAAATTAGAGTTCAGTGTAATGTAATGATATTGCATGTAATTTATATATCCTTTTTGCCCTGGTGTTGTTCAAACTCCCTTTAGATATTGTTGATGGCTAGTCCATGGTGGCTGAAACGCATGAGCATAGCAAAGATACTTCCAAGTACAGCCATTTGCTTATGGTGGGGTTTATCTTAGACAAGCAGTTACCAAATTATAGCTTTTATAATCGAAATGCCATAATTGGCTTCATTCATAGTTGTCTTACTTTTGAAGACCTTTTCTAGGTTTTTGATTGATGATTAATTTGCCAATGGTTTAAGAGACACATAAATGGGCAGAAAGCATGCTTCATCGGGCATACTGATGCTCTTTAATGCGCTGTGATTGATTATCATGCACCAGTTGGCAACAGCAAGACCACCATTTCAAAGTTTCTGATGTTTTTGCTGCTGCTGTTTTGAAACACACAACTGACAGCATTAACCTTCCTGAAGTGTTGTGTCTGTTGAGGAACTCATTATGAAGCAGGCATTCAATCTTATACCGACCTTTTCAGCAAAGATTTTTGTTAATGCTGACTTCGTCACATATCCATGACCTCCTGCAATGAATATGAGTAGTGCATAGACTTTGATTATGTATTGCAGTTCTGTGGTAGAGGTTTAAACATTAATCATAAGCAATAATAAGGTCATTGAGAATAAATCAAAAGTGTAAATAAGAGTAAAAAAAAAAAAAAAAAGAATTCCAGTACTAAGTGCACTTTTATAATCAGGGTATTGGGCTGTAACCAGGATAAAAAATTTTAGTGAGGTTTCACAGTGAAGAAATGTGACCCAGTTCATTGTTATTTATAATATCACAATGCCTTGTGTGTTCTAATTTCTAATCTCTGTTACATTATACTTCTATTATTCCATAAACTGCTCTGACTTCAGTTAAGTTATTTAATTTGATTGTTATATATTTTAGTTTACAGACACCTCTCACTTTTTCACTGTACTTGTCCCCTTTTTTTCCTTTTACTTTCCCCCACTGAATACTGAAAACACAGTAAGATGGAATTTATCCCATGGCAAATTTTACCACAACTAGCAAGCTGATTTGGCTAGCACCGTTCTGAGTAGTTTACATTTTACTACCATCAAAAAAATCACATAATGTTCATATCATATGTTCCAGCATAAACTCAAACATGTACTTATATTATATCTTTGTCAGATGAATATCTCTCAATATAAATGTAAAGTTTGTAGGGCTTGAATGACACATCAATGTAATTGAGTACATTACATAAATATGTCTATTTGGATGGAATGCATCAATGTGTCTCACTGTATGCGCTCATCCCCAATTATGGTGGCTCCCACTCTCTGATCATACAAAAATGTACTGCTATGGAAGGTCTTTTCAGTTTTACAAAGTGTGCAGAGCACCATTTTATTAGGTCTCTGTTTAAAGAATTCCCACACTTTGGACAAGCAGGTTCAGATATTTTGGAATAAATTCTCATTTTCAGCATGCCCAGGAGCGGGAGACATCACATATACAGTGCGATGCATCAATACATTCCAGGCAAATAGATGTATTCACGTAATCGAAGCAATTGATTACATACACGTAGTTCCAGCCCCAAAAGTCTTCTCAGAATCAGAATCAGAAGCCTTTATTGTCATAATACCGGAGCAGAGAATGCTACATGTACAACGAAATTGCAGAAATTCAATACACTTTTAGTGTAGTGTCATGTGAGAGCTAAATTCAATGGATGAATGAGTATGAGAATTTAGCCTAAACCTAAAGCTGCTCTAAAAACAGTCAAGAAATAGTTATTACTGCTGATTGGGTCTTGGAACAGAAAACATTTTTCTGCATAGCAGACTTCATTCTGCCACCAAATTATCAAAATGCTGCTGCTTCCATATTGAATTTGACAGGAGATGGTACACTGGAAGTAAAAAAACATCAAGGTCAACACTTCAGTGCTGTCGTACATAGCTAGTTACAGCTATGCTACCATACTCTCAGTTGCAGTAAAGACGGTGTGGTCTCAATGTCTGTCAGTACCAGGAAAGGTATGGCTCCTGTCAGTCCCAGTGAAGGTGTGTTCTCTTTGTCTGTCTGAATGAAGGAGGTGTGGTCTCTGAGTTTATTTGAATAAAGGGTGTGTGGCCTCTGTGTCTGTCAGTCCCAGTGAGGGAGGTGTGGCATCTGTGTCTGTGTCTCTGAATAAAGGAGGTGTGGCCTCTGTGTCTTTCCGTTTGAATAAAGTAGGTGTGGCCTCTGTGTCTGTCTGAATGAAGGAGGTGTGGCCTCTGTGTCTGTCTGAATAAATGAGGTGTGGCCTCTGTGTCTTTCCGTTTGAATAAAGTAGGTGTGGCCTCTGTGTCTGTCTGAATGAAGGAGGTGTGGCCTCTGTTTCTGTCTGAATAAATGAGGTGTGGCCTCTGTGTCTGTGTCTCTGAATAAAGGAGGTGTGGTCTCTGTGTCTGTCAATCTCAGTTAAGGAGGTGTGGCCTCTGTGTCTTTCCGTTTGAATAAAGTAGGTGTGGCCTCTGTTTCTGTCTGAATAAAGGAGGTGTGGCCTCTGTGTCTGTGTCTCTGAATAAAGGAGGTGTGGCCTCTGTGTCTGTGTCTCTGA
>JAQQZR010000036.1:9772250-9790933 GCA_030068235.1 Notoglanidium macrostoma | reverse complement strand
TCTGTGTCTCTGAATAAAGGAGGTGTGGCCTCTGTGTCTGTGTCTCTGAATAAAGGAGGTGTGGCCTCTGTGTCTGTCAATCTCAGTGAAGGTGGTGTGGCCTCTCTGTCTTTCTGTTTGATAAAGTAGGTGTGGCCTCTGTGTCTGTCTGAATGAAAGAGGTGTGGCCTCTGAGTCTTTCTGTTTGAATTAAGGAGGTGTGGCCTCTGCCTGTCAATCTCAGTGTGAAAGAAGATGGCATGAATTACACTATATAGTGTGATTGCTAAATCATATTGGTTTAATTGTTTGCTAGATTAAATATATTCTAACAAGGTTTGAATGAGTGTCTAAATGATTGTTATTTGCATGCATGGAGTGTGCATGGTGCCCTGTGGTAAACTGGCATCCCATACAGGGTGTATTCCTGCCTTGTTCTCTGTGATACTGGACTCCTGATACATTATGATCCAAATTTGTTGTCCAAAATTTCAATGCTTTATTTCTTTAATACTTCTCTTGTTAACTGATGTTGACAGATAAGAGATTACATTTTATTTGGAACAAAATATTATGAATTAATACTACAAATCAAGGTGGCCCAAGAGCATCTTAAAATAGACCAGTAACAATTCCTTTGTATAGACTGATTTATGTAGGGCCAGGCAGGCCTCATAATGGAAACATATAATTGCTGGGCAGTGGTTATCATTCATGTTGGATTGATCACATATTGAGATGCACATTGTATGGTCTTGTGATGGGAGGAGATCTCCTCACCACTACTCTGATTCTCCATGTCTTTCGACAACCTTTCTGATTAGAATATTCATCATTTCATCATCTTATTTTATTATTCATAAGACCCAGATGCAAGTCAATTAAGTCCTGCTGATTATGACATCGATAATTGCACCTTTATTGGATAATTTATGGAAATTTAAGTCTTAGGTGGGCCAGAGATTACAGCCATCATTCTCATTCATTTAATCTATTTAACCTGCGTTTATTCTACAAGGCTTTTTTGGATACTGCTTTTTCTCCCGAGACATTTAAACAGGTCAGCCTGCTTAAGTGTTTTGGGGTATTTTGTCCTTGCTAAGCGTCATGGCTTTGGGTGAAAATATGTGGAAAGATCTGAGCTCCAAAATCTTCCCTACCGAGAACATCATAAGTTTCCAATTTTTGCTTTTTAAGACGACCACATCCTTGCCGTTCGGGTTTCCTTTGAGTAGAACCCCTAGAATTGTTTTAAGTGTTCATTACGACAAAAACAAAGCTCTCTTCTTGATTGGTAATAAAATACATTATATTGTTTTCCCAGATCTCCTTTTCAATCTTGCTATGTTAAGATTAGATGCGTGCGTAAAGCTGATATATTGTAATGTATGCAATCTGCAAATGAGTCTTATTTAGTCAAGCTCGAGGACAAAAAGAAAGACTTGAAAGAACACGACTGCCGTACTCATTTGGAGCCCTGATACATTTCATCTTCTCATTTAAATAATTTGCTCTGAAGTGAACTTGATTCAATGTGAAAGTAATTACGGCCTATTATATTCAAACAAGATGTTGTAAACCTTTGGTCACGCTAATCAAATTTTCTTTTATTCCAAATTAAGATTCTACTTTTCTCTCTATTCTGCTCCTTTTCATATTTGCTACTTATTATCTGTTTTTTCTTCTGAGGCCTTGATTATCCCTCATCTAAAAAATGGACAATAATTACTGCCCCACTGCGTACAAAAGGTCTGTTTCCGAGAGGGGAAAAATCATTCTCATTCACCTAACAACAAAGAGGGCAAATGAATCACACTTTCTATATCCAGACGTCTCCTTTTGTACATGAAATCTCTCAAATGGATTACAACCTTATTAGTCTCTCTGTACATGGGAATCATACATGCTGTATTCTCTTTTATGCTCAGGAATCACATATGCTATATTCCTGACACAGAAATTATACAGTAGGCATGTACCCGAATGAACAGATAATGTGTTCTATATAGACACAAATACAGATTCATATGGGAGGTGTGCTATTAATGTTTTTTAGAAAGCTTGCCAGAAAGGTTCAGAGGGCAACTGGTTGAGACTAGAGGTGTGCATTGGGAGTGAGATCCCACGAGACGAATCAAAAAAGCCTTGTGAATGGAGGTTTTTACTTTCATACGGTTGCACAAAAGGGTCTGATATGAAAGTGCAGAGTTGTGCGTTTCATTTATAGCACCTTTAGTAACTGCAGAGTTAGTGTCACGGTGGTTTCAATTAGGCTAATAATTTGTTTAGAATTCCAAAAATAGAATTTATACATTTGTTAGAAAATATTCAGAGTGCTTCCAGTGTTATGGATGTAACGTTTGGACTCATATTGTATAAAGTCACAAAGGGGCATGATTTGTTCAGCCATCTTTACATATATGTACTTCTTCATATTTACATATGTATAAGGTGAGAACCACACCTGGTATTAACCCAAATATTATCAAATGAATTAAAAAGTGCATTGAAGTTCCCTGCTTGGGCATGGTTAGTGGTCACACTGATGCATACCATGCACGAGCTCAACTGAACTGCATCCGAGCTCAAGTCTTCCGAGTAGGCCAAGTGAACTGTGCCTGAGCATGGCATGCAGTGATCACACTTCTCAAACTAACCAGACATTGAGGGTTAAATGTGCTCAGACATGGTACAAATTGCCTAGTGTGAGTATAGTTACGGCCACATAGGTATTGTCTTTTTCTTGTACTTTCTACCCTCGTTCTGTAGCCCCACCCAACTTGTGCTACACTTGATTGCCAGATGAGCTGCACCTGGCCAGGTCATTAAGAACTGTTAAAAGCTGCACCTTTTGCTTGTAGTTGGGTTTCTATCCTGGGGACTGCTGATCACGGTTCCTTTTGGTCTGTGATTTGGGGTTGTTGGCACTGTGTGTTACTGTCAGTGCTGAGAAATCCCATGGAGTTGCTTGTTTTTAAAGGTGTTTTCATGGTTGGTTTGGGTCAGAGGTGTAGTGTTGTTCGCCCCATAAGGCCACTCAAGGGTGGGGCATAACAGTATGCTCTAAGTGTACTATAGTCCCTGTCTTACATAGGAAAAATATGAACTATATTTTGTCTCTTATATAAAACTATATGATCTGTAGATCTCTTCTGTAAACACATTGATCTGCAGCCCTTATGCCTTATTTTGCTATGCATCTTAACTCAAGAAAAATAGGTCTGACTAGGCTTTTTTTAGTTACACGGTTTATATTTATACACACAGCCTCTCCTCCAGGTGTGTGTGTGTCTGTGTGAGAATGTGGAGCGTGGAACACCTCCTTTAGATCATCAGTTTCACCATGAGGTGGTTCCTAACTTGGCGCAACTGAATGGTGTGAAACGATTTCCCGCTCTAGAAACAAGATTTCATTATCAGCATGACACACCCTTCTCGCCTTCCGGTGCAGGTACAAGTGTGGAGCTGAGTGAAACCATGGAAGAGGGGGAAAGATGGGAAGGGGGGTTAATGATTGTTTTAATGCTTTAATAATGATAAGGATGGAAGCATCTGATTGCCATCAGCTGGAGAGAAGAGTAAGGTTAACAACACCCTTTTTTTTAAAGGGAGGGTGAGAAAGACCAGGAGAGAGGAAAGAGAAGCAGGGAAAAAGAGAGCATCTGTCTGTAACTGATAAGATTTACCTTTATCTGCATGCCACACCTAAGGCAACGCTGCAGTTGCTTGATATGCTCTGCTTTAGTTCATTATGGCAGGTGAAACTCTCTCTGGTGTATGAAAGAGGGTGTTGTTTATGTCAGTTGGAGCTCTCTCACAGACTGAATTAGTCAGATAAATCAAAAAGAGAACAGAGAGAAGGACTGTCACAACGCCACCGGACCACAGGCGAACAAAGGATCATGCTGTTTGATCTACTTTTCATCAAGCTTCATGGGGTTGTGCTGATATTTTCTGCGCTCCATTCCAAATGGAGATTGTAGTTTGCCACTCAGTTTAATTATGTGGCAGAATTTAATATGATTATGCAGATGCATGGGATGTGAGATCGTAGCATTTACACACTCATAGATTCAGTGCATTAAATCTCTTATTAGGCCTTCTTTTATTGATGTCCTACTAAATATCATGAGACACATTGATGAACGATGTGACCTGTTTTTCTATTTTGATCTAAAGTTAACCAATCAGGATCATATCTTGGTGGGTTTCCAGCATATTAGAAGGGCGATATCCAATACAGAAAGTCCATATAGTTCAGCTCCAGGCACAATATGAGAATCTGATTTTGTAATATTACAGCCTACATTTTCTCATTTCGAGCTACCAGTGGATACACACAATCACTCTGGAACATGCAGACACTTCCATACAATACCAACTGCTTTATTTATGGCTCTAAGTAGTTGACACGCAGCAATATGCCCTTTCCTGATTACAATAATAACTCAGTGCCGACTTTCCCATTTTGAGTCATATTGCAATCTCCCTATTATAGGGAGGACGGAGGGAATGGGGAGACGAATAGGATATCAAACAAGCAGAAACACGGAGTGTATTACCACTTGTCCTGCCTGTCTGAATACAAAGGCTCTGCCTCATGTGCTATCGCAAAGAAAACAGCTTAGCGGTACGGGGCATTTGTTTTCCATTCAGCTAGGAAGGCACTTTGTCTTGCCAATCGTTACCTGTCTGGGAATCAGTTCCTCCATTAAGGCCAGAGCTGCTGTCTGGGGCTAAATTGCAATTAGTGGCGCGGCGAGTGAGTCTGGCACCGGTTAACTTGGGATATTGGAGTGCAGGGGCCCCGTAATCAGCCTTCGGTCATGTAGAACAATGCATAAAATTAAATTGACATTAATGAATAATTGTGTAATGGGAATGGAGGGGGTGAGCTAATTGCATGTTACGGCGAGTGTAATGCCCAGATAACCTTGTGTCTAATGCTAACTCTGGAGCAGCCTCTCTCGCTCGCCGGGAAGTCATTAGAGAGGAGGAGAGGAGATAATGCTGGAGTGTGGAAGGCCAACAATCGAGCCTGAGTATCTTTCTATGTGTGTGTGTGTGTGTGTGTGTGTGTGCGTGAAGCAGGCTGAAATCATTTGTATACAGTGTGAGTAGAATTAAAGGTCAGTTTGCAGAGCTAAGCGCTGCCGAGGCAAGCAACAGTTGATTAGGCGAAAATTTTGGAGGAGGGAACAGGGAGAGAAAGACGTAACCAGCTTTATGCTAACTAATACTGTATTCTCTAGGACTGAAACATTCTTATACTAAATATGAAATATTTCAAATAAAAGACCTGAATATGCCATAATAAATTAGAATGACAGCACTGTTGACATTGATAAAATGATGGGTCGAAAGGCGTGGCTTCATTTCCTACAACAGCAGTCTCTGACCATAGACCAAGTTTATATTAGTGCATTATTCATTAGAAAACATTAGCATGTCAACCATAATAGCTAATTCACAGGAACTTGAGGGGCGGATGAGCTACATAATCCAAGAATCTAAAAAACAAAGACAAAAAATATAATCATTGATATTGTGAAGCTTTCTGTTAGTGTTTATTTAGATGGTTAACAGTTATAGAAGAAGTCTTCAGTGTCAGGACTTTGTAACAATCAAGCAAAAGTCTTCAGGATAAAGGAATGACAAGCTACAGTTTCTTTTTGTCCTTTTTTAACTTCAAGACAGACAGAAAAGTGTCTGGTGAGGGACCAACAGTTCATAGCTGGTATAATATAAGTGATAAACAAGAACTAATTTGTCTTGTGGATGTTCCATAACTTTAAATGTAAGTATAAACAGTTAAAAAGCACTTTAATAAATTAAAATTTGCAATTAGTTAGCAACACAATGTGGTATAAAAGGAATAAAACACTACAGGTCCTATTGTTAAAAGGAAATAATCCACTTTGGGGTGCTAACAGTACGTCTGCTTTGCATCAGGCCATATCACACCATCCCATTGTGGATTATTTTCCTATAATAGCATGTCCTGTTATGTTTTTTCCTTTCATATAACAAATTTACATAAATGGTGAATTAATATACGTAATAAAATACCTTCCGTATCAACAGTAAAATATATGCAGTGTATGATTATAGAGACATGACTTCTTCATTCTACACTAAAATAAAGCTCAATCCAAACCCTTAACAACATAACAAACAGTATCAGATTATCATATGCAGAATAATATGTAACAAAACACTTAATAAAACCAAGTCAGCATATTTAATTCTGTGTTTTCGCATGCTATCCAATTTAGGTTTATTGTAATTATACATATACACAAGTGTACCATATAGTAAAAAGGTACTCAGTAATACAGGAACAGTAAACAAATTAAACATCTCAAACATGCACAAACTCAAGTACACCACTCTTCTCAAAGCCAATCAGAATAAAATAATTGAACTCAAGAGCAATCCTCGTAAAGTAGACCGGCTCCTAAATTAGAGCTCCGGGTTATTATTTGGCCCTGTGAATATTTTAGTTCAATTACGTCCTCTGCCAAATCTTACACCAGCCATTTCATTATGATCGCCCATTGAGATACGCAGCTTGTGGTTGTTGTTTGTCTTCTTCTCCCACTCTGATAGTCACTAGCATAAGGTTTTTCAGCCTAATAGTACAACCTGAATTCCAGAAAAGTTGGGACGTTCTTTAAATTTGAAACAAAATGACTTTCAAATCACATGAGCCAATATTTTATTCACAACAGAAGATGGATAACAGAACAAATGTTCAAACTGGGAAATTTTACAATTTTATGCACACAGTGAGCTCATTTCAAATTTGATGCTTACTGTAGGTCTCAAAAACATCTTCCTTTCTTCTTCTTTGTCATTCTTCTGTGCTTCCTTCTAGATTCAAGCTGCTGCTTCTTAAAATGTGAAATGAGGAAAGCATTTTCTAGAGGTTTGTCCATTCTGGGCTACTGTAGTGGAGCAACATGGCAGCTCAAAAGAGGTGAACCTGCACCCTATGTAGATATAAAGGGTTCATTCACACGTTACAAAAACACAATGATTCACTCCATTTCTGCTAATAAATATTCTCAAAATCCTACATAGTGGACCTTGAATATACTGTAAGTACCAGCCACCTCACAGTTAAGCATATGAAGAAAAAAATAAAGATGCTAGTCAGACTTGAATGTCTTGAAGGACAAAGCAACTAATTTTTAACTTGAACACTATCCAACAAATTGCCTACTTTTTATCCAGAAAAAAAATCAGTGCTATATTACAACCTTTGACAGAAGAGGATAATACTGATTCGCTCACTCTTAGTTTATTACTGTACTTAAATAGCTAACTAGCTGGCTGAATGTTACATTACATTAGCTACTTTTTAGACAAGTTAGTTCGGTTTTTTTGGACAACCAAATATAGGACTGGGCAGCACAGTGGAGCTTTTTCTTGCCTGTCTGTCTAGCTAATAACTTTAGGATTTTCCCATCCATGCACTTTGATGAAAAGTCCACTTTTGGAGCAAAAAATCCCTCTGAAATTCAAAAAAAAAAAAAAAAAAAAAAGGTTAAATACTGTATAGCACCCTGTCTATTTTTCTTGGTTTGACCAGATCAGTCTATGCAAAGATCTGTGGAAACCAAAGGTTTCCATCTATTCATCTATCCATCCATCCATCCATCCATCCATCCATTATCTATACCACTTATCTGTTAAGGGTCATGGACAGTAGGTTTCCTTTTTACAAAATCTAAGTACCACAGGTTTAGAAAGTTAGAATCATTACACATCAAAACAACCTTTAATGGACCCATTTTTGAATGGCGCACTTTTGAATGGCGCAATTAGAGAAATTTGTTCCTCTGATTATTTGAGTTTTCCTTCTATGAGCCACTTTGTAGAACCCAAATCCATGTTAATGCACCAAATCAAATAGTCACAATCTCATTTCTGATTCCCTAGAGGAATGGCAAAAAAAAGCAAGAAGCCACTTTAACCTCTTGATCTGACCTGAGTTGACATGTCCACCTGCAAATGTCCTTATACAGAGACAGAAATCCTGACTTCCTGCCTCCTGAAAAGCTGCCTCTTTGAACAGAATGTGTTTTGCTTTATCCTCCCCCATTAGCATGCTCCTGTTAGTGCTGAACAAAGAACTCGACAACCATTAGGAAAGCAGCTCTGTCAAACTCATGAACAGCTCCAGGTCAGTGCGGCCATTACACAGGCCCGGTAACCCCGCCAATTACTGACCTGCTGACAAGACCGGGTTCGTTTGAGAGACGCACTCATGTACATTAACCAGAATGAATTAGTTGCTCATTAGAACAGGCTGTAGGTGAAACTCTAGGACCAGTCTTGAAATAATTAGCAGACAAGTGAACCATGCCAGGGCTTTGCTTGCACCTGCTCCAACTTTAAAACTGTGGTTGCCTTTTATTTCATCATGAGTGCGCACGTCAGGCCTAAATCAACAGCACCCACTTTTTCTCTGCTTTTTTCTTATTTACTAAAGTTGCACAAGTCGCATTATAATACAAAATATGCCAAAATATTTTTTAAGCTAGGCTATTAGTATAGCAATAAAGCTTAAATAAGCAATGATTGGTTTCATCATACATTGAGGGAGTTCATTTATGTGCGGATATGCAGTATGCTATGCAATGTAATGATAAAAATAAAAAAATAAAAATAATAACAAACAGATCATTTTAGGGATTGTGATGTTCATTAACTTCATTACAAAGGCACAACACTATAAGATTTCAATTTCAATCACTTGTTTGGGAAAAATGCTAGAATATTTCTAGTTAAAAATATTACTCTCTCAGAGGAAAGAAATTTAATAACTAATATCTGCCATATTTAGACTTTATGTGAGATTTTATCATTTTTCTTGTATATCCATAATTCCTTTCTGTGGAGAAACCACATTTTGCTGATCTATCTATCTATCTATCTATCTATCTATCTATCTATCTATCTGTCTGTCTGTCTGTCTGTCTGTCTGTCTAATAATAACCAGGATGTTTACAGCCATGAGAGAAAGACTGTACAATGAATAGTATAATATAGCTTGAAACAGAAATGACAAATAATGCTTTATAAAGTAAATAATTCTGTTAAGTATCTTGAGTCTTAGCGATATCATATTTTAATAGGAATATCTTTTCCTTTAAGATCTTTTCATTTTTTTTACGGTTCATCTGTGAGCAATAAGGAGACTGTTTCAAAACACACTTTTTCACTTCCTCACCTGTGAATTTGGAAATAATCCTAATATTATACATCTTATAGAGGATAACATTATGCAATGTAAAATTGTGAGTCTAAACCAGCAAGCACAAGTTTATTTATAATTATTTATAATTTATAAGTTTCTTTATAATTAGCCTTATTTTTACAAATATGAATGATTTTACCATGTTTCATTCTCATGGGATAGAAAATAGTTTTTTATTTGCGTGTCATTCTATATTTGTGTATAAGACTTCCATATGACAGAATGCAGACCAGTGTATAATCCCTCCTCTGTGCTAACTTTTGGCAATTTAAAAAAAGGAAAAAGCGATTTTATCACTCCTGGACCGGATTCTTGCATATGTTATGGGCCCAGTAACCTATTGTGTAAGCCATGTGGGAGAGGAGAGGTTTAACTCTGTCCCGATGGCCTGGTTTAAGTTGTTAAGCTTCAGCTGTTTGGTGTTCTCAGTGTATATAACTGGATGAAATCGGTGTTCTGCTCTGAGAGTGTGGATTACAGAAGGAGAGGATGGTGAGAGAAGAGGGGTAGGAGTAGGAGTTTTAGCATAAGGGCTATTGGCTTTAATGATTTGGAAAGCTAAATTGGAGCGGATGATACTGATGCTCAGATAAGGTTAGGATTTCTGTACGCTTGATAGAAGCGAACTTTCAGTGGAGGAACAAAATGACATACAACAACAAAAGAGCGACGGCTGCGACATGATGGGACTCCAAATGCCAATCACAATCCCCTCCGCCTATTCAAAGTGCTTGCCCAGTCGAATGTCTTTATGATATTCCTTCAGAGTTATCGGTCAGCTGCATCAAACGGTCATGCAGCAGTGCGGCGATCGACTGCCTGCTGAGTCCCTCATTCCCTCACAGCAGGAAAGTGTAGAGCCATTTGTGTCTTCCAAGTGCCTTTCTAGCTTTCACCCTCTCATCCTCTTCTCTTCTGCATCACTTGGTTGGATGCTGAGAATGCCACCCTGACCTATTAGAGAGCCACTTGAAATGAGAAATCGATCCATGATTGGAACTTTTGTGTTTATCATCTGCTTATCAAAACACAATTTTAAATCACTTTTTCCAGTAGCCTTTTTTTTTCTATGGTGTGGTAGCTTTTGTTCAGAGATCTCCCCTGTCTATGATTCCCCCAGTTCTTACATAGTCGTTTAGGGCAAAATCCTTTGTTGCTTTTGTCGCAAACATTTTGTAAAAAAAAAATAAAATAAAAAATGGATAAGGGACAAAGAAGGAAGATGCGTATTTTTTGTTCTCCTTAAACAGGTTTGTTCTATTGCTTGAGATGAAACTCAAACATCTCACTTTTTTGACTGCAGTCCATTTTTTCCAAAATTAGCCAGAGACATATCCAACATATCCAACTTAAACCAACATATGGTTACAGAAAGCACTGCACTATCTCTTATATAAAAGCTCCACTGACAGATTTGTCTATCACTAATTTTTGTCCTCTACTTATTTATAACATACATACATACATACATACATACATACCAGGAACAATCCAGAACGTAACAACATTATACTTCAGTAATAAGGTTGATGTAGTACACAACGTTTCCACAGAAACAGGACTTCTTGAAAAGGCTTCTCCTACAGCTTCAGAAGCACTTCACTTTCACAGCTGATGAACATTTCTCAGAACCATACAGTACACGCATGTATACATCAGGAGTGGCCAAACAATAAATTCATTAGCCATGCAATGGATGTGCAGCAGGCAACGTTATTCAAAAGCATCAGCATAGAGGTGAAGCACCATGAAGCGCATTTTGTTAAAACATACTTTAAACCCACATAAACATTTTATTTATTTATTTGAATCTACTTATCTGTTAGGCAACCGCAAATAAAAACCTAATAGCTTAGACATGAAATCTGCTTGTTCTAGACACCCAGGATAGTGATTTGTTCACCCTATATATACACACGTATGCTCGGTCATGACAACTCTGAGAGGCTGGTTATCTTCCACATGGCGTCTCCAAAATATCAAATAATATTTTGTATAGTTTTAAAGAAAATGTAACAGTGGCGTTTTGTAGCCGTAACAAAATATTCCCTCATATCACACAGGACCCATCATTTAATGACATACGAAATGAGAAACCAAATTAGGCCTCTTGGATGGAAGTCGTTTAAGCTCTGCAGATGTGCACGTAAAAGAGCCGAGGAAGAAAAGCACCAAAGCCAAGCCCCAAGGTGTTCATAATCTCAGCTAGAAAACTTTGCAGACTCGCTGCACATATTGACGCTCCGGGGTGTGCGGGCTTACCTGTCTAAAAGGAAGCATTAGTGAATAATTCGGTCGCATTTTTCATTTCGCACGCGGCGCTGAACAAACAGGAATCTGTGATTAACAGTTTTAATTAGGATCCTAACGTGACAAACTCCAACTGCCTTGCGACACTCTGCAGACGAATAAATCATGATACAGAGTTTGTTGAGTTGCCAAGCTAGAAGCCTGGGCCTGTGGCAGGGTTGGGAGAGTGTATCACACCTACACCTCTCTCCATTTTCACTTTCCCTTGCTTCATTTATTCTACTTATACCTTTCCCTTTCACGTATTACACTTTCTTTTTCATTAATTTATTCAATTACTCTGGAACTCTCTGTCTCTCTTTCCCAGTCTGTCCCCCTCCTCTTCTTCTTCATCCATCCTGCTGCTCCTCCTGCATATGTTGAGACATATGGTCTGTTGTTTTGGTTCTGCATGTTCTCTTTCCTGTGCTTGCCATTTGCTCTTTGTGCCAAACCTGGAGTCAATGCTGTTAGCAGGAAGCTAGTATTTGAACATTACGAATCTCTTTTTAGCCCCAAATTATAAAATGCCTTGCATAAGTATTGGCCCCTTGATCATTTTAAGGTTTTTGTGGCATTAGAGCCTGGAACTGGAACTAAATGGATTTTTATACACCATATAAAATGTTTAATATTTCTAATATTTGAGGGTGCAAAATATTTTGTGATTCATTGTGAGCAAAGTGTAGTTTAAAAAAAAAGCAGAAGTGTAATGGTTGCATATGTATTCACCCCCCTGGGTCAATACTTGGTATAATCACCTTTGGCTTCAATTACAGCTGCAAGTCTTTTGGGATATGTCTTGATTAGCTTTGCACATCTGGATCCTGATATGTGTCCATTCTCTGCATAATTACTCTGTTGAGATGGAAACCTACTTTCTAATATATTGCTATACATGGCTTTGACTGGGACATTTTAACACTTTCAGGTTCTTGTCTTTGATCCACTCCAGTGTGATTTTAGCAGTATGGTTAGGGTCATTTTCCTGTGGGAAGGTAAAACTCCACCTCAGGCTCAAGTTTCTTGCAGACTGGAACAGGTTTTCTTCTAGTGTTGCCCAGTGTTTGGCTCTATCCATTTTCCTCACAACCCACAATTTCCTAGTCTCTGCTGATGAAAAGCATCCCCAAACATGATGCTACCACCATCATGCTTCACTGTGGGGATGGTGTTCTCAGGATGATGAGCAGTGTTTTCACCAAATGTAATGCTATGTGCCAAGACTAAAAAGTTCAATTTTCATCTCAGCAGACCAGAGCTTTTTCAATATATCTGAGTATGCAATGGGATTTCATATGGCTTTTTTCCTCTAACAATGGCTTTTTTCTCACCAGTTATCTATAAAGTCCAGCTATATGGTTGTCCTGTGAACAGCCCATCAGAGCTCCCATCGGAACTTTTGACCTGATCTTCAGAGTTACCCATGGACCCTTGGTTGCATCTGATTAAAGCCACCCTTTCCCAGTCCCTGACTTCCGGGGAACTGGTGTCCTTTCTGTACAGTCATGGTTATGCCATAATTATATAGTATGGTTTTGATGATGCTCTGTGGGATATTCAAAGGTTGGGGTAATTTTTTTTTTCAACCGAACTCTGAAACACCTCTGGGGCTTTATGGAGCAGATATAATTTTTTTTAGATCACATTTATGTGACTTCTGATGCCAACTGGTTGCATCGTAACAAATTTAGGGGTATCATAACAATGAGAGAGATTTTAAGCAATCACAATGCTTGTTTTTATTTATAAATAATTTTGCAAACTACAGTGATCCTCCCTCCCAAACACTTTGATATTATGGCTTAGTTTTAATTATGGTTTATGTAGATTCATGACATATAATCCCCACAGTAATCCACTTCAGGTCCAGGATGTAACACTACAAAAATGTGGAAAAGTTCAAGGAGGGTGAATACTTCTGCAAGGCACTGTAAGTGAGAAGGGTCATTTTTCATATCTGAGCTGGATTTGGTTGTCAACTCTTCTTTGATCTGACAAAACCTTCAGGAAAAGTGTTTGCAGAGGAATGAATTCAGAACCAGAGCCAATGGAGCCAGCATTCTCCATCCACTCTGTTATAGCCATGGGGTTTAAGAGGAAAATCAGAAAGTCACAATCATGGCCACTGTAATGTGTTGGTGAGGTTCTAGCAGGAGGTAGACTATAGAAGATGGACTTGCGAGAAGTGTGCTATGGTTAGTGACTGAGTGTTGAAGGAACTCAGACAGCGCTATTGTGTGGTCAGGGTTTGGGCTGGTATTTCTGAGCCTTTTAAGAGCGTTCTCTCCTCCTACAGGGCATTATGCAACCTCTGAAGTGGTCATGGTGGTTTCTCCCCACAGAGAAATGGAAAGAAAAGGGGATTTATCTGGAATGCCTTCTTTTTTCCTCTCTCTGTCTTTGAATAACGCTTCACTGACTCGCCGTGCTGACAAATATAAAATAAAAAAAAAGAGGGAAGGCCGCAGAGCCCTCTTGATGTTCGAATAAATAAGTTTGACATTTTGAATGGCTCAGAGAGGGTAAACATGTTCCCCAAAGGCACAGGCATCAGGACGGTGTCTCTGTTTGATGTTCCTGTCTTTAATACAGGAGTTCTCAGCCCTTGGACCACTGATGATTAATTTTACCAAAAGGCAGGTCTAATGAAACATTGTTTTAATAGTTGGTGTCATCTTTGCTTTCACTTGTGATGATCGCTCAGTGATTGTAAAACAAGCCAGACTTCACAAAGCCCAGAAAAAAGAGTTCCAGCCCTCCAACACACAACACAAGCACACCCTCCTCACTGTAATCTATCTCCAGCTTCAGCAACAGATGGAAATACACAAGGACAGTAACAGCAAAACTGTTTTTGCTAAAATGACTAAAGCTACAAGAGATCTGCTCACCTTCCTCCATTAACCTTCACATAGGCTCACAACACCCATTCATTGAGTGGAAAGGATTGAATAGACTGATAGATTGGGCCTGGATCAGCTGACTGTTTACATTGATGGAACTCAATTTTAAAGCTCTGATTTCCAGCACATGAATAGTGCTTTTGAATGCCAGTGGGTGTTGCTTTTGGAATGCATCAAGGTTTTACAGGAATAAAAGAGACAGGAAGGTCTTTTAGTGGAATTTATGGATCACTTTTCTGTAACACTAGAATTAAGCAAATTACCTTGTCATTCTGTCCAGGACTTTGATAGCACCATAATATTTTCCAGAGAAAAAAATGAAGCAGCAATGTGGATCTTTGAAAGTGGAGGGCTCGTCATTTGCCTGAACAGAGACATTTTTTCCTTGGAGAATGTTAAAATATTGTGTGGCTTCTTTTAGTGAAGCACTCCACTCATTGGCATAATGGCCTATTTATACAGACCAGATCTCAAGGATGTTTCTCCACCACTGTATTGCATGATGTTTTCAGTGCTTCAGGACCTCATATACATGCTGTCTCTTAAGTGTTGTGAGCCGCCATCATAATAAGTATCCTTTTGATCTGATGTTCTGCTTTTTTGGGCAATATATATATATTTTTTTGCATTAATGCCTCAGTGGAAAATTAGAAACACGGCAGGTTAATAAAACAAACGAAGAAACATTATTTAATCTGTAGAGTTAAAACAAATTTCTGACATTGCAAAACTACATTCCCACAGTGGATATATTCATGGCATATTCCCTTTAATACTTAAGACCCTAAATAGGTGGTCTAACCTCAGGTCAGTTTCAACTTTCCTTCACAATGAGGCCTTAAAGCTGTGAAGAGAGCCGTATTAGCAATTGTATAAGGCTGCAATCAGGATGGAGGGAGTGATTGAAGAACAATACGTAATCAGGCCACGGTGGATTCTTGTGAACCTGAGTGGTGAGCTTCTATGCTGCTCTCATGATCAGTGAGAAAATGAGTTTGTTAAGCTTGTGATTGTGCTGTTGTTTGGAGGTGGACGGCTAGCCACTCTGTGCGAGGGCCTGCTCTCGACTTTATGGAAATTACTCTACATCTCAGAGGCCTTCTCCTTGTTGACCTGTTGGCTTGTGCTGTTCCCATCCTGTCCTGAGAGACTTGACTGAGAGAGGCAGAGGGAGAGAGAGAGATAGAGAGAGAGCGAGAGAGAGAGAGAGAGAGATAGAGCGAGAGAGAGAGAGAGATAGAGAGAGAGAGAGAGAGAGAGAGAGAGAGAGAGATCAGTGTAGGTGAACAAGCCACTTTGAACAGGAGGACCATGTGGATGGGCAGAGCGACACTTTAGGAGGGGATAAAATGCATTCTTGGGCTAAAACAGGGTAAAGCCATTAACCAAAGTCCATCAAAAGATGGAAATCAATTTGTTGAGTGGTGCTGTGGGACAGTGTTTCAGTATGCTGAAATGGACAGCTGACAGTTTCCCAGAACATATATGATGTTAAGAGGTTAAAAAATTATTATTTTGGGAAAAAAAGGTTATACAGTGTGCCCATGTGATAACAATCACCTGCTACATGTTTTACATAATTATTTTCTCAGTTCTTGAATTGCTAATAATAATAATAACTGTGTTAATAAATCTGGGATTGACTGTATAACTAATATTTATGCTATATGACAGTCACAAGGAAAAAGAATTGCGCTTTTTCAGTCTGTTATCTAGTTTGTCCAGTGAAGTTACTTATGTTATTATAATTAGGAGTAATTCCTTCAGACGGGCTTTCACCATTCACATGGTCATATTAATGCTGTGCCAAGTTAGCATAGACAAAGCGTCCAACGTATCATTATGCAAATAGCCTTGATATAAGATAATAATAAATAAATGCATCAGTACGTTCATTAAGGCTCATAATAGGTTTATCTATACATAAATGTGCAGAGCCTGGAAACAATCCTTGTACAGATTTTTTAGCTCTTATTTTTCTTTGCCACTTTTTCCCTCCTTCTCAGTCCTCTATGACTGGCTGGAGGAAAAAAACCTCCTTCCATTTGGCTTATTTTAACAAAATGAATCACATGCTTTAAAGTGAGCAATAATTTTGCTGATCGAAATGCATGCAAGTCAAGTGGAAGAGTCACTAATGGCCAACAACCTGGATTAAATTAAAAACAGAAATGGAAGATTTAAATTTTGATGATATGCATCATAAGTATTTTAATTATAGAGCTTGGGTTTTTTTTTCCACCATTATTAATTGTCCAACGCATAATGATTTATCATCTTATGGTCTTGGAAAATGATTATTAATTTTCTGGATGAATTTACCTGTGGGTGTGAACAAGAGTCTTCTTGGCAGAAAAGAAAGAGAGAGAGAGAGAGAGAGAGAGAGAGAGAGAGAGAGAGAGGCAGGCTGAATAATAAGACATCCCCGAGGACACAACTCATTTTTACTTTAATCAACTCACACTTAAAACAGCTGATTACGGATGCTGAAGCTCTTCAGGGAAATTTAGTGAAATAAAAATAATGTAGCCCTTAACATTACTTGCTTTGTTGTTTATTAATGTGATTGCTCAACTGTGTTTGTTTGGAAAAATACATTTTGTGTAAAGAAATAACTACTGTTCATACTGTTGTTAATTTGCATTGACTTCATTTAAGTAGACTTGTTAGTGTAGCTATTAATTTGACTTACTGTATACTGTATATTCAGTACATGTAAGTCTGCAGTAATACACACGGGAATCATCTAGTGTTGTGCTATTAATAACTGCTTGTTTAAATGTCTGGATAAGAGATAAGAAACTAAGCTACTGCAGTTTTTCGGTCATTATAAGGTACTCTGTAAATCCCACTGGAGATTGGGGGCTATGATGCAGCTGTGCTAATTAGCCTTTTAATATTAATGATTGCTGTAAGTTGCTATAAATATAGTCTGTAGTAACATTAAAAGAGATTTGATCAGATTTATCTATATAACAAATACCTGTAAATACCGTAACATGTAAAGCTTTTATTTACAAGAGTTTAATCAGGTATACACTTGATTTGGATTCGGATATTAGCGTAGTATATGTTTCAAGTGGCATTATGTTACCTTTGGAATATTTGGCAATCATTTCTAGTCAGGAAATGAAATTGCATGTGATCAGCAAAGATACAGCACACACGAACCAGCTGAATGTAAGTTTGACCGTAAGACAGGGAGTAAAGTCGGTTTTACCACAATGTTAAGAGTAGTTAGTTTAAAACCAGCATGGTGTAGAATTTCAAAACTTTCAGCTTCAGCAGCCAATCAGTAACACATCTGACATAAACATGAAATACAACGTCCACCATTGAAGCGGTTCATGTCTGTCTTTTTCACTTCATATTTTAACTCTAGATAAATGAACAAAATCAAAAAGCTTTGTGCTTTACAATAAAGTGGGGACTGAATTTACCCATCACTTGTATTTGTGATTGAAAGAGATATGTGCTTGTTCTGCTGCTCGAGATCTCATGCAACAAATTTAATAGTGTTTTAGTAACAAATCGTAAATCATGAAAAATACGCCTGCAAACTTAATCTGCATTTGAACATGATGAACAACGGTGAAATATTACACTTATAGTAAACTTTAAAAATATTTTGTGGTGTATATTATCTTGGCAATATCTCAAATGTGATGATATCCACATGAAGAAACCTCCTAACAAAATACAACGAGAACAAAATGGAGTTCTTAGTGTATTTTTTTTTCCATTCTGGCAGCATTGTTAACTTTGAACAGAATTACGGAGTATTGTTTTTTTTTTTATGGCGAACATAACAACTCCTACAGGGTAGCTATAGATTTTAAGTTGCAATTTAAAGCTTTATTGTACCTGTCACTTGATGCAGCCAATGAGTTTCTAAACTTGAATGTAGTGGCTAATTAGGTTCAACTTAGACTAGGATAGAATTTGCAGTTGGTGCAACCGGTTGCAGGTGTAAATGGCTATTTGTCTCACTTGTTATCACTTGTTATCTAATCAGGTGTAAATGGCATTCATTATCACGACTGAGATCTTGGTTAACATGAGAAATTACAGCATGAGGGTTTGTGCAAAGAACAGTCAGGAAAATAGACTGAGTAAAACAGTCTGTGTGTGGGCAGCTGGTGCACTGACCAAAGGCAACCTACGCCTACAACACTCACACACACACACACACACACACACACACACACACACACACACACACACACACACACACACACACACAC
>JAQQZR010000036.1:9749210-9763967 GCA_030068235.1 Notoglanidium macrostoma | reverse complement strand
GAGAGAGAGAGAGAGAGAGAGAGAGAGAGAGAGAGAGAGAGAGAGAGAGAGTCGTTTAAAAGAACAGGTGTGAAGCTGCTCTCATCAGAGGAGTTGTTGGACCTCACAAAGGGGCCTTTGTTCATTTTTTTTTTCAATCAAAAGCCCTAATGACTTAAAAGGAAAAAAGTGATATTTGAAACTCAGGTTAGGGACACAGCTTCTGTTCAGGACTTGTTGTTAGAACATCTTAAAACTTAAAACATAATGGCGTTTGAAATATCTTGCCATCAAAGTTTAGAGGAATGTAAAATGAATGAAAGCAGTTCCTTTGAAAGTTATATTAATTTAAATTATAAAAATAGTTATGACTGCCAGCCACACCATACAGCCTACTCTACTATGATCTGACACAAGCAAGCAACGTTTCATCCCTGGTATTGATGCACAGCAGTTAGGGCAAGCTTGGTCCTTCAGTTTAATCATAATTTAATTATAGATAAATAAACAAAATACAAATCTTTGCTTTACAATTATTTATATCTTGCATTCTCATGTTCTCCATGTCCTTGTGGGTTTTCTCCAGGTTCTCCGCTTTCCTTCCACTTCCCAAAAACTTCCTGATGAATGTATGAGTATTTTTTAATCTGATGATTTTTAAGCTAGTTTTTGCTAGTGCTGTGCAAAAATTAACAGCAATTTAATAATAAAGAATCCATCCATTACCTATGACGCTTATCCATCAGGGTCATGACAATTGCACCTGGGGTACACTCTGGACAGGTCGCGGGGCTGACATGGAGACAAACAGCCATTCACACTCATGTTCACACCTATGGGCAATTTTGAGTAGTGGTGAACCATAACAATGAACAAAAACTAATTTGAATATGCATTTGCTATTACATTAAGTCTAAAGCTTTAGAATAATCTGTGGCATGTTTGCTACAGCATTTGTTTCTGTTTAAGAGTAAAGAATTGACTATATTGGCTGATTTTAAAAAATGAACCCTTAATGTCTATATCTAGTAGGTGTGTCTCTCTGTGTAATCACCTGACAAAACTAGGCTGCATTAATCTACAGTTTGGGCTAGAAAGAAATCTGCCCTAGCACTGCTTCTTCATAGCATTTTGTGTTTTTTTATGGTCGTTGGTGGTGCTGTTGTGCTTGTTTGCAAAAGTCCAAAATAATATAGAGTAAATCATTTGTTTACAGCAAATAATCTAAAAAATATGTAACCATATTTCCTATCTTTGAAAGACATGCCATGCTAGCCCGTTTATTCTGAGCTGTACCATATATGAAGAAATTTAATTTATGTTCAAACAACACTATGATAAAACATAAGTTTGGTTGGTGCAACAGGCTCATAGGACTATAGGTCTCTACAGTATTAACCCTCTCTGTCTTTTCCTCAGTACCAGCAGCAGAGAGTTGCCTCGTGGCAGGACGTGGTGTCTCAGTGGCGTGTGTGGCCCGTGGTGGTGGTGGCAGTGGTGTTGGCAGCCCTGGTTCCCTACACTGTGTACCGCATGCTGACAGCCTTCGATAACCCCCCTCCACATACTCTCTTCAACATGGCTGCCATCTGCTTTGGCTTCCTCTCTGAAATCCTGCTGCTCAGGTGAGTATTGATGACTCGTAGCCATCATGAGATCCGTAGTGATGGTACGGTTACTCTGTGCAGCAGAGATCGGAGTAACGGCAAGTAAAGAAAATGGGAAATCCAGACACACAGATCAAGATGAATTCAATTAGGGACAAACTGAACAGATGTGCATCACTTTATTGATATTGGTACAAACTTATATGCCTAATGTTTTTTTTTTTTCTGGAAATAAAGATATATTATGGAATATAGCATGAAAATTTGATAAGTAAGCATCCATAGTCAACACAAATATAATAACATACATGAAGCTAGAGCTATGAATATTCGCGGTATTCATGCTGGTGTGATATGAGTGCAAAAGCGCTCTGTTTAGAAGCTAATTAATGAGCATTACTGCATTCTACACATAGAGCTAAATGTGCAAAATGGGACATGACAGTTACACAATGTGCAAAAAGGTACAAATGCTTGTTTAATAGCAAGAAACTGACTGGGTCTCTCTTACAGCAAGACACCTAAATGGGGGTTAAGCCCCAGGGTGCGTAAGGAGCCTTCTTCCCTGCTAAACCTGTTTGGAGAGAGGGAGGAGGTGGAGGCTAAAATTAATTTGGTGGTTGGGGGCTTCTGTGGTTGCCAGAAGGTATGCACATCTGTGGCTGTCTAATTGCAGAGATGACAATAAACCATGTGACTCACACCACCCATAAACCTACACCACACTTCTCCATCTGGGGGGAGCCTCTTATATAAGCCGTTCTAATAAGGATCCATGCTTTGTCTGATTAATATAGAGGTATATGTCTGCATGTAGCTCAGCTTATATCACACAACCAACCATAGAATTGCTCAGAGATTTTTTTTTATTATTTCTTCTGCTCTGAATATAACAACATTAATTAACCTTCTCAGCTACTTAAATGAAGCAATGCACTAATGTTAGACAGCTAGCTATTCAGCTTACATAACCTCTCCAGCACATAGCTAGCTCCCAAGCTTGCTAGCTAATGTTATTTAATTATAGTATTGTGCAATTAAAATCAGACAACAGGTTTGGTAGCAAGCTAGATAACATAACATAAATATTGTGCAACTATTATCCAGGTTCACTAGTAAGCTAGCTGTAATTTGGTAAATTATTATATTGTCTAATGAAATCCAGTTGCCAGAAGGTAACTACTGTTAGGTAAACTGTTGTGATTATTTCATATTTAAAAATTTTTTTAAAGAGATTGGTTGACCCATCAGTCAAAAGATCAAAATGTGTTGTCTGCAGGAGGACAGCTTTGACCTTGTAAGGAAAAAAAAAAAGCTTTTTTTTAAAACAAAAACTGTAACTAAAACTAAACTAAAAGAGCCAAAAAAAATGTCCTTTTGTTTATTGAGGTTAAGGTGAGGGTTTGATGTCAGTGTAGGCACAACATTAATTAGCTGCATTAATATTCATGTCAACGGAAAGGTCTTCAGATAAGGCGTAGGACTGTGTGTGCGTGCGTGTAAGTGTGTGTGTGTGTGTGTGTGTGTGTGTGTGCAAGTGAAACTAGACTTTTCACACAGTATTTCAAAATGTTTTTACAGAATTTCTTGACCGTGTGTGTGTGCGTGTGTGTGTGTGCGGGTGCATTGGAGTGTGTTTGTGTGCTGTATTCATTACAGACCCCTGCTGTGTGAAGTATTTGCTAGAGTTTGATTAAGTTGAGCTAAATTTCATTAGATTTCAATAAACACCCTTTCCTCTCAGAGGCTCAGTTTACCTCGCTGCTTTCGCCATTGTAATCACCAAAGCAATGATCCAACCACGAGGAAATGAAAGCACTTTGAAATACACACCCTCAGACCCTATGTGTGTGTTGTGTGTGTGTGTGTGTGTGGGGGGGGGGTGTATCTGTGAGTGTGAGTATGATTATGATTTCAAAAGCATCAAATGTCTTTGCTTCATATTTATGCAATACTTCTTTCTCCAAAAGGGAACAGACATTAATTTTCCTTCCAGGAATACACGTCACACTCACAGACAAGTCATTACAGCCACATCGCCACCAGAAATATGAGCCGCTATTTCTGCCACTTGTGAAAGGTGTGTGCGCTATTGACATGATCAATGAGGGGTAAAATTAAAAGCTGCATTGATCTCCCTTTATTTTTTTCTATTTCAGCCCCTGCGATTCTGCAGCACCATTTTCATGCATAACAATTTCTTCTGCATTTCCCAGTATAATGTGCCATTTGAAATAGGAATTTAACCTACTACATGATTGAGATGTCATCATTAGGGCGAGCATGCTGGTTACTGGATATTAAGAGGTGTGAGGTGCGGAGCAAAGGCTCAGCAGAGCTCGATATCATGCAATCAAATATACATTTGAAATCACTAGGCAGCCAGAGGGAAATTAAAGGGAACATAATAAGTGAAACTGCTGCTATCTTGCTGGACCACATATATGATAGTCCATATACACTATACAGTATGGTCAAAAGTGTGTGGACACCTGAACATATGTGCTTGCTGAACATCCCATTTCAGATTGAGTCTCAGCTTTGCTCTTATAATAACCTCTGTTCTTCTAGGAAGGCTTTCCAATAGACGTTGGTATTTGTGCCCATTCAGCCACAAGAGCATTAGTGAGGTCGGGCATTGAAGTCGGGCGAGACGGTCTGGTGCATAATTAGCATTCCAGTTCATCCCAAAAGTGTTCACCCATAAAAAACCAACACTCCAAAAAATGACCTCTTCTCAGTGCAGAAAAGAACATTGTAGAACAAAATGTAAAAACTTGAATTTAAGGTGGGTTTATCTGCTCACTTCACAGACGGGCTTTAAAGAGCACAAGGAACTGTATTACTCTGTGGAAAAAAAGTTAAATATGTCTCCTCTAATACTTTTCCCATGTGGCCATGCATGGACACTCTGTTTAATGAGAATTGTGCTGAGGTAATGAGGGGACAAGGGCTATATTAAGATTCCCATATTAGGCAGTTAACCGGCTCAATGCTCTGAGTAAGAGAGAAGTTCTCATGAGTGTGGCAGGTCTTACACAAGGCTCAGAGATTTCCTTTCTTTTGGAAAGAAGGTTCAAATCATCACAAAATGGGTTGGGTGGTACCACCACTAGTCAGGAATTACTATGGTAGAATGATTGCAAAAATTGATCATTTATTACGGACCATTGTAGAACATCAGTCAAAATGGTTTAGTTTATAAGGGGTGGACATAGGGGTGGGCATAGGGGTGGGCATAGGGGTGGGCATAGGGGGGGGCAATAAGGGTGGGCAAAAGTAGGCTTACAGTTGTTTGTATGGAAAAAGACAGGTTATAATTATTACATTAATAATAACAACAATAATAATAAGAAGAAGATAAATAAGATGATAAATAATACAAATAAATAATACAACAATTAATAAATAAATAATAGTACAGGAATAAGCTCAGTGCTTCGCATATATCTACTTTTGCCCACCCCAAATTCTTGTATGTAAATATTTTTATTATTTTAATAGAAGTCAATATGCGAGCAGTAGAAGTTTAATATATTGCTTGATTTTTCCTGTCAACATTGATTTGAAGAAATTATCTGGTCTGTTGGTTTCCTCTGAAAACAGATCCATGAATGCATTCATTTCTAACACCAAATTACTCACACGATGTATAATGATTTGAAATAAGATGTTGGTAGATAGTCCTGCAGAAAATTGACTTTTCCTGATTCTCGGTTTGCGTGCATGTGCATGTTCAGGGTGGCCTTGTATAACAACAAACTCCGAGTTACAGATTCTATTATGCAGTTTAGTGTTCCGCAGAAACCCATATCTGTGTACAGAAATGAAGTAATCTCAGAATCATTTCACTGAAACTGAAAATTGGATACACACACACACACACACACACACACACACACACACACAGAGTGCCTCTCCTGTTAGTTTTGAGTCTTTTGCAATATAAGTAATTGGAATAACGCTCCGGGTGCTCTGCATCATTAGTAAATGAGCAGCCTGCTTTTATTAGCCCCTGACTTGTAAATAATGCATTAAATTCTCAGTGTAAACATGCTCAACTGTTTGCCATGTTCATGATGGAAACAGAATGTCGCTTGACTTCCCCTAGTCATTTGGCAAATTCAGTGTGAAAGCTGATCTTTACGGAAATAGTGATACAAATACAAAATCACCCCAGGGTGTCCTTCCCTGCTAACAGGGGAAATTAAAATTTGACATGTCCTCTATTTATTTTTTTTTTAACTTTCTTCACTGCTCTCAACTTGTTTCATTGTTTATGAGAAAACAAACACAGGGGCTGTTTGTAATCAAGGCAAAATGCTCCTATAAAACGTTTTCTTTGGGCAAAGAATGTACCTTATGAGCTGGTAATTAATATCATGGCTGCGCTGCTAATCTGCTGTTGTTCCAGTTCTCATCATGCTCACATTAGTGAGCTGTAATTTTATGGCAGGAAATTGGTTTATGTTTAAACAGCATGTTAAATAGCTGCAGAGAAATGGTTGCGCAATGCTGTGGTCAAGGAGGACTTGTAAAGCCGTATACAGATCTACCTCAAGGGGAAATACGATGTGTGTGTGTTAAAGCACATTACATTTCAGACTCAATTTAGAAGTGACTTCATTCTGTAATTGTCCACCATGTTTTTCAGGCCAAGTCAAGTAATAAGGCTGTTCAAATTGTGCTTAAAAAAAACGTGTCCAGCATGCTGTACAATTTCAACACAGATGTGCAGGAGGCCTGACATGCAGGCCTCTGTAGTTTTCAGCCAAAATCTAATGTCATTAATGAGGCCTTTGAATAATCAGCACTGTTTACAGCTAGCCTTCTTTAAAATAATGCGTGAGACAAAAGAAAGAAAGCAAACAGGGAACAAAATAAGACATTATGTCCATTCCGAAACAGCATATACTCTTAGATCAGTGATTAGCCTACAATGTATGTAAGACTGTTGTCTCTGATTATCAGATAACCTTTAGTGGTTCATTCTTAGCTCAGACAAATGTTACTCAATACTTGCACACAGAATTTAACTTACTTGTGTGTTGTTCACACCTCTGAGGTTGCCAGATTTTTCTAGAGTAAAACCTTAATCCCCCACATCCTATTATTTTTCTTTTTTTCTTTCTTTCTTTCTTTCTTTCTTTCTTTCTTTCTTTCTTTCTTTCATGAGGTGGCTCATGCAGTGTTGCTGGGTTCTTAAACACCTCATTGTCATTGCTGGTTGTGAGTGCAGAAAAATACACATTGTTTGTGCAGTATTATACTGGACTGCAGGCTCACTCTAAAAACAAGTCATTTACAACTTGCAGCTAAATACCAAAATTGTTAATTTGTAACTGTAAGATTGAAAATAACAAAGTAATAACTGGAGCAAAGTAGATCTTAAATCATATTCTATTAGCAACATGGCTAAAGGAAGTTTATACTGAGCGAGATCAATGTTTGTTTTTAGAAGAAAGAGCGTTGGTGAAGCAGTGGGAACATTTGTCTTCTTTCCGCCGCAAAGTCTCAAAATTGATCTTGACTCATGAGCAGAGTATAGCTTTGTGACTAAGCGTTAGCAGAGTGCAAGTGTGTCATTGCTGAGTACACAAAATGGCACACGGTTACACGCAGAAGCTTCTCTGCACTCTTGATTCACTGCTTCACACCTGTAAATAGTTTTGTGTACTCTCAATTTGCAGCACCTCATGCTTTCTGACAAAAAGCACTTGCACTAACACTGTTCGCTCAGACCTGGAGCACTCACGCTCTTTATTAATTATATTGTTTAAGGACCATAGGTTTGGATATAGAGATAAAAATTATTAATGTTTTAAAAGGATTTTTAATCAATTATTTTTCCGTAAATCTTCGTGATGATTTTAAGGACTTTTTTAAAGGAATTATGTGTTTTTGGATTGTTATGCTATGTGCAGCTTTTATTTACTTTGCTTTTTCCCCACCCTGCTTTAGTTTTATGGGTGGTTGAATGACCCAATACTCCCTATAGACAGTGCCCATGTTGCTGGTACAACATTACAGTGCAGCTATACAGTTAATTATAATCAGCAATGAAGGAACATATATCTCAGTCCTCGGTGCGTACAGTTCTGTTTGTGCTGTAGGTACTGTTTGTTTGATGGAGTGCAGTGAGTACTATCTGATGCATTGTTCCCCAGAGACACTTGATGCAAATTAACAGCCATCGTAGCGTGTGCGAAATCTTATTTCACCTCTCCTAATTAATAGCAAGGGAGTTATTTACATGCAAGTTTTTTGATATGTTTTCCTCTCTTCTTCATGTCCATGTGAACATTGGGATTAGCTGATGTCTCTATGTGACTGCAAATGTATGTGCTGTTTTGAAAGTGATGGGTTTTGGCTCTGAATGAAAATTAATTTGCCTGCATAAAAAAAAAAACATTCCGTTGGTTAAAGACATGGGAATCTGAAAAATCGACATGAAGGAACAGTTAATTTAGCATTTCACTGAGTTCATTCCTTCAGATAAACTTTAACATTGATGATTTAAGAACATTGGAATTCAGAGGCATTAGAAAACAAGAGAGCAGAATGCCGTCGTTTCTTTCTGAAAAAAAGAAAATGTCTCTCACAGCTGAAAAACAAAAACTAGATAATTACATAACTCTAGCTATTTACTCAACTATAACTTACCACACCATTACAGGCTGTGTTCACCCAACTTTTACGCCAAACAAGTGAGAAGATTGTGAGGTGTAAAAGTGAAAAGTCCAGTGTGGCCTCTGATTAACTCCTATATTTAACTCCTATGTTTAACTCATAATTCTGGATGGGTCTAAAACCCCCAAGTCAGTTCTGGGGCGATTACCAAGGACCCAACAATGGGGCCTGAGAGGGACCCCGGTCAAAACTAGATCATATAAGTGCTGGTATGTTAGTGTTTAGCTAGGATTTTGTTTTAGTGTCATAAACTGTTCCTCTCAAGTTTTGGGCCCCCCAAGCCTCCTAAAGTATTCTACCATTCCCAGAGTATTTCCTCCTTTCCTGTCCCTTGTTGGCATTGGTGTCAACATTTAAGGTTCAGCTGTAGCACTTACTGTTTTTGACCCTTTTGATATGGCAGTATGGGAGACTGAATCTATATTTTCCTGCTTTTTCATTTAAAGCAGCAGTCAGACCAAGAGCGAACAAAATTCACTCAGCAGAAAAGTCAATTTGTGGTTACCGTGGCTTTGTGCCAAGTGTATCTAGATGTGTTTTATGTTGTGAGTACATGAATATTGGTATCGTGAGCAAGTAGAAAACAAAACAATGAGCAATTTTGCATTTATAATAAAAAATAGGGTCAAATGTGCTGTGAATCACCATTTCTTTATCATATACTTCATAAGGGTCTTTTTTACACACATGTAGCTAGTTTGATATTTTCCTTTCATGGCAGTAATAGAAGTAGGTGTGGCCTAAACAGGAACTTATTATTATTATTATTATTATTATTATTATCATCATTATTATTATTATTATTTTATTTAATAAATATAAACCTTACGGCTGTGCCCCAAGAAACACTAGAAACCACAGAGTAACGCAAAGGTAGAAATGTCAGTTCTGTCAGCAAGTTCTCTAAATTCTGGCATTGAGAGTTCTTCAATCTCAGCTACATCACTCTCGTTCATAATTGGTCTCAACAAGAGAATGCATGAAAGTAAAAACAACGGTTTTGTTGCGTCCTGTGGAATCCCTGGGTTGATGCACACTCCTAGGCAGAATCACTATAAATCCTGCTTTAAAAAAAAAAAACAATGCATTTGGAAAAGGTTAATTTCCTAATACTTATAAACCTTAATATGAGCAACATCTGACATGGACCGGACTGCAGACCAAACTGTTCATTTTGAACAATGGTTATAAAGGACGGATGTACACTCCAAACATTCCATATCTGCAGATAAAAATACGTTCATCCAATACATTCGATCTTTTACTCACCAAGCCATTGGTAAAATTCTGGTTCTTCTAGTATTTCTCTGTATCTCTCAGTCTTCTAGTATTTCTAGGTAGCAATGTTGTCTCTGCAGTAGTATCTCTTGAGTACCTGTGTGTGTTCATGTGTCTGTGTGCCCCAGAAAGAGAGCTTTTCCACGTAGCGGCCATGCCTGTGTTCCAGTGTCCTACTGCCCGTTGTCACACTGTGTCTCAATCACTGTGACACACGCACCACCCCTCTTCCTTAGCACAGCATCCTTCCCTGCTTCCCTGACATCTTAACCTTTGGAAAAGTGCTCGCAGACAAGCATTTAAGAGAAAACACGAAAACAGCCTTCCTCCTGACCTTTCCATGCTGTGTATTCTTATTCAGTTTCTTTTAGGAAGCAGAGATGCCTATTAATTTATTGTAGCAGGTTATTAATTGAGGGAAAATACAAAAGAGCACAGCTTTTGTCTCTAGGCAGGGGATATTAAAATTGTGACACTGCACTCAGCAGTTAAACTTATTCCACTTAGAACCTTTTTGGAGAATGTTACAGCTATCTTTTCTTCCTCTTCCTGACTGATAGGGTGTACCCACTTTCTTTATAGTCCGCATGTGCCAGTAAAATCTCCTTTATCTCCAACACTGCCACATGCTAGACAGCAGAGGTGTTGTTTTGGTCTTTCAATTTGTGTTTAGCCTCGCTGTTGTCTTGTTATCACTGAATAACCAAGAGCCAGTCTTCCTTAGGGCTTGTGAACATTCTGTTCGAAACTCTGCTGTTAAAACACATCTTGTTGCTAGCAGATAAGGGCAATTAAAGATTTTACCTTTACCAACTGTACTGTGCCATGACCTGCTTTCTAAGGACCAAATAGATCAGTTGGGCTGAATTATGCTCTTTCATGCATTTGAAGCTGTAGTCAGTAATTTTGTCAAAATTTAGCAGATTTACACTTCAGTGGACCCCCAAAGCCATGCCTTCCAAAGCAAGGATTCTTCAGTTTGTATCACTGATGGCGTCATACATTCTTCTTGCTTTTGCATAGTTTTGTTTTGGGTTCATGCCATATGCTTTTGGTTACATTTCCATGAGCCTTTGTTTCTGTTTTAGTTTCTCTGCCACTGTGTTGTCTTTGAATTGTTACCCACTTGTGTCCACCTGTTCTGTGTTAGCTCATTGACTAGTCTGTTTCTTTTTCTCTTTCTTTGTCTTTTTTTTTTTTTTAGCAAAGTTTAATTTGTTATTCTTTTGTGCCACCATTTCTACTTCTGTGTATAGTATATCCTGGTTCTTAACCCTCTCCTGTTTTCCTTGTCAACAATTATGGATTATATTAGTTTATTGTCATTTGCCTGTGTTTTGATGCTTTCGCTTACTTTGACAACAATTCTTAGATTTGCCTAAATAACGCACATGTTGAGTTTTTGTACTTCTATCCTGCCGCCCACTCCCAGATGGAATCTTTAAAGGTTCTTTATGGAACTCTTCAACAAAATGTCTCCTCATCAGAATGGATATAATTTATGAAGATAAGAATCCTAATTGAATCAGTAATTCAGAGAAATGATTAATCTGCAAGTATAGATGCCACCTTGCAATTATTGGCCCACAATATTCATGTTTATCTCCCATAATATAAAACAATGTTCTCTTCATATATATATGTATATATATATGTATTACCAGTCAAAAGATTGAACACAACTACTCATTTTCTAAATTATAGAACAGTACTGAAGGCATCAAAACTATGACAACACATATGGAATTGTGTTGCAAACAAAAAAGTGTTAAAAAAAACCCCAAATGTCTTATATTTTAGATTCTTCAAAGTAGCCATGTTTACCTTGATGACAGCTTTGCACACTATTGGCATCATCTTAAGCAGCTTCATGAGGGTGTCACGTAGAATGCTTTTCAGTTAACAGGTGTGTCTTGTCAAAAGTTCATTAGTGGGATTTCTTGCCTTCTTAATGTCTTTGAGATCATCAGTTGTGTTGTGTCCAGGTAGTGTTGGTATTCAGTAAATAGCCCTATTCAACAACTGTAGTAATCCATATTATTTTGAAACGACAGTCCATCGTTACTTT
Organism: Notoglanidium macrostoma; assembly: GCA_030068235.1. Lineage (NCBI taxonomy): Eukaryota > Metazoa > Chordata > Actinopteri > Siluriformes > Auchenoglanididae > Notoglanidium > Notoglanidium macrostoma. The sequence goes on along the minus strand of JAQQZR010000036.1, from coordinate 9,752,345 downwards.
AAGACATGAAGTGTCTTTTAAATAATAAAAATAAAGAAAAGCCATTGAATTAGAAAGTGCGCCCAAAGTTTGACTGGAACTGTATATTATAAACATCTTCCAGAATGTGCTGAAAATGTAACCAAATATTGTACAAAAAGTCTCATTGACCCCACTTTTTTTTTTTTTTTCAATTATGGAATGAACAACAGAATAGACTGACTGATGTGAATTTTTGCTTCTGAAATTTCTCCATTATTGACAAGTTATTTTTTGTTTGTTTTGCTTCTTGTTTTGTTTTTGGGTTGCTCACACCATTTACAGAAATTGCACTCTTTATCTATTAACTTTTTTACACTATCATATATGGTCTGTTTTTTCCTGGGGTGAGAATGAAGACATATAGAGGGCAGCATTCCGGGTTAAAATGGAGAAGCTTCACTGGCCCATTATTAGTGCATCTCATCAGCAATCAGCTCCTTTACAACAACATCTAGACTAGACCACACTGCATACACACACTCCACATCAATGCCTTCTTTCTGTTTCATTTGCACCCCCCCGCCAATAATGCTCACCGCCTTATCTGTCATTGCTGCTTAAATAATGTAATTAATGAGTTAATTAACATTTCCATAATCTATTTTAATAAATCTCATGCGGCATAATGAGATATTCCAGGCTCCAGGCAATGACAATGTGCACTGGAATGCTGCTCAGTTGGGATGGGGAGTGGAAGGAGGTGGGTGCGGGGTTTAAGAGCTCTTCTTCGTGAGTCTCGACTCACTGTGACAGTATGGAAAAAAGGAGGAGGGGATGGAAAGCGGGATGAAACACTGATGATGGCAGTTGGGAAGAAAGCTCAACCCTGACAAATGTCACTGGACTTGCTGGTTATGCACAATGAACGTCCTGTGGCAGTTTTCTGTCTTCTTACGTTAGGGAGCCAGGCTTCTCTTATTCTGTGCTTTCCAGTCTCGGACAATCTGCCACATCAAGTTTACCATGCCATCATGGCTGCTGTTTGATAATGCCACTTGAGTTTGGGTAAACAGTGCAGGATATGAAGGTTGAGCAACCCGTTGTAAACGACTCAAATCTGCATGACACATATAGGGAACAAAACAAGCAGTCAACAAGCATCTTGCATGAGAGAGGTCACAACACAACAGATCCAGGGCGACTTCACTGGAGAAGAAATGCTGCGTACACAAGGTTTGCTGTCAAAGCGAATCCAGTTCAGGCCCGCAGGAGTTATGCTGATAAACAAAATACATGGTTGTATCATATTAAATTGGGAATTAAATTGATTGTCCAGTGAATCCTCATCATTTTAACCTCAGGTTATCCTGTCCTGTACATTGCCTATATATTTTCACACCAGAAAGAATTATATATATAGTAGTAAATTAACTATATACAGAAACACATAGAAGTGCATAAAAATGTACATCATGAGGCACTGAAGAATGGCTGATCAACACTGATTGAACACAAATGTAGTCCAATGAAAATGATTAAACCTGAAGAGTAGTTTACTTGAGATTTGGCATTTAACATGACATATTCCCCTACTCCTTGTGTCCATTTTAGATTTCATTTCTTTCAAATCTTTTATGGCAGAAACATTTGGAGAAATCATTGGGAGTGACATTTGGGCAAAGGCCCCGAGCCATATTTTGAAGCTGTTTGGAAAGAAAATACAAGGGGAGCGATGGTGAGATGGTAAGATGGATTACCAGCGAGGCGATACTGTGAACTTCCTTATCTGCTGACAGCTTGGTTACCGTTAAGAACACGAAATGTGTTTTTCAATTCAGCACAAATGGAGTTCTGCTTTGTCCCTGCAGACCTTCATTACAGAACTGCACGATCAGACCAGATAGCTGCAAATAACAGCTTAAAAATAACTTCAGAACATTGCCTGATTTGGTCTGTGATTCCAATTATATTGGCTGTTTACTTTGGCAAACACTTTTGACCAGAAATGTGAGAAAGTTCTGTTTATTGACATCCTCTTGTGAAGGACAAATGACTTTGTATTTTGAATTAAATGGCTGCTTGCTCTGGCATTAGCTGTATGTGATTTTGTCTGGCTGTTATTGCCTGGAATCTGTAGGAAGTCTTTAGTGCGGTTTATATGGACTTTAATATTAGAGGCATCAAGAAAAAAATACATTCCAATGGCAGGAAGGAATGTGTTTTTTGAAGCCAAAGGACGTTATACAGCAGTGAGTCCATGTGCCTGCTGAACACTCTTCACTACTATCAGAACATTTCTTACTTAATCAAGTGAGAATCAATTGTCACAAGTCACTGCACCTCTATGACTGAGAACATGCACTGGACAGTCATTGTTCAATAAGGTGCCATGGTGTTCTTCGCCCATCAGTGTGTCCTGCTGGGGGTAAATGCTTCATCAAAGTGCTCAGATTGAACTGTAACCTAAGAACGATTGCGTCCAAATGACACCCCTCCATCTCTTCATCTCTATTTCTTTGTTTCAGGTTGCCTGGCAACCTGGAGTGGCCTGGCTCTCCGAAACCGAGATGTTCTTGATTGCCAGAGTGAATGACTGTTGTAATGAATCTCTCTCTGAACAAATACTTAGATATGGATGCTCTCATGAGACACCAAGGTGACTCGTGTCACTATAACTGATGACATGGCTAGTCTGTTCATGACATCACTAGTGAACTGGACAAGCTGAGAACTGGCTCGAGGAAAATACAGAATTCAAAATTCTAATTGAGAATTTCTCTTTTAGAGGTGTTCTTATTAATTGATGTTTGAGTTAATTAAGGGAAACCATTTGGAGGAGATCAGAACATTTCAAATATATATATATTTTTTTGTGGTGAGGTCGTTTGCATGTCAAGCATTCAAAAAAAAAAGAGTAGGCAGCATATAGATTCTTATAAGACATAAATAAAGAACCCCTCATTGCTTCTACCTGCATACATGAATTTGAATGTCTCATTACATGTAGGGATGGTGTTTCTCACTTAACTATTGAAGGTTAAAAGCCCATTTTTTCTCTTTGGCCTATCTTAGTTGTGAGATGTGCGATGTAAGGTGGTGCATAGATAGATAGATAGATAGATAGATAGATAGATAGATAGATAGATAGATAGATAGATAGATAGATAGATAGAT
>JAQQZR010000036.1:9722929-9741503 GCA_030068235.1 Notoglanidium macrostoma | reverse complement strand
TGGATTCCTGTGCATGACCCTGGACTGTCTTCTCTTCCTGATTTATGTCTTGCCCCTACTACATGGTTTGTGCCTCGGTATATCTTTGCCTGTTCCTGACAACGATTCTAGCCTCACCCAGTTTACTCTATTTGTCCGTTCCATTACTCCTGCCTGCCTCTGACTACGACTACTCTGCCTATCTACTTCAAATAGTGGTTATTCAAAATAAACCAATCTTCTTTTATCTGCGCTTGCATTCTCCTTCATTTCAGGGACCTAACACCAGCAAAGCCACATCCATAACTCCAAAACCACACCACATCCCTTCCCAACATCCCTAAGCACCAACTCACTCACAAATTTTCTTTCTCCTATACCCCATTCAACGTTAGACTGACAGCTATTATGTGTTGCTTATGTAGTGTATATTCAGTTTTATTTTACATATTTGTATATTTTCATTTACATATTTTAACTCAACATTCATCTTCAGCAAATATTGTCAGGATCAGGGTCATGCTGGATCTGGAGCCCATCCCAGGAATGCTAGGTGTGCAGTTTGAATACAACACATGGCACTATGCACAGGTAAATTTAGTCACCAATCCACATACTACCAACATATTTTTGAAAGGTGGGAGGAGTACCACAGAACCCCACACAGACACAGAGAGAACATGTGAAATTCAGGATCAAATACAGATACAGTTATATACTTACAAGAGTCAAAACTGAAGTTGATATAGAAGTATAGACACAGTATAAAGCGCAGCTAAATATTTTCTTGCTCTTTGGTTAAATACCTGCAGTAAACACATAAATATTATAGATAAATGAAGAGAACGTACCAGGTCATTTTAGTATGTTACAGTGCTAATAGGACAGTGTAAAGTGTTCATGTGTATCAGAAGATGAACAGATGTCTCATTTCTCTACATGCATTCTCCAGGTAAAAGCATCATGCTGTGATTTATCTGCAGGTGGAAGAGTGCATGGCTTTGAAGCACTACAGCAGGTCTGGCAGTACAGGTGCCTGAGCCAAATGTCCAGCACTTTGTACCATGGGGGACTTTTGATCTGTAACTCGGCACAGAGATCTGAGCACATGGATTAACTAAACCCTGACATCGTTTAGGATGAATGTTGAAAATGCTGCAGTAAGGTGCAATATGAAATATAAATATATACAGTATGTGGTGTGATGTGTGATCTGATGGTAAATGTTAAGAATCTATCAATGTCAAGATTAGGAACAGGAAATGTGCTAATCATATAAAAAAGTATATTACACAATATAAGTCTTTCTGTAATAATAATATGCCACTGAAAAGATTCCGTTATTTCCTTTCTGGAAAAACTTCACATGATCAGATGTTTTTTGAGACGTCAACTAAATGTGAGTGACATCGTTTGAATAAAATGTGATAAGTGCAACCACTAGTCCTACATGTGAAAACTTAACTTTTAATATGAATGAATTGGGAAAATCATTACACATGGAAAAATAAAAACACGTGCACTGCATTTCATATATCTACATGTGAAAATGCATGCAACGTACCATGTGACATGTAAAATTCCCATGTGAATTATGTGATTTGTCTCAATGAGTCATGTGACTCATCTTATTAGTTACTACTTACTAGTATGTTAAGCAAACTTTGTTGAAGGGCAAAACTGTACTTCTGTAGAATCTGTAAAGCATATTTAGTGTTGGGTTTTATGTATTGAATGCACTTACAGGGACTTATTTGCCATGATAGTCATGTTTATTATCCTCTGTTTACGCCTGATGGAGGTCCTCTAAAATTTAGATCTACTTTAAAAGATCTTCTTACAAAGAAGCCCATCTACTCTGAATTGCATATGTAGATTGCACAGCTCTGAGCACTGTGTCCTAAATGATTAAAATCACATCATTCTGTTAATGCCACAGGTATTAACATGACATCAGTCCAGACTCTATATATAGCCAAACTCCAGTTCCAGCTAAAACAGATGATTATAATACATAAACAGGGGAAAGAACTGGCTGTTTATTTTGGCTTTGCCATCTTAAATATCATCAGAGCAGTTTTTATTCAAAGCAGACGTATTTTATATAAACATTTGTTAATGAAAATGCATTGACATGATTATATTAGATTATACTAGATATATAAAGATATATTATGCAGTTAGTTAACAGTAAGTTCTTGAATATGATGTGTCGGAAGCAGGAAAAATGGAAAGAGTAACGATCTGAGTGACTTTGACAAGGGCCAAATTGTGATGGCTTGACAACTGGGTCAGAGCATCTCCAAAACAGCAGGTCTTGTGGGGGTGTTCAAGTATGCATGGTTATTACCTACCAACCAAAAGTGTCGAAGGAAGGACAACAGGTAAACCGCAACAAGGTCATGGACGCTCAAGGCTCACTGATATGCACAGGGAGCAAAGGCTAGCCAGTCTGATCAGATCCCACAGAAGAGCTCCTGTAGCACAAATTGCTGAAAAGGTTCATGCTGACTATGATAGAAAAGAGTAAGAACACACAGTGCATCATAGCTTGCTGTATATGGGGCTGTGTAGCTGAAGACTGGTCAGAGTGCCCATGCTGACCCCTGTCCTCCACCCAGTATACCTAAAATGGGTATGTGAGCATCAGAACTGGACCATGGAGCAATGGAAGATGGTGCACTGTTCTGATTAATCACATTTTCTTACATCATATGGATGGCCAGGTGCGTGTGCACCGGTTATCTGGGGAAGAGATGACACCAGGATGCAAGATGGGGAAAAAGGCAAGCCCGTGGAGGCAGTGTGATGCTCTGGGCAATGTTCTACTGGGAAATCTTTGGTCCTGGTATTCATGAAGATGTTACTTTGACATGTACTTTGACAAATACACCCCTTTACAGCAATGGTATTCACTAATGTCAGTTGCCTCTTTCAGCAGGAAAATGTGTCCTTCCACACCGCATAAAAATTGTTCAGGAGTGGTCAGAGGAACACAAAGAGTTCAAGGTCTCCAAATTCTCCAGATCTCAATCTGATCGAGCATCTGTGGGGTGTGCTGGACAAAAAAGTTTAATCCACCTTGCAATTTACAGGACTTAAAGGATCTGCTGTTGTCTTGGCGCCAGATACCACAGCACACCTTCAGAGGTCTTGTGGAGTCCATGCCTCGACGGGTCAGAGCTGTTTTGGTGGCACAAGGAGGACCTACATAATATTAAGCAGGTGGGAAAGTTCTAGTCAGCAATAAATAATAACAAAAAATGCTATTTATTTATTTATTTATTTATTTTGTACCACCAGATATTATATATTAATACCAGCTTACACATGGCTCAAATATATTCATGTTCAACAAGCTCAAAGATCATTAGTAACCATTCTCCTGACAAATGCAAAGTGTTACTAGTGACATGCAAATATCCAAACAACATGTTGCTGTACTGGCCACTGTGGTTTGATTAAATAAATTATGCTTAGCCAGTATAAGGCTCTCTGATACACAGTGACATGGCAGCACTGCTACTATACTGAAAGAGACATGTGTCTGACCTTGATTTAAGGAAGTTATGCATAGCATCAGAGGTTTTTGAGATACAGACTGACAGTCTGGCGTAATGTACTGATTTGTCATGACATAAAACCGTGTTGAACTACTTAAGGGCCAACTCACCTGATCACCTGTCAAAGTCTGGCTTTCCAAGCAAAGCTGAGACAGAAACACTGTCCTGCTGATGTGATCTGAATGTTCTGGGCTTTGAATGTACCTGAGTAATAATACAATAGCAACACACTGCTTGCGTATTCATAATAGGAAGCTGCATAATAATGAAGAGTGTCATATCATCAGCGCTCATATAAGAGATTTAACAGGAGGACCTGATGGTGCACAAAGTTCCTCACTGTCTGTCCTTTCAAAGTCCAGTTTGATAAAATAGAAACCTGAAAGTCCAAAGTCAGTCATTTTGTAGCTCAAATAAGTGCAACATATTTGTGTGTGAGTCATGCATAAGTGACCTCTTCTTCAGCTTCGTCTTTCACCTGTAATCTGATGTGGTGATACGTGGAGGAGCGAGAACCGGCTAGAGCTTCCACACATGATTTATGATTGAGGACATGTTCATAAAATATCAGAACAATCGGAGCTCTGCTGGGAGAAGATACCAAAGTGTTACGTACATCATGCAAGACAGAAAGGCTCGGCTGTGGAACAGCAATGAACTAGTAATAAGACGCCTGTCCTCATGTGTGTCCTCTCTTCCATTTTAAACAGTGTGTGTATCAGTATGTGGGTGTGTGGGTTTTTTATCCCTTATGTGGTTAACTGTCCCTTTTGTCTTGGGTATCTTGGGTCATTTAACCACAGATTATACCACAGCTCTGTTGAGTGCTCAGTTGTGATTGTTGATTAATTTTCGGTAACAGCAGCTCTGGTGACAGTGCTGACTGCAAGGTTTATATTAATGTGCTCATTCCAATAAGTTATTGTTTCTATAATAACAGCTTACACAGCGGCTTGTATGGTGGACACTTTACGTAAACAGAGTTTTAAAAATGGGTGTAATAACTAATAAGGTGAAGTTTTAAGTTAGGATACATTTTTATAGTATTTTCAGAAGCAGACTCCAGATTCCTTACTTATTAACAGTCAGATGTAAAGCTGAATCTTCCTGTTACATTTTTTGTCTCAGTGAATTCAAGAAAAAAAAGAATATAGACTGGAGGGAAGGGGTGTTTATAATTCCTATTACATTATATACAGTTGCAGTCAGACGTTTATATACACGGACATGAATGTCATCATGAACATGAATGTCAGGGCAGTTTTGGACTTTCAATAGTTTATCATACACCTTTAACAGAATAAAAACAAGAATTTGTGTTTTCTGTTTTCTGTATTTTGAGTTTTCTGAACTCAAAATAAACATGGTCAAAATTATATACACAGGATCAAAAATATACATACATCCACAATGATTATTAATTCAGTGGCCCTGAAAGTTCCAAAATGTATTTTAACTTGCCAAGACCATCCATCCATCCATCCATTATCTATACCGCTTTATCCATCTGGATCGCGGGGAAGCTGGAGGCAATCCCAGCATCTTCAGGCGAGAGGCGGGGTACACCCTGGGCAGGTCTCCAGTCCACCACAGGGCCAACACAGACAAGCAGCCACACACGAACGCATTCATACCTATGGGCAATTTAGAGCCAGTTGATCTAATTCGCATGTCTTTGGACTGTGGGAGGAAACCGGCTTCCCCGGAGGAAACCTACTCATGCACGAGGAGAACATGCAAACTCCACACAAAAAGGCACCCTGGGTGAACCCAGGACCTTCTTGCTGTGAGGCGACAGTGCTAACCACGACACCACCGTGCCGCATTTGCCAAGACCAAGGCATCGTAACTTCCTGTTATTAATCATGATTGACTATAGCAGAGAGCTTCTCTTTACACAACATAAAAAAGGGTTTGTTCGACAGCACACATTGGATGGACGAACACACAGTCCAATGGGAAAGTCCAAGAAGCTCAGTGCAGATCTAAGAAAAAATAACAGATTTATACAACCTGGGAATGTCTAATGGAGCCATTAATAAACAACTGAAGATTCCAAAATCATCAGTTCCAACAGTTAATTTGGAAAGTTATTGGGAGGTGTAGCCACTCTGCCAAGCCATTTTGCTGGAAGAAGACCCTCTGCTGAGAGGAAATTCATTCGGATGGTAAGGAACAACCCAGAAATCATCAAGGCACAGGCCTGCTATGGGCTGGAAGCAGCTGGAACACTGTCTACAATCAAGCGAGTTTTACATCTCCATGGACCGAGAGGCTGCTGTATAAGTCCACTGAGAAGGCCCCTGCTCCAAAATCGACACCTTCAAGCTTGATTAATGTTTGCTGTTGACCATGTGGACAAAGAAAAGCCTTCTGGAGGAAGGTTTTGTAGTCAGATGAGACAAAGATTGGGTTATTTGGCCACAATGACCAGAAGTACAGAGGAACAGTGTTCCAGCTGTTAAGCATGGCGGCGGTCGCATCATGTTCTGGGGCTGTTTTGATTTCAGTGAAGCCTGTGCATTGCATAATGTAGATGGAATAATGAAGAAGCTCAGAATTTTTCAGCATAACCTTAAACCATCAGATAGACAGTTGAAACTTGGACAAGACTTGGAGTTCCAACAGGACAATGATCCTAACACATTAAAGTTAGTTGTGGAATGGATGAAGCAGGCTAACGTTAAGGTTAAAACAAGTTGTGACCTCAACCCTTTCGAAAATATATGGACTGCACTTAAAAGTCAGGTCTGTGGCAGGAAACACAGAAATGTAAATGAACTCCACCAATTCTGCTAAGAAGAGTGGTCAAATATCCAACCAGAATTTTGCTAGAAGCTTGTCGATGGCTACCAAAAGCATCTGGTCAGGGTGAAACTTGCTAAATGACATTCAACCAAATATTCATTGTGCTGTATGTGTAATTGTGACACTGCATTGATTTCAGAAAACCCAAAATAAATTAAACTTGTGCAATAAATTCTTGGTTTTTTTTCTATTATATATGCATGTTGTACAGTTCATTTTTAAATTAATAGTAATTGTAGTTGCTGACAAAATGCTGTGGTGCACGAGTAATAAAACATGTGTTTTTAGTGAAAAAAACTAAACAAAAAAAACTTTTTTTGGTGGTGAAAGTAACTCTACGTTACACTAGGCCACATTACATTACTTTTGTTGTTGATTATTATATTACATTATACTGTGTTATCTTTTATTCTTTCAGTGTTGTATTTTCCTAACTATAGCTGTCTTAAAGGACATCACAGAAAAGTGCTTATCACGCAATAAGTTGATCATAGAAGCAGTGATCAGACAAATAATTTTTTTAACGTACACAAAGAATAAAAAGCTGTTAGCATTAAACAGTGCTATATAATGTCTTTGTAGGGATCGACTCAATTTCCAGAAATTAAGATAAGGACTGTAGCGCAGGTGCCATTTTAGAGAGCACACATCATGCAAAGTAAAATTGCTACTTATACACCAAAGCGATGTCGATTTTTCGATGGCAATTTCTCACTAAGCTTCAGAATTCAGGGAGAAGCATCTTTATATTTAATTAATTGCCTGGAAAGTATAGTAAGGATGTCATATTTTAAACATCATTCTTGTATTTTTAAAAGAGGACCAAATGCTTCTGTGTGCAAGCAGAGTAAAACGAAAAAGTGTGCATGTGAAGGACTGAAGCTAAATGTCTCTCCAGCATGGACCTCACCTGACCTTTTGAAACACATTAGCTGAAGTGAGGTGTCTTTGTTCCTGCACTTCTTTCTCCTGAATTCCCACTGACAGTGAAACATGGAGGGTGTAGGCCACCGAGGAAAAGCTTTTACACTCGTGTCGACTAAAGACATTTCACCTGTGCTGTTATATCACTGCTGAAGCTGTCATGGCCAACGTCAATGTAGGAATTCTGCATCTGCTGGGTGAATACTTTAAAAAAAAAAAAAAACAAAGAAAGAAAGAACCAGATGATGATTGTAAATAGTGGTTTCTCGGGTGTCTCACAAACTCTTTGTCATTTTGCAGCTAGCATTGATGGATTTGCTCCAAGTGAGTGAATGGAAGAACGGCAATTTATATGTTAAAGTACCTCCAAGTGCCATGATGTAGCTTTCAACATGCACACTTAATTCCACTTCCATCATTGCTATTCCAGAAATGTCAACGATTTTCTGTCAGGTTGTCGCGCCCAAACACAGAAATCATCTCCAAGTAACACAGTGTTCTAGTGAGACAAATTTCACCTGACATGAGCAATTGTGTGCCGACACCAGCAAATTTAGAGCTGTGTGAAAGTCAGCAGAGATGTGTAATTCTTTTGTTTCCAGCAAAAAGAAAAAAATTGCCAGTTGCTCAAATCCACCAGGAATGTTTTAACAGAGCGGTTAATTCTGTAATTAATTAAAGGAATCACAATTCAGTGAGCACTTCAAATTAATCTTTGGAGACTTTCACACGTTTGACAGTGTTTTTCACATCTAGGGCATGGCGGAAATTGCAGTTCATCATCATGATGAACTTCTTCTCCTTTGGCGCTATTTCTGGAGTTGAGGTATGGCACTGGTCTTGTCTGTAATTTCTAAAACACAGCTTGTCTCATCATGTCACCTATGTGATACATCTCATTGCGAATATGACATAAGACATAAGAGTGTGTGTGCTGTTATTCAGTTCTGCTTGTAAAAGAGGGATGGGGGGTTCGTGAGGAAGCACAGAAGCCCGACAGACAGTGTAACATTTGTGTGCCGTGCCTCCGGGGTGTGAGCAGAGTTGTAATGTTGCATTATTTACTTTAAATGATGAAATGGCTAAGAAGGCAGATATGTGCCAGAAGGAAGCATGTTTTTAGTGCAATGTTAATTGGCTGTGCCATAAAGCGAATCAGGAGGTCGAAAAAGTCTGCTGTCAGTTAAAATCCTAACAACAACAAAGAAAAACCTGTGTGTGTGTCTGTGTGTGAGTGTATTTTTTTCTCTTCTTTTTACCTTTTTGTGTGGTGAAATGATATTTACATTTCAATCACTCTGTGCATGCATTTGTACCTGTAATAGCTTGGCCGGCTGCATCAGCATGCAACTCAAAAACTTGTGTCGAATGTTTTCTCTCAAAGTGGGGGACTTTCCTGTTTCTCAGGCCTGGCAGTGCCATGAAATATTTGTACAGTGTGCTCATGGCTTTGCCTCTCATTAGGCTAGAAAAGAGGCCTCGGGCCGCTCAGGCACAGGAGCCACGCTATAAATACTCGAACTGGGCGGCTCGGTGTGCAGCATGCCGCCATTTGGCGGGTGATAAGGCGCTAATTAGTGGCTCTTAGCAGGAATACCACTTGTGAGGAACGCAGCTCATGTTGGCGTTGTCACCGAATGATCATACCAAACCCCCTCTCCTCCTTTCCTGCTCCAACACTTGAAAGATGTTCCTATTAACACTGGCAAGGAGAAATCTGTTTTTTCTCCCCAGCCTGACAAATGAAGCTAGTGGAGTCAGTAGATTAAGATAAGAACTTATCTTCTGCTTCGAGACAGAATTTTATGTGTTTTGGTTTTTTTCCCCCCTCTCTCCTCCTCGTTCCCTCCCTGCAGTAATTAGGGGGCTATGTGGTCAGAATCAACTGATAGGGGTTTTAACCCTGTCACATGCTGACCTTTATCACCAAAGGGGTGGGCAAAGACAAATTCTAAAACTCATTTACACAAAAGAAAGAGTGGAGAATCCCCCTAGAGACTCTCTCTCCTGCTTTCTTCTCATCTCCCTTCAGGTAAATGTGATGAGGGTGCTCTGTCCGACGTGCGCTTTCTTCTAGCCGGCCTTATTAAAGCGCACAATGGATCTTTGGGGTCAGTGAACACTGTAGCTCTTCCGTGCTTCAGAGCATCACTTAGAAATATTCAACAAGGCTTCAATGTAGGACAGCCCCAAGATATTTAAAATGCCCTTTTCAAGTTCAGCACAAGCAGGCTGTCTTAAAACGGCATGACTGGATCACTGGAAAGAGGCAACGGAAACACATCCCACCTGATCATATAGAACTAGATATCAAACAGATATCATTACTTTAACCAGGAGATCAGAGCTTCAGCAGAGTCTGTATCTCCTCTAACAGCGATCAATTGGTCATAATGTTGAGTCCAAGATTTCCTAAGATGTTTTTTTTTTTTTTTTTTAATGCCTGCTGAACTTAAGCCAAGCTAAATATTTGATCGAACGAGCCAGGCTTGGATGCCTCTAATCTATATTTCTTACTCTTATCACATTAATGTGTGAGTTGCTCTGCTCTCACACTGCAGGCATCTCCACTCATCCCCACATTCTTTCTGATTAGCTTTTGTGCCTTGCTGAGTTTCATGCAAATCCTCTAAACTTCAGTCCAAACTAGTGGACATGGTGTTTTGTAGAAGATCCAAAGATCGTTCTATCATTTCTCATAAGATTCCATGTCACACAAAGTATCTTTTTAATATTTAGAGCTACCTGACACTACTAATTACTGTAGCTGAAATTTAAAAACAACCCAACAAGTACAGAAATCTGAAGTGCTTGTTTACCCGTTTCTGAGGCAGCAAAACCATCCTTCTTTTTTTAAATAGGGAGGGACTCTTAAATAATGAAACAAGAAGCAAAACACATTACACTTCCCATTTTAATGGCGTTTAAGTGAGGGGAGCTACATGAAAGAGCTTCAGTGGGACCTCGATGGCATGTGTGGCTGTTGGGCACGCTGACGTGGCTTTGATGTGAGCCCTAACAAGCTTGGCACTCAGCTCTGCGGCATATCAAACCCAGCCCGACTGATATGAGTATTCCATCTGCGCGAGGCGCTCTCGGTAGTTTTGCCATCTATACCTTTAATTTGATATTCTCTAATTTCTCAATGTGGGCACCGTTCAAAAAAGAGCCCATTAGTTTGCTGCAGATCCTCTTTTTTTAATTCGTTTCTCTTTTTTTTTTTCATTCACTGTGCTCAGCTTGACCATCAGCCCTCTAAGAGTTGTCATATTTATCAGTGCACAATGTAATGAGATCGGAAACTATTTACATATTGGAATCATTCTGCACCAGCGAGCATTAATAATTGAGATGGCGCAAAATCAAAAAGACTCCGCTTTTTCAAATTGCAGTTTGATGTCCCCGTTGACAGGGAGGCGATGGGCGGTGCTTTGAACACAATTATTTCAATTCTGAAAGTTTCCTGGACTATAAAGGTCCATAAACAAGAATGCAAGGATGGTCACAAAAAATAAAATGCAGCCACCGGTAAAACATGTGCACCAAATTACAGCGATTAGGTTTCCCGAAATATTAGTCTATGGTCAATGAAATCTGAAAATAAGCTTCACTTTCAGTAATCGTAACTAAATAACATTTCACAGGACAATGCAGCAGGTCTCCATTAGACCAAACCTGATTCCTTTGACAAACCACATTAGTTGGGCTTTGCTCTTTGTGTCACTCGCAGCAGTTGTGTGCCCGCCACATTGATGGATAGCAGTGAACTGGGACGAGACGGCTTACAATTGGCCAAGAGCATGGACAATTATTAGCCATAAGGCTTAGATGAGCACACATAGGCCTTCAATACATCAAACACAATCTTGTGTAAATACTGCTTTGTCATTTATCTGTTTGCTCTGCAGATGGGTGTGCATGTCGCATTGTTTTGCCCAATTCATTCACAGTTCAACTGATGGTAAATGTAATAAAATAGTACTTTGAATGGTGATAGATTCAAAAGAAGGTCTGAGAGAAACACACTTTGTCCTCTGTCTAAGACCCAGAAAGGAGATAATCTCGGGTTCTCTGGAATGGAGCTATATTGTATTTCAAGATGCTATCTATGCAAATCTGAAGACTCTGGAAACAAAAGAGGTGCAAGAACTAGCCCACTTACTCATTTAGAAGACACTTTTACCCAGTGCAACTTACAGTTGAAGGTTATGGGCTGTGCTCAATGGCTCAAAGTTGAACTCACAACCTTGCAATTAGCAGCCTAAAGCCTTAAACAGCTGAGCCACTACTACCCTGCTTGTCATAAGCTATCTTTTAAAGTGTTTGCTTAATGGGTGTTGGTCTACAAGCATTTATATTTGACGATGCCCTTCCAAAGGAGACATCTGAAATGTGATGGCTTCAATAAAGAGTCAAAGAGAACTATATGACATGGTATTAGCTAATGAAGTTTATTTTACAGATAAGCCTGACTACATAAATTACCCACAAGGCAGTGGTAGAGAGAATGTGGATAAAACAGATGAGCAAGAAACACAAAAAAGGCGTATCGACCTATAGCTTAAAGCTTTCTCTCCCAATCAGCCATTAGCACTAATACAACACACATTCACACACCAGAGACATTCAGACCATTGATCTTCAAACACCAGTGTGTCTGTAATCAGGAGCAAGATGGTTAATAAACCTCACACACTAGGAGATGGAGGAAAAAAGTTACAAAACCCTATATATCTTAACTGGCTTTCTTCTAGTGTTAGGGTTTAGAATGAGGATGCCCTTGGCACAAATGGATCTGCATGTTCATTTGGTATATTAAGAGAGGCACACAGCTGAAGAGTCTTCATTACAATTGTAAATTTCTGCCCCAGGGCCTCCAGCCCAGTGCTAGATTACATGAGGTCTGTGCTCACGGACACAGCCTGGGTCTGATTGAGAGTCCAGCGCACCTAATTAATTTCATTAGAAAGTGAAGTCATCTTCTAGCAGGAATTAATATTTGGAGCGTCGTGCCACTAATTCATTTCCAGATTTAATTAGCTCCGAGAAGAAATGTTGGTTGGGCAAAGAGGACTTTTTAATTATCAGCTTGGATAAATTTGAAAATGTTGATGCCTGAGGGTTGAGTTAATTAAAACCTGCATTATTTTAACTTTAATTAGTTCCCATCTTTGTTTTGCTCTGCCATATGGCCATGTCCTGTAGTCAAATTTAGTTAATTAAGCTAATTAAGCTAATCATTTTAATTACTCAAGACATTGTGATTGGATAGATGATGACTACAAGTTTATGGCCTACTACTTGTTTTTCATTAAGTTGAAGGGACAGTTATTTCTGATTGCAGCTGGCAAGCTGCGTGGCACTCCAACAGACTCAGAGATATTAAGAACGAAGCATAATTGCATTCCTTGGTAAAAACAACATGTCACAAGCACAACTCTTTTAAATTTAGAGCTCCATCTATTAGCATTCTCTAGAACTGTGTGTGCTGGTCCAGGGCTCTATCTGATTAAATGGTACGGCAGGTTCAGTCAAGTGAGAGAAGCCCCTCTCCATCTCGCTGTCTCCATTTCTCTCTCTCTCTCTCACTCTCTCACCCCGCAGGCCTTGCAGTCCTCTCAGCTTGTGATCTATTGCCCATGTAGTGACACATACAGAGCTTTGAGATTAAACTTTATTAAATTCCCTCATGTAAATTTATACGGTGTGTCATCGACCTCCAAATAACAAAGCTCTCCTGCGATTTTTGTCTCATGACTTGATGTCCAGTAGTATGTTAAAAATGACATAAGACTCCAAGGTTGCACTCAATACAGCTTATAACACTATTTATATACTATACTAAATAAAGAAATAACTTCAGATTAGGTTACTTCCGTGTTAAGGAAAAAAACGTGTAAATACACTAATCATTCACTTTAATAGGAACATCTGTATACCTGTTCACATCAATCACTAGAATGTGGAAAAAATGTTACTCTCAGTGACTGACAGTGACATGGTCGTTGGGCTACAGTATATTGAGTTTTTCAGAAACTGTTAATGCCCTGGGATTTCCACACGCAACAGTCTCTCAGGTTTACACAGAACGATGGGGGAAAAATCATCCAGTGCGCAGCAGTTCTGTGGGTGGAAACTCCTTATTGATGAGAGAGTTCAGAGGAGAGTGGCCAGACTGGTTTGAACTGTCAGCAAGGCTACGTTAACTCAACAACTCTTTACAACCATGGTGAGCAGAAAAGGAACTCAGAATGCACAGCACATCAAACCTTGAGGTAGATTCAACAGCAGAAAACCACCTCAGGTTCCACTTTGTGTCATATTGAGAGTAGAAAGGTGATGATTGGGGTGGGGTATCAGGAGTCACTTGTACCTGTACAGGTGTTCCTAATAAAGTGGACAGTGAGTGTACATGTGTATGAAAAACTTTTAACTAAATTTTTAAAGGTATATTTAGGAATTAAATGGGAGCTCATTTCGGCCCATGTAGAATTTTCAGGAGCTTCCCTTCATGTAAGCCTTGCTTTATTGGTAGACACTGCTTACTGAAGTCTAACAGCACAGTACAGTCCTAGAGAGCAAGCAGGACTGTTGCACGTTACAGGCTTGTCTTCACTCACACCCCAGGATTCTGCTCACACCCTGTTTAGGCCTGACAGAAGATTAGGGAGGAGCTGTGCGTGTGTCAGTTCATTCCACTAAGCCAGCTCAAAGGCAGCAGCTGTGTGCTGTCCAGCGATGGAGACACACACACAACGTCCTGTCCACTGACATATGCAGGGGCGGAGCGGCCTAATGAAATAACACACCCAGACATCATGTCAGTGGTCTCCATTATGGTTAAAGATTTTGGTAGCCACAGTCTGCCCACTTAGGTAATTTGTTTCTGTGTATAATCCCATTGCCTGCTATTAAATTAAACCAACTGGTCATTTGGGTTTGGGGGCTATAAATAAAGCCTGTTGCCATGAGACATGGGAAGTGTGTGTTGCATCTCATTCGATTAAAGGGGAACCACTTCATAATTTCATCTGGAAAAGGTGACCTTGTTTGCCAGGTGACCTCAGCGGGTCTGACTCCCACCAAGCGGCCCAGGCTAATGGCTAAAAGAGGTAATGTTAGTTGCTAATGTATTTCCTGCCTCATTCATATCCATGTCCTGTGATTTCTCCTGTCATGCTGCTTAAGTGTACGAACACACGCTCTGCACTTCCTCTTTATAGACTATCAGATGAAATGTAAAAGATATAAATGAATGTAAATTGAAATATGGTCCACTTCTAATAATTTGTGTTCTTGTACTGTATCAATTTCTTTATTTAATTCAAAGTTGTTATCAGTAAGCAATATTTTAAAATATGGGATAAAGATGTTTATTGTGAAACTGAAATCTATTTGAATAATCTGAAGCCCTGCAAAATGGACAATTAAATAAATAATTAAATGCCTGTTCCACCCAAGACCTTGTATTTAAGGTCTTAGTGGCTCATAAGCTTTCAGATTCTAAATTAAAAACAAGTGCATTTGGAGGGGAAACCAGTTAATCCTATACATATAGAAGCAGCCTTTATTTGTCACATATACATTACAGCATAGTGATAATCTTTTCTTTGTATATCACAGCTTATGAGGAAGGTGGGGTCAGAGCACAGTCTCAGCTAGAATTCAGTGCCCCTGGAGCAGAAAGGGTAAACAGCCTTCCGCAATGGCCCAACAGTAGCAGCCTGGCAGTGCTGGGGCTTGAACCCCAAACCTCCTGTCAGCACCCTTACCACTGAGCCACCACTGCCCCATAAGCTTGTTCCATTTACATTTCCCCATTCCCTCTACCATATTTTTCATTATTTAGTGAGTTGTTTGTGAAATTGTGAGAAGGTGACATTATTTTAAGACCACTAATCTAGACTCCAACTAAATAATTATTTTACAATATATGATTTCTGTGCACAGCAGCAAAACTGTACAGTGTAAAAGTGGCTTAAAGTGATCCTAAAGTAGGGTGTTCAAAAGTAAGTGTATTCAGTAATAAATGTAGGCACACAATTTAGCACACAATCAATTGTTGTCATGGTGACTAAAATATGACATTGACACAGTTAATACACTCCATTATCAGTGTTATGTGTTCTTTCAACCAGGAAGAACACAATGTCTTAACTTATTGATAAAAATATTGATTGAGTATTATATTGTGAATGAGACTCAAAGTTGTTGGTAGTGGATTTAGTCCTCTTGATGCTGTATATTATTTTTAACAAATGTATAGAACAGCTGATCAGGGTGAATCCGCCACAAAAAAAAATACTCAAGGCCAATTTTTTAGCCTTTAGGATCACCAAGGCTGTGTTTAACCAGTTATAAAATATCACATAAAAGCATTCATTATATTAAAACAGCATTGAATGAAGTCTATCACATTGCCTGTATGCAAAAAAAAAAAAAAACCTGACAAACATAAAACCACCTAAAAGCAACACTAGCTATACTTTTAATAAAACCTCTTTTGTAGCACAGCATTTATGTTCCTAGAAAATAATAAAATGCAACATAAGGTCATATATGCCTTAAAATAATTTTGCAAAAGGGCACATGATGACAAGATAGTCTAGAAGGGACCATCATGTTAATCCCAGTTTTGAAGCAGCTTCAAGTCTCTCCCTGCACTCTATCTGCCCCACATGCCCCACTGAGAAAGGGCTTAATAGATTAACTAACAGAAGGCCATAACTGAGGCCCCAGCTAGTTGACACCAGGAGGGGCATCTGCTCAAAGGCCACCTTTCTGTACTGTGGGCCAGAATCACCACAGAAACCCAGACATGGAGATTTCTTCCTGGGCTGCTTGCTAATTCCACTCCTCCACCTCATCCTCTATATCTCCCAGCAGCAATACAGCACAGAGGTTAATTAGATCCATGCATTTATTTATGACTATGCTCATTAAGTCTCATGTTCTGTTCAACATAAAATGGCCCATTTTACATTTTTACTAAATGCAGAACAATGTAAAAAAAAAAAAAAGTCCCGATCAGGAAAGTGCTCACTGCTGTACATAACATAAACATCATATTGATATTATAGGCATTAGGCTTAAGCACTGATGTTATTCTGAAATTAATTTTTAATTTCTATTCAGTTATAAAGAGTTTGAGCTCAGGTTTTCTGTCTATACAGAGTTTTGTGCGTTGTCCTTGTATGGCTGTAAGACTGCAGTCTGATCTTGTACTCAAGTCTGAGTCTGGTTTCGAGATTTGTCACAGTCTTAATGGCATTTGTAACTGGATTTGTCTCACTAAATATGGTCTTGGTCTTGTCTGCAACTTTGTAAAAAAAAAAAAAAAAAAAAAAGTTTGTGTTGTTTTTTTTCCCATACACAAATTCTGACAAGAAGTAAATAAATATTTTACAAAACATAGCCTAATAATTGGTTTTAAAAGGCTTTTTTTTTATGGTTTTTGGTCCCGATCTTGACTCAGTTTGGCTATTATTTGGACTTGGTTGTCACTTGACCATGAAACACTTAAATCTTGGTCTTGACTCTTTCTCAGCTAATCCTGGTCTAGGACTTGACAGTGCTGGTCTTGACTTAAGTTCAGTTTCATGGAATCAACAGCCAAGCTATAGTGTAGCTAATTTCAAATCATAACATAGCAGGAGTTTAAAAGCTGATAATTGTCTGTGTGGTCTCTGAACAGCCAGGAGCATAAGGAGAGTGAAAACATAGACAGCTTCATTAGAATTGTTATAGTATGTCCAGAGCTCAGGCAGCACTGCAGCAGAGAGAAAAGTGTTAATGACTAGTGTTTGTATATCTAAAATAATGCTCTAAATGCTGTCTCATTCGCTCCATTACTTATTTACACTCCATCTGTGCACACACCTGCCATCAGTATGGGAAGAGCTGTCTAGTTCCATAGATATTTGTTTAATTTTCTAACAACTGAGAGGCATCCTATATATATTGGGTGTTATAAAAACAAATCTGAGCTTCTGCAGTGCAGAAGCTCTGAACGTACATTCACACAGACACAGGAACATAAATATATAAATCGGCGCACTAAGCCAGATGAACCATGGGTAAAAAGTGAAAGCTCTTTGGGGTCCATTTGGAGCTGCTTGAACTACTTGCTTAATTATATGTAAAGGTCAGTGGTAGATAGAGGGATGAAATGCCAGGGAAAGGGTCATTGGTTAAAGCTCTGTTTTCTGCCTAATAGCATATTCTACCTTTAGCACATACACAGCTTTCCCATCCATCATCTACAGAGCCATCCCAGAGAATTAAAAGAAGCAGCTAATATGCACTGACAGTCATGCCAAGATAAGGCCGAACTGAGTGGGCAAGAACATCTGTCCAAGAATGTACTTAGAAATTATCTATGAGCATTTAAATCAGGGTGGCATGGTGGTGCAGCTCCAGCTCGGATTATGGTCTGGGTTTCACATGTTCTAAAGTTTCTTCCAGGTTCTCTGGTCCCCTCCCACTGTCCAAAACCAAGCAAGTAAACAAACTAGACACTCTAAATTGCCCCTAGGTTTGTGTGTGTGTGTGTGCGTGCGTGCGTGCGTGCGTGTGTGAAGCTAATCTGGGCTAGTGTCCCATTCAGGGTGCAGCGTTTATTGGAGATGAATGAATTTAATTGAAGAAAAATGACCTTATCTTGCTCTGTAATTAAAAGTCTGCATGCCTATAGAGAATGGGATCGTGACATCAGTCGAAGTGAGCAACGCAAGGCATTATGGGATTTTAGGACACTGGAGCTATGGTAGAAACCAGTAGAAAAAGTAGTGGAGGTAAACACTGCAGTGGTGTTTACATTATCCAACTGAAAAATACAGTGAACTGAAAAATACGGTGAACGCTTATTGTATTATAAATTGCCATAACCATTCTCACTACCAGTATAGAAAATCTAAAAAGGAGTGTGATATTTTAGCTTTACAGCTTGGAAGCAAACTGGATTTGAAAAATAAATTGGAGGCAAGGTTGTACAATAATCTGTACTGCTGTTCCTGCAGGAATGTTCAGTATTTTGGTCCTAAGCCAACTACCTCACCCCATGACCTCCACCGCAGACACTTCAGCACCTTAACACTGCATTACTTATGGTTTTCAATTAGCTTATAGCAGACTCCAACTCCTCTCAAGGAAGAATGATATGTAGAAAGAAGCCTATTACAAAATAGTCTACTTCAGTCATTTATAGTTCGACTGACTGATTATTGTCTGCACTGTCTGCAGTGTTTGCACACTTGCACACCTTGCACTTTATGTTGTTTTTGCTGTTTGCACATGTTTGC
>JAQQZR010000036.1:9689727-9716647 GCA_030068235.1 Notoglanidium macrostoma | reverse complement strand
CACACACACACACACACACACACATACACACACACACACACACACACACACACACACACACACACACACACACAAACACACACAGATATAAATATATAGGGAATATATAGGGAATTTTAAGAACGATAAAGGTGTCTCATCTTGCGGCTGTCATGAGAGACATACCTTTCCAACGTGCGTAAAGGCTTTAAGTGCATCTCTGAAATGGGGCTGAAATGTGCCACATTCCTCCCTGATGAACAGACTGAAAGTGATGAAATGTTGACCTACATAATGACAGAGCTAAGTGCTCAGTGTTTACACCCACTCGCACACTTTCGCACAACGCCCTTGCCACCTGGCCAAACAACCAGTAATTCAAAGGAGCTGAAAAAAGGATCATGACTCTTTCATTTAGGATTTTATTTTACAATAAATGTTTCTTTATGCTTTAATGTATCAACTTTAAGATCAAATGAGTAAATGAAGCTGAATCCTTTTTCTACTTCATAAACGCAGAAGAAAAAAATAACAACATATTCAAAGATACTTCGTTTATGCACGTTCTGAGATCCCTACATTCAATAAACACTTAAGATCAAGTCACCTATTCTTCTTTTTAATCCCTCTATATGTTCTTTCTTTATCTATATGACTGTAAGCAGGCAGGGCGGTAATCTGTTTAAATATCACAAAACAACAGGCCCAAGCATGCTGTGGCATTCACAACTGCTCCCAGGGGTACTCTCTCTCTCTCTCTCTCTCTCTCTCTCTCTCTCTCTCTCGCTCGCTCTCTCTCTCTCTCGCTCTCTCTCTCGCTCTCTCTCTGTCTCTCCACACCTTTGAAACCTAAAGGTAATCCACTGTACAATCTATTGTAATTATTTTGTACTTTATGGAAGAAAAACAAATGATGTAGCTAATTTCATTTTTATTATGTATAAATCAACCAAAACATAATTGGGTTATCATTAGCCAAATGTCAAATGATCTTTGTTTAATACATATAGCAGCAATCTCAGAAATATTTTAAATGAAATATAATAGGACTTGATATAGTATTTCATTCCGTATTCATGGCTTTTGTCCAAATGCATTATATTCAACAGAGAGCACCATTAAATCACCCTTATCCTCATTACCAAGGCTTCATCATCAGAACATCCCAGTTTCATACATAATGAAAGTAAACTCTTGTTTGTGTTAGCTCAAGCTGCTTGACTACATGCTTTGAAACTTAAACTTCAACACCATTACCTGTTTGTAATGCTTTTACCCAGAGGTACCCTATTTGGCCAAACGTTTGTGGACACCTGACCATTACACCCATATTTTTCTACAAAGTTTTGCCACAAATTCGGAAGAACACAACTGCCTATTACAATTTCCCTGTACTGGAACTAAAAGGCCCAAACCTGTTCCAGCATGACAATGCCCCACACTCCCATGACAATGCATTGTGAGTGCCATAACAACATGTTTTGCCAAGGTAGATGTGGCAGAACTCGAGTGGCCTTCATGGAGCCCTAACCCCATCCTCACTGAACACCTCTGGGATGAGTTGGAACGCTGACTGTGCGCCAGGCCTCCTCGTCCGACATCAATACCTGACTTCACTAATGCTCTTGTGGCTGAATGAGCACAAATCCCCACAGCCACGCTCCAAAATCTCACATAAAGCCTTAATAGAAGAGTGGCAGTTATTATAACAGCAAAGACGGGACAAACTCTGCAGCAGGATGTTCAACAAGCACGAATGATTGTGATGGTCAAGTGTTCACATACTTTTGATCATGGAGTGTATGAGGTGCTGTTGGAATGCTGTGAACCATAAACCTTTAAAAAAAAAGTTTAAAAGGGCTTTTTTTGTTGTCATTTTGAATCCTTAAAAGTCTGTTTCCTTATCAGAAAGCGTTCCATGTGGCTCTGATTCAAAACCTCACATCCACACATTCACTTGGTGAAAATACAGTGTAATGGTATAGAAAGTAAGGATCATTTGCCACAGAGTACAGTACAGGCGGTATGTATTTGGCCTCCATTACTGAATCTTCATTAGCTCTGCTCTTCTTGGGCCACATCAAAGCCATATCAAACTAAGTTCACAAGTAAATAACTTTCAAGTAAGTAAGTACGCAAATAACATTCTATAATGTGTCCATTAGTATCAAATTTCATTTCATTATAATTAGTAGAGTACTTTAATGACCTGTCATTATTATATAGTTTTATACTATTAAATAGCTGATACAGTAGCTACAGAGTGTTCTACTGAGTTTTTACACTTGCATGGTTTAAACAAATCAGTACGACTAAATAAGAGAATTTACAGTATCACAATTTGTTTTGCAGTTTGGAAAAAGGAGCAAAGTCTTAAATCCATTGTCTTTTGGTTAAGATTAAACTGTCCTCATAAATGTCTTATCATTAGCATGATGTCAAGCACAAGTGCCCTCGTTCATTTTAACTGTATTTGATTAATAGGAGTAGCACCAACATGTCCTTTTCATTAAAAAGTGGTATTCGGTTCAGAATTTAATTATGTTTTATTTCACTTTTGTCCAACTCTAATATATTTAACAGATTAAATTATCCTCATCCTTTTCCTAATCCTCCTCATCAGAACGATTATCCTTGCTCATATGATTAATACTGTTTTTCAGTACCAGCTCCAGCTGTTGTTGTCTACTTTATCACCTGTTGCTCATCAAATTATTTCGAAATCCAACGCTAGCTCCATTACACATAAAATAGCCTATTTACAGATGTTAACAAAGGTTAACAAAGCATTTGTTAGATGACTAAAACATCATACACACATTATGGGCTTTTTGGGGAATATTTCTGCAGTCTGTAAGTCAAAGTACACTTTCACTTCCCACTCAGTGTGTGAAAAAGGGATGCATTCCTTGAGCTTCGCAGCAAAAGTGAACTGTTAAAGCACTTAGGAAGCAGGGTGTGTGTTAAAACTGATTTCATTTCCTCATGCAACTGCTAACGGCTACACCTGCTGCTGCAACGGCATAGTTCACGTCTGTCTAATGAAGACTTCAAAAGGAGCATATTTCCAACAAGCGAACCTATGTGCAGGATCATAGCAGACTTTTCTTTGACGCGTCAGTCAATTTACCTCGCTCTCATCCATCGTCACATTTTTGCCATCAAGCGTTTGAAAAATGCCTGGAACTCGGCATGGCTGATATCTTTTTTTGATATGAAAAAAGGAACAGCAGTGCTTATACAGCATGACTGTGGCCATGATACTGTAAACTACTATAAGGTCCAAGACTTTTAGTCGCGTATCAGGAAGTATTTTTATTTGATCAGTTATACTTTTCTTATTTCTCTGATCTGCAGCTTCAGGTCTGGAATACTTATTATGTGTCCATCGAAACTGTCCAACACTGAAACTGTATTTCCTCACAGTTAAATCGCAAACACTTCACATTCTTAAATTGTGCCATAAAACACACCGTTCACTTCATAAAATCTTTCTTCCCATTTCAGAATCAACTATTTGATTGCGCATATAATAGCAAGCTGTTTGAACGTGATAATGAAAAGAAGTTCTTCCTGAGAACAATACACAAAATGTAGATTATACAGCATGGACCAAAAGTATGTACACTGTACTGATTGGGTCCTGCTTTCTTAATTGATTTTTATTTAACATTGCTATTTATTCATTATTTATTTATTTTTATTTTACAGGTATTGAGAATGATTTGTTTGGGCACAGTAAAGGAGGAGGTTTTTGAGAGGACAGTGGATGAATTAAAGAAGTTCGTCTCGCAAGCATTTATGGACATTGACGCTAACTAGGATTTGTGTGTTATTGTGTGTCACTGTGTCAGGTACAGGTAACAGGAATGTTGTAACGTTGACGGAGGACATTTCGAGCAATTAAAGACTAAACATGACCCGATAGGTACTGTATATCTACTTTTG
This sequence comes from Notoglanidium macrostoma, assembly GCA_030068235.1. Taxonomy (NCBI): domain Eukaryota; kingdom Metazoa; phylum Chordata; class Actinopteri; order Siluriformes; family Auchenoglanididae; genus Notoglanidium; species Notoglanidium macrostoma. The sequence continues at coordinate 9,712,720 of JAQQZR010000036.1, read as the reverse complement.
GCCCACCCATCATATTGATGTCATATCAGAAAAATTCTTTTAGGCTGTGCACATAGGGGGTGACTCCATCAGACATTATGGAGGAACATTGATATTTTGGAGCTATTTAATGCCTGGTGTTTGGATTCCATGAGGTGCTAGAAATATTTATCCTAAAACCTGATTACCTCTGCCAGGAGGTTAAAACGTGGCTAAAGACTGATGAAGATTATGAACCTATTCTGCCAAATCAACTCAGATCCAGTTGCAGGACAAAAACTATTTTGCAATGGCTATCTCAGTCTCCGGGATTTGAACTCGATTGAAACCATGTGGTAGGAATTGTAGAGGGAAGAACCTCTACACAAGCACTAGGACATAAAGACGTTTGTAATATTCTGGAGCCGTGGTACAAAATCTCTCTACAAATCTCTCCAATCTTGTGAGACATTACAGGAAGAGGCTCAGTACTGTTATCGTCTCCAGAGGCAGGCTTCACCAAATTTGAACTGTAGACGTAAATGATCATTTTCAAACACTAGTGTTTTTCATCTAGTGTTAGTCATTTTTGCTTGTGCCAATAATTCTGGAGCTGACCGTAAGAAAAACTGGGAAAATGCTACTTGGCAAATTTCTGAACGAACATGGACTTTATAAATCTTTCTGTAGTAAACAGGAACTGGTGAAAATTCAATCTGCAAACCACAGACCTGAACAAAACGTTCACCTTATTTCTCAAAACGAAATTTGACTCAAGCACTCTGGTTTTCATAAATGGTGACCGTGCTATGACCGTGATCAAACATGCAAAATACACGGTCAGATTTGGTTCACGTGCTGTTAAGATCCACCTGTCTAATGAGTGAGGCAGAACAGACCAGGCTTTCTGGGTATTATGCTAATCAGATCCCCTTCATACCCATTAGGTCGCGCAATGGCTTCAAACGCCGATTTGTTCTGTAAATAGTCCATTCAGGCTGCGCTGAAACACCTTTCTCTCTCCCAGCGGTAATTGAATCTTCAAAGGGGCATTTGGCCCTGCGTCCGCAGCACTAAATAGCATGTTCGTCTGAAAAGAAGGACCAAGGATACATGTTTATCCGTTTCCAATTAGCCACCCTATCATGTGCATTCATAATTACTGTGGAGAAAAGCTGAGGAGACACAATGGAGGGCTGGATGGATGCTCGGAGATGGCACTGCATTCAGGAAGGTTAATGGAAAAGCATAGTTTTGCTAATGAGCCCTTTTCTCGAGAGAAACTCAGAGATAAATCGCTGCGATAATACAAAGCACTCGGCTCTCCTGATGGAAAAAAATTGAATTTGTAGAGCTAGAGAGCTGGCGATCAGAAAATTGTGAGCTCAAATCCCAGGACTGCTAAAGAAATATTGTTGAACCTCTGAACAAGGAGCTCAACCTCAATTACTAGCTTCACGCTTCTATTCCGTCCTACCTGAATAAACATGACTGCTATGAAAATGTATAAAATACACAAATTATTAAACATTTCAACCGTAGCGCATGTAAAAGTGACATGATGCAACTGCTGATAAGAATTTGTGGCTGGTATATAGATAAACTTGAACAAAAAAAATAAATAAATAAAAAATAAATAAATAAGTGCTTTTAGATCTTAAATTTTTTATTAATTAAATACACCATACTGGAGCCAATGTCTCTGAAAATATCACAAATAGATTTCTCTCTCATTCAGCATTTACAAGTGGACAGCTATGAGCTTCGTTGCCATGGTTTCAGGTTCCGGTACGAAGGGGCAGGGTCACGTGGAGGATGTACGGTAGCCACGTTGGGACAAAAACATTTACATGCATACATACGTGATAGTTTTACAAATACACCAAGAGTGTTCATGATTCGATTTTGCACAAAAAAGCCACAGATACCCAGTCTTTTTGATTCTTGAATCACCCGAAAAACGAAACACATTCCCTTTACAACATTTAAAATATAGAAAGCGGAGATAGAGTGTTGAAGAAAAAGAGAATAGATAAGGAAGTAGGGAGAAAACAAGAAGTAAAAAGGAAAAAAACGCAGTCTGTTTCGCCCCTGTTAATTATCAAACAAATGCAAGAACTGCGATTCGAAAAGCTGCAGCTGATTAGCTTCATTTGTCTGACGCTCTCCTTTTCTCTTTCTTTCGCTTATCCAAAATGTCCTTCTGCTTGGTCTAGTTCTCTTTTTCACTCTCTCTGCCTCTCTCTCTCTCTCTCTCTCTTTCTTTCTCTCTCTCACTGTCTTTGAGTCCCACAGGGTCTGATCAGTCTCCTGTAAGTCATGGAGTCCTCAAATTTCCATGGGAAGCGCCGTAACGCTGGGAATCCGCCTATGATCAGGGGTCAGGTCACGGGGAGGTGTAGAGAGGAATTCTGGGATATCATAAGGGGAAGCTAGGGTAGTGCTGCGACTCCAGGAAGTGAATAGGAGAGGAGGATGGGGGCGGCGGTCAGGTCAGGACTGAGAGATCTTCAGTGACAATGAGCGAGGGCTGGAATGAAGGCACACGTCCCGCTTTGAGCAAATCCTCCCTCCTAACACACCTGAGAAGAGAGAGAGAGACAGAGAGAGAGATCATAACATGTATTAGACTCGCTCAGAACAGGGCCACCATTATTCCAAAGTAGGCCAGTGTGTAGCAGATGGGCTAAATTACAACCAGGCAGCCATGTTACTGCTCTAGTTTAAACAAAAAACAGCAACCTTTCAGCTTTTTTAGGTTGGATATGTTACATTTTCAATATGGCATGGTCTTGGATACTTTTGGAGCCTCGTGTTCACAATCATGACGAATACACAAAAATAACACACAAGATCATGGTGATGGCATGGGAGGGCACGAGTGGAATATTCAGTGGATTTTTATAACCTCTATTTGAAGGAATATATTATTATGTGGTGATGTGTGATATTGTGACATCCAATTAAATCAGTTCCTCCCACTCCCTTTAAAACCCTAGTGTGTGTAGCGCGCAGACATTTTCGTAATGACATACAATTAGATTTATTCGTCCAAAATCACACATTCTTAGAAATTTTACTGTACGTTTTTTAGATGGGCTGCTGGATGAGGTTTGCAAAGATATCACATAATCCTAAAAACATCTCTGCTGAGGATTTCACTGTCTGGAAGATGAAAGATAAACATCTCTCAGGTAACAGGTGAGAAAACAAAGTGCTTTATATAAAAGTCCCTGATTCTTGTTTAATTAAACTAAAACAAAAAATTGAACTAAAACAAACAAAAAAATTGCTTTAAAAGATAATAATAATAATAATAATAATAATAATAATAATAGGCTGTTAACAAATGAGAGCAAAAAATGGTTTAAAAAGCATTCCTAATTCTTAATGGTAAGTATATGTTTGAGCAAAAAAACGTTTTAATTAAATATAAAATATATAAAATAAATAAATAAATAAATAAATATTGTCAGTGGTAAAGTGCCTAATATAAGTATATGACACAAACAAGTGAAAAATAAATAAATAAATAAGTACATAGATACATAAATAAATGAAGATGAAGAAGAAGAAGAAGCCCTAAAAGTCCGTTATACTCCAAAATATCTTTGTACACATTTCTGTGTCAAATGAAGGTGGTGTTCTGTACTGGCAGCTCTGCTAAAGCGCCCGCTTAATTTATTGATCGGTGAGGCCTTCGAAACCATCTGCTGCCCTATTTCCTCCGCATTAACTCAAAAGAACGTTTTATGAAGTTAGTCTCTTTTTGTCTCGGTTTTGAGCAGCGCTTCAGCACAGCCCCCAGGGTGCACGGCTTCTGCGGAGCAGAGCAACAGGGACAATTAGAGGCACGTCTAAGCAACGGCGCTCAGCTTTCACAGACAGTCGAGCCCAACTTCTCTCTCTCGCTGCAGTTCCTTTTGTTTTAAACATTCTAGGGGCAATTTACTTCTCCCTTCCTTCCTCAAGTTACTAGGAGGGTTTCAGTCTATTAGTAATTGCAAACCCCCCCTTCACACACACACAGACTTTCTCATACACACGTACACACACACACACACTTTCGGGGGGCTAATTAAGGAGAAGGCAGGGAAGGTTTGGCTCCCTCGGGCTCGGCCTCAGCATGAGAAAGGTAATTTGTCTGTCCTGAACAAAGAGATTAGGGAGAAGCCAGGAAGCCCACTTAATAAATGAGCATCAAATGTCCTGAGCTGCCGACATGCACGACGCCAATTATGTCGCCATGAAATCGCAAATAATAAAAACATTGGCGGCCAGACGGGACCTCATATCCACTGAAGTAGCGGAGGCTTTCGGCTCCTCTCCGACTCTCCTGTTACGCTGCTTCTGCATAGATTTCATGCCGTAGTTTGCACATTTTTAGGAGTTGAGTTGATCACTTGGGGCTCACGGCTCATTCAGATTGGATGAATGCAGCATGGAAGAGCTTAGACTTACACACTTCACTGTATCTCTACTACCAGGATCTGTATTGCTGTGCTGAAGCCCATAATAACTCAATACTCTGCGGCATTATTCATCTCAAGCATCTGCTGAAGACACTTGGACACGTCACTATTTTTTTTCCCCCTCTCTAGTGAGCAGGGAGAGGTGCCTGTGTGTATTTAAGACTTCTCTCCTTGCTATAATTAAAGCAGCATGGCCAATATTCAGATTGCATTTTAGCATTAATAATTCAGCTGTTTTCACTACAATTGATGTCGCGCCATAAATAAACAATGAGGCCTCATATTTACCGCCGCAGCCGTCGAGTGAGAGGAGTAAGGGAGGGACCAACGGCTTAAGCAGACATTTCAAATTAAGCTAGATAATGCAAAGGCATTCAATTTGAGACACGCCACCCTCTTAGCACTGATTTGTAAAAGTGACGAGCTCTTAAAAGCCTTCGGACGGAACACCGAGCTTAATGGAGCTCTTTCCTTCATGCACTCTTCGTCTCTTGTCATCTCACTCTCTTCTTCCTCACTGGTCTTTTTCCTGCACTCCTTTTTCTAGGCTTTCTGCTCCCTCAGGCTGCCCTTGTTCTCAGTCCTCCCTCCTTTCCTTCTCTTTCTGGAAGGTGAAACACACACACACACATACGCACACATACGCACACGCGCACACGCACACACACACACAGACTCGCACCCACCCACACATCTGCTCTGTCTGCGTATCAATACTCATTATGTGTCACTAAGCTGCTGCTGATACAGTCAGATGGCGATGAACTCTGTGGTTACAGACTGTCCCAAAGGCCAGAAAAGGAATTACATAAATAAATCTCTCATTTTATTTATTACTAGCTTAGCATGCTGCCTGGAAGGACTGAAAACCGAGGTCATTACATTGAGATTACAAGTAATACATGCAATAACGCAAACACGTTGGAGGAGACACTGGTGTAGAGCACTGGAACACTGTCAGCAGCTGGTGGATCATAGTTCATAAGAAACAAAAAATTGTTTTCAAAAAAGTTTGTTTTGTTCCAAAGAAATCATATTTAATCAACAATTAATTAATAATTACCAGTTTGTTATAAATTTGGGAAATAAATAAGATTTGACATTTCACAGAAATGTTACTGGATTCATTTATTTATTTATGGAAGCCTATTGTCAAACTATTTTAGTAAAAAAAAAAAAAAAAGCGAGTATAATATCCCAAACTTCACATGGAAATGTAATGTACAGTTAAATGGACTCAACGTCAATATTCAATATTGGCACCATGTATTTTTCTCTATTTTTTGAAATACTAAATTCTTTTGCCAAACCAGAAATTCTGAACCGCTGTCACAGGATTTGATTGATCTTTCAGAATAAATGACAAATCACTTTTCTGTTACCATAACAACACAAATATCAATTTCTATGAATAACAATGTGTTTTGAAATTGAGTTGTGAGGACACTGAAGGAAAAAACCCCATCTCGCGCCCGTTTCCGGCATCTTCTGCCTAACACAGAGGAACGTGTTGTTCTTTGGTCTTTCTATTGTAAATGTGATACATATTGAATCAAAGGGTGTAAAACAGCAACGCAGCGGAGGCCAGGTGATATTCTGACCACAAGGCAATAAGTCAGGATCTGCTGATTGGCATCGGTGAGCGCTAAAAATTCAAACCTGTGTCATCAGAAACGAGGGCGATCCATCCGCTGTGCAAAATTACAATTTGTCTTCGGTCAATAGGATTTAATATCTATCACGGCTCTTGAGGCAAAGCGCAAATGAATCAATGTCATCAATACATAATCAGTCTGAAATATGGAGGCAGCAGCATTATGTAGGAAAACTTTTTTCAGACACACATGCACACACACACACACACACACACACACACACACACACCCCTCCTTCCCCATCACCCCTCCTTTCTCTCACTTAACCAACACCGAGCTTGCGTTAGCAGTCCTCTCATTTTATGGAGCTGACATTAATTGTGACAAATTAGCTTTCACCGAGACTGAATTGCTCTTGTCTTGCAGGCCTGACCTTGGGCCTGAGGGGCTTTCGGCGAGCGAGTTAAAGTGCTTTTAGATCCGCTGTCATTTTTCCCCCTTTAAAAAGCAATTCTGCTGCTGTCACGCTTCCTGTGTCGTCCTCTCTGGATAACAACCAAACGTTTAGTTACTCACAGTGACTGTAGATAAATATACATGCTAAGCTAAGGGCTTAGTGACAAACAGCAGTCGGGTCCATATGCAGCGAGTGTATGTTGGGAATGTAAATCGATCACATTCCTACGAATGACACGAGACAGGGACGGAGACAGGTGTGGCGAACGAGAGGACGACACACACGAGCTCCTGTTCCAGAACAACACTCGCGCCGGGGAACTAATAAGAAATGTGACTGATAAGAAATCTGTTGTGGACGTTTGCAACCTGCAGTGAGGAGATTTCTTCAAGTTAAATTATAAATTATAGCTTTTTAATGAGCACCAGATGTCAGATGTGGGCGACATGCCAAAAAATATACCAGTATGATACTTGAGGATCTTTTGAAAATGAAAAATATCACAACTTCAACCGAAAACTGAAGTGGATGCAAAAGAGTAGTGCTACATTTAAAAATCATATTAAATTAAAATGTGTTTTCAATCCAGCGTTTACAGACATAAGCGATTTAATAATAAACTTGTGGGAAAATGAAATGGTTGCATTAAAGGAACAGTTCAGCATAATGATCTCTAAATTTCATCTTAAACAAAATCAGTCAGTCAAGACATGTTCGGTGCTTAAAGTTTGTTTCTTTGGCTTTCCGGAATAGTGTACGAGGCCAACAAGTAAGGAAAGTGTGTAGCTACGAAGAGGCGTTGTGCAACCTGCATGCCTAAAGCATGACACTCCTTCCTCAACAAACAGAGATTACCTCAGTATTATCATTTATATATAAATGTAGTCCATATTAAAAATATACAAATATACAAACAGGAACTACATTACTATCAGACTTATTACTAACGTACAGGTCTACATTTGTGGGTCACAGTCTGAAGCTAGTACCGAGTGATACCAAACTCCATGCTGAGGAATAAACAGGATTCAATCTTCATGATGGCCGATAAGACTGTTTTTTACTTTGTGACATACTTTTGTCCATTTATATAAATAAGTGTGGAATACAGTGTCAACAATGAATCAGCGTGGAATGATTAAGGTAAACTTTCAGCTTAAAACTAAACAAGTAAACTGTGGATAATCATTAATAATAATTAATAACACTTTAACAATCATATTTGGATTTTTTTTTAATGCTTATGGATTCTCACCTCTAAAATACGAGTCATTTGATTGGCTACATTTCAGACAACTAGAAGCTTGTGTAAATATCATTCCTGGCCTGAGCTGTTCCTTTAAACATTCATTCAGCTTCTTGTTATTGTGAGTAAAAATGCTTGGTCAGTGATGTAGACGTCCTGACAGGAATGACGCCAGTTCCGGGATACTGATATCACATGTTTTATATCAGTTGTACGAAAAGTTTTCAATATCCCAACTCTCTGCTTCCTGGATGAATCCTGTCATAACGAAAGCCGATCTATCCGCTTTGCATTTCTGAGTGTGTTTATGAGACGAGTGGAGTAGCACTAAGAAAAGGACCTGGTGTTTACCTTCTGATCAGGAAGTAGTGGGTTCGTCTGCAGTGAACTCAAGTGGCCGTTCATGAGCGCTGTGGGTCTATCGTGTTCGCAGAACAAGCTGCCGTTGATGTAGTGGAACCGGTCCCCAGGGACCAGCCGGTTCCGGCAGGTAGAACACGTGAAACACTGCCAGAGAGTGGGACAATAGGCACTCATTACCCACAATGCAACGTTTTAACCTTCCCTCACACATCCGTACACACCGATACATTTATGGTCTGACAGTTTAGAATTGGGGAAAGGTTTTTAAAAAAAAAAATCATTTACAAGCACAATTGAAACTGTTAGAAATACATTTAATTATAGGAGGAAATGTAATTATGCTCTCTAGGCATATGAGAAGAAATCTGTTATGCTGCTTATTAGATTCATGATATTTATGATTATATCAATATTGTAGGTGATTGCAAATATCAACAAATTTAGTTCACACACTCTGCTGTTCATTTTTGTGGATAATGCAATAATCTCCAGCATGTAGGGGGTGTAGATAGAGGTGTGTTACCTTGAGGTGGTACACGTTGCCCTGTGCCCTCATGACCAGTTCACTGGCCGGGATGGACTGGCCACAGGCACTGCATGCCCCGCTGTTCCCAAATAACCTACACACACACAACCACACACACACACACACACACACACACACACAAAGTTAGCAACAATGCGGACAGAGACAGATGGCGAAACATTTAACCAGAGGATACGCTTATGGCCTGTAGCTACTGCTATTCAACACATAAAAACAAACAGAGAGAGAGAGAGAGGGAGAGAGAGAGGGAAAGAGAGAGAGAGAGAGAGAGAGAGAGAGAGAGAGAGAGACCTCCAGAGAAAGAGCCTCTCAAGCAAAACTACAAATAACAAATGAATGAAAAAAGTAGCTAAGAAGTTGAACAATCCAACAAACAGCTCTAAAATAGTAAGTCTTCATTTTGAAATGTAAACTGTTCTTATTGATCTAAACTTTATTAGAGTATTTATTATAACTTTGGATGGAATAAAGCAAAATTAATAAATGCACGACGTCTGTTTGACTGCCTGTTTACATTTGACTGTGATAATAAAATCCTGCAGTGAGGCTTAGCTTGTATCATTGCAATCCTGTGCCTGCAGCAACGGCAACACACACTTATACAAACACACACACACACACACACACACACACACACACACACACACACACTCGCACACACACACACTCGCACACACACAAACTCTCTCTCTCGCACTCTCTCTCTCTCTCTCTCTCTCTCACACACACACACACACACACACACACACACACACACACACGGAAACAAATGGCATCTTCAATTTTTCTGATATTGGAAAATGTAAAATCGCTGTAATGCCAGCAGTCCAAATGAAAAAATCCTGTCGTGTCCTCCAAAAGCTTGTAGCGCTGCCGCTCGCCTACGTATTACCTTCAGCACTCATTTTTTTCACTACCTATAATAACCTGGAACATAAGCAATCAGGACCTAAGAGCATTTGATTGTACATCTAGGGGGAGACGTAGTGCTTTAGCCATTAGGAGAGCGGTGCGTGCTCCGTTTCCATTAGAAACCCTCGGCTAGCCGGGCTTGATATATAATGTGCATGGGTTAACCTTTTCAATCACGGTGTCAACACTTTAGATTTGCTGGCGCTCATCTCTTTCATCCCTAACCCTCTCTCCCTCTCTCTCTCGGCCTCTTGATAATGAAATGCTTGCTCCTGCTTCTCTTCTATCTGCCTTCAGAGTCCACAATTTAGATTACTTCATCTCGCCGAGCAACAAACTGAATGAAATTTCGATTTGAGCCGAAAGTAATTTACTGGGATCTGGACCCATTTGTCATCATATCTCACTGGTGTTTGCTCTATCAGTGCACTTTTCCTATGCAATCAAATAAGACCACAGCATCTGACAAGCTCTGGCGGGAGGGAGTGAGGGAGAAGGTGAGATAGAAAATGTGGAAAGGAAGAACGAGAGGAAGAGGGATATTCAGTGGGAGTGCGAGGCAAAAGAGGTGCAGGAACAGAAAAGGGCAACACTGGAATGCTCACAAAACTAGCACTGAGGAAATAATGAGACAAATCTGATGGATATTAAAAAATGCAGCACAAGTGCTGATTAGTTTTTGCCACCTGACTGTAATTTAATTTCTTCGATACTTAGTATGCGCATTCCTAATGTGAGAAAAGCAGCGTGATTTCACAACTCTTCTGTTTCTGGAAATTTTCCTATGTTTTGCATGTTTTGCAGCTGCATGTTCGAGTGACCAAAAAAAAAAATAAATAAAAAATGGCGTGTCGCTTTAATACTGGCCCTCAGATAGCTGCTCATAGGCAAGCAGGGAAACAAATTTTGCTGTGGCATCGATTGGGGAGGCTCAATCAAAACTCAATTTCAAAAGTAATTAGCTCCAGGCCTGTGACAACGGCGCGCCTTCGACGGCGTAAATTGAACGGACGAGCCGTGGAAAATGTCAGAGGGATATCTTTAAATGCTGCCATTCTCCTCAACAGCCAAATGACATCTACCTTAATCTTCCGATAGTGCTTCAGCCCGGAAAAGCTTTTTTCGCACACTCAACCCTTCAGCACTCAACACACATTCCACTGTGTACAGTCTTGCCCTATTTGGGCAGGATTGTTGTTGCTGTTGTTGTTTTTTTTTTAATTTCCCATGTGTGGACATCTTTAGGAAAAACTGAGAAGACATAGGGAAGCAGGGTTTCATTTTATCAATGTGAGCTATATGTAGTGGGTTAATGATTTGACCAGGGGTTGGCTCCTGATAGTATTTGATTTAAGGGCCTGAAGGCATTAGGTGCTCAATTAAGTCGCTATCAGTCTGCCCTTGGCCTCTAATGGTCTCTCTCTCACCATTGAGCTGCGGTGTTGGGGAGAGGATGGTAGAGCAAGCCTGGGTCAGTATAATTAAAGCCTGGGGACTCTTTAATTGCAGTGACACCGCTGGTTTTCACTTCCTTCTCTCCGAACCGTGCCGTTCGCTGCCTTAGTTGTTGTTCTCTTTCTTTTTTTTTCCTCCAGGCTATTCACTTGGCGATCAATCACACATAACGAAAAGATGGTCTTGTCAACGAGACATCACGGAATGTTGATTTATTAACGTTTTCCATTGCGGAGCAGAAGGATAAAAACAGACGGTCCCAACCACGTCTGTCTTTCATAAGAGAAATATTTGGAGCTGTCTACACTCCATCGAACGATGTCTACTGGATTTAATTTGGACGCTGGCTGTGAGGTGAATTACAACCTAGCGGAGCAATTTAGGGCCATCTGGCAAATGCTGGCCTCTTAGGCAGAACCTTTTGAGCAGAGTGATGTAAGGTAGTACAACAATGATTTCGGCATCACAGTCCATTATAAAAATGCCTCTCAACATTAGCAGCCAAAGAACCTTAAAAGCACCGGGCTTGATACTTAAGCCCGGCTTTGCATAATGGCAAGGCTACATTAGAGGAAGAGATGGTGGGGGGATTGAGAGTGGAGGGAGAAAACGAGAAAGGCAGGAAGGAAAGGGAAGGGAAGGGAAAAGAAGGAAAGGGAGGGGGCCAAAAAAAAAAAAAAAAAAACGCGGCCAAATTACACTTGGTTAATTCAGAGTAACAGATCTAGTCCCTGGTGGATTGAAGTCCTTGAATTAATTCTGTTATGACAAATCAAGATAAACGTTTCCCCTAAATTGCATGCGATTTAATTAATTTCTGAGATCCCAGGTTTTTTTTTTTCCCTCACAGCCTAATAGTTCACATGCTCATGTGCTGTCACTGAGCTCGAGTGGGCTAACTTCAAAGTGATATTAAATAACCAACTATTAGATTTACCTAGCACGTCCTATTGGAAAAGTGCCATTTAATTACCTAGGCCTATTCAATTAAAGAGACAGTGCCCCCTCTCCCTCCACCCACCCCTCATGGTCATGTGATTATTCACTAGCAAAATTAATTCCCTCTCCATCACTTTATACTCTGTTGCCTGTACAAATAACACACCCGGAGCTTAGAGGAACATCCTCGACATCCTGAAGATTGTATGAACTGCAAATGTATTTAGGTTGCACAGTGGCTCAGTCAGCAAATTAAAAATATGAACATTATTATGTAAATTGCAAATCACTAACATTATTGCTTAAATTGCTAAAAACTGAGTCAGTCGTGTGTTACTGCTTTGAATTATTTTCTGCACACAGCTTTCCAATATTCCTGTATGAACTGTACTAATGTCATGTGATAAACTGAACTCATTCAGTTCCAGATGTTTACATTATGTAAAGTAAAGCCTAAAGTAAAGTTCCTGTTTCCATTTAACAGTCTCCTGTCTGACTGGGTTAAATGTGTTGCGATGGCGCCCGTTTGTTTCATCTGCCTGACTAAAATTAGATGGCCATCATCCCAGGCCATTCACCTCATCTCCCATTAGAGGAAATGTGATGCATTTTCACTCACAGTGTCCCAATCAATTGGCTGAGTGTTTCTGCGTAGGCGGTATTAATATAAGTCAGTCGGGATATATAACTCCATTATTTACACTGCAAGGCCAATTTAATAATCCATTACAAAAATAAGACAGGCCCCTTTAAATCCCCCTCCCTCCCAGAAGGGACTGGCCTTCGAAATAATCCCCCTTCCCTTCCCTTCCCTTCTCTCTCTCGCTCTCTCTCTCTCTCTCTCTCTCAAAAGCCAATTTGGTTAATTAAATGTTTTGTTTGCGATGCGGCTCTCGTTCATTTCGGACACGTCATTGGGAGAGGATCGGAGCCAGGGACTAGATCTCATTAGATAAAACCCATCAGGACTAAAGGAAAATGGAGGGGGACTCTAATTAAAGCTTTTAATTGTGTGCACTCGCTGTCAGATGTTTTTCTCTCTCTCTCTCTTTCTCTCTCTCTCCCACTCTCTTGTCCTTTCCTCTTATCTCTCCTCAGATCATCACAAGCCTGTGTGAGCTGCACACTAATTACAAAGAGAAAGGTGCAGGCACTTTTTCCCCTCCCTGTTCTTTTTAATTAGGCCTGGAGGCCGGGGTCGGCCAGCACTCGATCCCTCCAGATCAGGTGCGGCGGAAAGAGTGGAGGCTCTCGCCGTTTGCACTCGTCCTCTCACTTTTTTGCCCTGGTGCACACCTGCTCGTCATGGCCTAGCCTTTCTCTGGAAAGCAGCACTTGATCCGACTCACATCACGAGCCAAGGTAAACACTCACTAATGACTAGATTGCCAAAGACACGCTCTCTCTCTCTTTCATTCTCTCTCCCAAAACCAGCCTGGATGATCAACACCCTTCATGGATGATGTGTCAATGTTCCTTTTTGCACTCACTAATGCAGCAAACGTCAGAATAGGAAAACAATTCTCCTGTTTCGAGATAAAAACGGACACGTTTCATTATCAACGTAACATTATAATCAGTTAGATACAAGTTCTACTTGACCAAATCTAAACAATTCTATGAACATTTCCAGAAATCAAAAAGGCTAAGCTTCCCGAGTTCAAGTGCACTTCGCTTGCCCTTGCTGAGGTCAAACTGTTGAATGATTGCCCTGTCAAATCAGGCAGCACCAGGTGAGTGAGACTACAGTGACCTAGCCTTCACTCCGAGTGTCAGACGGCCTTATGTAAATATTTAAAAAGGCCCTTTTCACTAATTAAATTGTCTCCTTCTGGTTCACAAACACACTGGACAGGACACGAACACCCCTTTAAATTCCTGCACACGTCAAACTCGGCCTAGCACTCGAGTTTTCTAGTGTCTTGTAAAGCAAGTGCTGCTGTTCTTCCCTTCTTTCTATGATGAAAAACAAGCCCCGCAGATGTTCTGCCGAAAGAATCCCTTTCGTCTCGGGCTCAGCCAGCGTGTCAATTGCTTGACCTCTTTCAGCGAGAGGACTTTACCCACAACGGTTTAACGAGCGCCGCTGTGGCAGAATCCGAGACACATGTTCTCAATGGAAAATCCACCGCTCTCCCTGGGACGCCCAATACCTTACGACTTTTCCCATTATGTCCTGCACTCCTTCTCATCATTACATTCCAAATGTTATTTCACATGGCAATCAAACAGCCTTGACGCCCAGATGGATGTCTTCAGAGATCTAAGACATACTTAGATTAAGAGGCACTCAGTCCATTAGACTGCAATATAATATCTTATATGCTGCCTACATGCAAACATTTGCTACTCTTCGTCAGATGAAACAATACACACCCCATCATGCATTCAGCTCAGACATCTCCATGCAGAGTTCTGGGATCTTATATCTGGGTATCCCAACGTGGACAGCAACACATCCCTCACTCGTACACACACACGCAGAGTTAGGTCTGACCTGATGTAGTCATTTCTGCACAGGATCATGCCGCTCTTGGTGTAGCACGAGGTGCCGATCTCTCCGAGCTGGGCTTGGCAGCACGAGCATTTGAGGCAGCGGCTGTGCCAGTAGCTGTCCATGGCGTAGAGGAGAAAGCGGTCGGCGATCTTCCCTCCACAGCCCGCGCAGCGTTTCCACGACATGGTTCCAGCTCCTACTGGTGCGGACTGAGCACTGCCTCCTGGGTTCACCATAGTCTCTGCTAAAACACAAACAAACACGTGTTAATGCTTATTTGGGGGCCTTTTTATCTACACTGCAGGTGTGCCGTTTCTCAGTGGTAGGTCCATAATCAGCGTGGAGGATAAGAGGAAAAACCTTTTTGGTGGCGTTGAGGAACTCGACCGTCATTTTAGCAAAACTGCAAGTAATATGTGACAGCAATTAAAACCAATAATAAAAAAAGTAACTGATCTTATAAACTTATGGCCTAATTTTCACCAGTTTACTTTTCACCATAAATTGGATCCAAAGTGGTGTCTCGTCAAAGATCATTTGGATTATAAAGGACCTTTTTTGGATGTCATAACGCACGTCCGTATCTCAACCTCGTTTGAAGCACTAATCTGCCCTTGATCCTTATCTAAATGCTGAGGTCGGCTCTTTGGTGATGAATGTCTGCTCGCCTGATAACATTGGGGCTGCTGGAACAATTAAAGAGGCGCTGCATGGCTTTTGTCGAGCTCCTTAAATTGCTTTTAAATAGCACATTACCCTGAGCTGAGCCATTCTTCATGCCGGGTCAATGTTTTCTCCCTGGCTAAGGGAGTGTTATTGCGAATGGAGCCGGAGCAGATCATGGCCGTTATTAAAGTTGCATGAGCCGTTCACAAGTGCACATATTGGATTGGGTGAGTTCTGTTTTAGTACACAGGAGAACAAAAGTGTTTTGTATTAACATCTGCAGTGTTCATAAAAGTCTATCTGGAGAAAAATTAACAGTGCAGATAAACACACACACCCCGTAAGAATAAATTCAACATTAAACTCTGTAAGGATTGGGTTGTTGTTGGTTTTGTTTTCCCCAGAAATGAGCGTGGAATCAATAAACTACTTCTGTGCCTGTGCATCATTCAAAGGCGTACAGTTTGTTAAAGTCCATTAATCCCCTATCAGAGTGATCGCGCTCGCGCAGCCTTCCGCGCCTGCGCACTGCGCTTGCACTCCGACGCGCGCGCTTCTTCTCCTTCACCTCCTTTCCAACTAATCGGCGCAATTTTCATTCACTTTAATCTTCTCCGATTTCATTCTACAGTCTGAGAGCAACTATTTACTGAGAGGTAATGAGAGAGAGAGAGAGCGAGAGAGAGAGAGAGAGGTGCATTCAGTCTAAAGCCCATTAGTGGATCCTCTTTTAGCAATACCTCAGTGCTGATCACATCTAAGAGCAGATGAATGGGAAGGAGGGGAGGAAGATAAAGCTGATCAGACCACAGTCAAGTTTCATTCCGGCTGGGAGAAGAAGGGAGGGGGATTTTAACCGAAAAGGGACTTGATTAACAGATTGATTTAAGCACGAAGTTCTATAAAACATATCAGACGCATCACAGATCTGATTAATGAATGCATGTAATAGTCTGGTTCCTAGACTTAATAATAGCCTGAGTCCTAGAGTTTAGGTGCTTGTAGCCTACGGAAAGGAAATAATAGGCACACAAAGCTATCAACATGTTTGTATGATACAAAAGAAGAAAATTAGACGAATGAATGAACTGTTTGTAATTGCACATAATCTGCATTGTTTAATGTCATTAGAGAGAGCAAAGCCAAGTTAAGTGTGGCTTACTGTAACTCTAATCAGTGGACATGAAGCAGCCATCTGCGACCTGCCTCTTATTCTGCTTAATCCTCACTAATGTATCCAGTTACAGTTCTCAGCGTCAGGAGAAGTGATGTCTGAGTTGCCAAAGAAAATCGCCAAACTCACCTCGTTTATCTCTTTCAGATGCAAAAACGCAGGTCTTTCCGCCGCGGGGTTCCGAAAATATTACAGTATAAGCTTTTCAAAATAATAATAATAATAATAATAATAATAATAATAATAATAATAATAATAATAATAATAATAATAATAATCTCAGAGAGCTCTGGAGGAGAGAAAAGTCCGAATTCAACGCGGTTTTAAAGTCCAATGCAGTGGAGTCAGCTTTTCTGTTGCAAACACACACACAACCCGCGCGCGCCCGCGCGCACACACTCACACACAGAGGACCAAATGGAGTTTTCAGATTATATTTCCACTGGTGCCGTCACGTTTTATTCTTGGATTCTTTCCTCTCACGATGATTAAATGTCCGTGTTGTCGTTAAACGCGATCCAGGAAAGACTCGATCATTTCGTGTGCAGCTGTGTGTGTGCGCGTGTGCGTGCGTGTGTGTGTGTGTGAGTGTGTGTGAGTCTCTGCGTCTCGCACTGCTCAGTCTTCTCCAGCTCTCTGTCCTGCTCAGCGCTCCGGCTGCGCTTTTGCTCTACATGTGTCACTGACAGGAGAGGGGAAAAAAAATAAAACCCGAACCTAAACTGTGGTTGCCAGATTGGTACGATTACCTCTTTTGAAAAAGCGTTAAATTTCATATAAAGACATCACCACATTACACTAAATGTTAGACTGTAAACTACAAAACAGTTTAATCATTGGATTAATACCTAACAAAAATATTGCGCATTTTATAAACTAACTCCAATGCTGAAAACTCTTTATTTATAAAGAGTTTACCTGATCAATCTGGCAACATGATGACAAAGCGGCCCACCTCTCATTATGACGCTAATCCAGAGCAGCCAATCACAGCACGCGCTTTTCTTCGAGTGAAATAACAAATTGAGCCAATCAGACCGCAGTGAAGTTGGCTCTCAGCTCAGAAGCTCCGCGTGCAGGAGGCTGAAAAACATTGGCAGTTGAGAAAATATTTATTTTGGAGTGTTGATTTTATTATATTCTGTAATTCTTTTTTAATATGATTTATATATTTATTTTTATTGCATTGCACAATTATTCACAGTTCTGTGTTTTATAACCAAAACGCAGAAAAAATGTCCACCGTGTGGACAGGCTTCTTTCACTACTCTTCCAAAGTGTGGTTTAATGAACGTTTAAAACGAATTGCTGCCCAGGACTGCCAGATTGGATTCAGAATTTTCCGACCAAAACACGGTTTATGTTCCTCCAAATGCACCACAGAGCAGAGCCAAACTTTATATTATAACTAAACTAAATTATAAGTACCCAAGAAAATGTGATTAAAATAGGCAAATGGATAGACAGCCTCTTCAATCATGCAATCCTGCAGTTACTTCTTTGAATATAATGCATATAATCTTAGCACGGCCGACATCTCAAAATTTCTCGGTGTCTGAGATAAAATGCTGCATCTGTTATGTATTTTTTAGCAGGTTATATCTAGAGTCACATCTGAGGAAATAAGTGAAGGCCCAGTGCTGGTGCTGGTCCACATATAATATCTTCATCAGTCCTACACAATGACATGGAATGGTGGAAATGAATTCACCTGAATCAGGCTACCACGACTTCACCCCAGTATTTAAGTATAATTACAATTGTTCATTCATTCATTCATTCATTCAAGTAACCACTTTATCCTTGTTTTGGATTCAGAACTGGAACACTGGATGCATGGTAAGGACACACCCTAGTTGAGACGCCAGTCTATCGCATGGCATTCCAAAAGGCCATGAAAACCTAAAATGAAAACCTTACACTCTTGGCTGTCTAAAGAGCTGAGTCACTGTGTGTGTTCAAACGAAGACTAAAGACCTACCTCTTCACTAAACACTAAAACAAGCACTAAATCTGCACTGCTTGTTTAAATAAAAACACTTGTATTGTTTTCGTTGCTGCTGAGTAGCAAGGTTTCAGCCTGACTACTAAAAAACTTTTTTGGAAGTCTCTCTGGGTAAGAGTGTTGTAAATAGAAATGTTGGGTGACTTCTGACTCACAAAAAAACCTCGTCAAAGTCTTGATTAACCCTTATTTGCCTAAACCCAAATATATTTGGCCACTTATTTTCTTCTTTCTGTCATTCAAATGGCCATGAAAAAAATCTCAGCGCTCCATGTGGCCCCATTTTGACTGTGTATGAATACATTTTGAAGCTTTCGCACACATGTTCTTACACAGTGGCACCATCATCTGTCCACAAAAGGAATTACAGGTGAAACTGCAACTAGGTAACCAGCCAATTTGCCAATCCTTCACCTGGACTTGCCATGGGATACACATTTAATCTGTTTTCCTGATGCATCACATCTGAATTAACTCATCAAGACTAACATCTTCATAAGTGTTACAGCAGGATATAAATGTGCAATGCACTAGAACTTTAGGAACAGGACTGAAGAAGCCTTTATTTGTCACATATATTAGAATACAGTGAGCTTTTTTCCTTCACATATCCTTGCTTGTTAGGAAGATGAGATCAGTGCTCAGGGTCAGCCATGATACGGTTCCCCTGGAGCTTGTTCAAGAACCTGACCGTGGCAGTTTGACAGTCTGGCGCTTGAACCCTTACCTTCTGCTCATTAACCCAGAGCCACAATTGCCATGAGACACCAGCAGCCAGTTGCACCATCTGAATGTAAGTCTGATTGTAATACATTTAAGGTACCTCATAGCTAGTGATGAATCTAACTTAGTGATTGTAATCAAAACTTTGTTGCACAAAGTTATGTTTTGCCATCCCCAGCCAATCCAAAACATGATCTGACAAACAGGAAATCTTATGTTCATGACAGAGACTCAGAGAAGCGTTTAGATTTGGTCTCTCTCTGCATATTTCCTTCAAGTGAGGACTGTCTGTCTGTTTTTTTGGTTTTTTTTAGTACCCATAAATAAATGGACAAATCCAAATGGACTTTCAATTACAATAAACAAAAGCAAATTCTGCATCTCTTGTAACTTAACGTGCATTCGAGAACACTGAATGATATAACAAATATAACTTTACATTAATAGTGAAGTAGTTCACATAATTTGTGAACTTGCCAGTAATTAGGTCTATAACATTTTCTTCTAGCCAAACAAAACTCCTCCACCCTTGTTACTGCACGGTTGCTCCAGAATAAAAACCAATCATAAAGCATTTATTCAAAATAAGAGTTTTTACGAGTGAAATCAGATTAAAGTACATCAGCATTCCAGTACAAGTTCTGTATTTAGACCATATGCTCATTGAGTGCGCAGTACGCATGTGCTGTTCTGGATATTAAGCACTGATACTGAAATGGATCAGAAAACTATTTGTCATGTAGAAATGTTGCTATTTTAAGGACCATTTAGCTTTCCAACTTCTTTGTTCTACCTTGAAAGGAGAGGATCTGCTTATTGTTCTAGCACACGGTACACACTCACCAGCGCAAAAATAAATCTGCTGAAGCAAACACTCATATATCACTGCAAGTTATTGCTCATGTTTGTGCAAAGTAAAAAGGTGCAGACATCTAAAGAGTGTGGAAGTTGCTTAGATGCAACCATTTAATGAAAAGTAAAGCCAGGGATGCACTGTTTCAGTGATGGCTTTACTTCTACCTGATTTGGGCCTGTAACTCTGTGAGCTGTGTTCTCTTAGAGAACTGTTTTGACGCTGCAGGAAGTGAGAAAGTTTGGTGACATTCAGCGATGAGTTTCAGTTTCAGTGGGCACTTAATCAGTTCGGGAACAAAACCACATAATTATGAGTTGCTTCTGGCTTCATTAGTAAGACATACAGTGTGTAAAGAGTCTCCTGCAGCACGTCTTAATGGTTTAATTGTGCCCAGTCCTAGTTGATTGCAGAGCTCTGTTTGATTTCCCTGCTGGAAAGGTAACTCTATTCCACCCAGGATTAGGCCCCATTCTCTCCTGCTAGAACAATAATTAATTTATCTCAACTATTAAAACTAGAGGGAAATTAGGAGATGATTCTGAATGGGTGCCTCGAAGGAAAAGCATTCTTTGTTCTTTGGCAGTTTTTAATGAGCTTTTCATAGATGGGGAAGGAAAAATTACTCTCGTTTTTTGAAATATGATCTTCACCGGATAAAGGAGGAAGAGAAGGTGTTGTGGAGATCCCCAGGGAAAACAGACACCCCCCCTTGCCCACACACACACACACACACACACACACACAATCTTTTGATTCCTTGTACTATACTGTCTTCAAACAGAGCAGATGGGGAAAGAAAGTGCAACAATATGCAATAATACAGTTTAAATGATTCAACTGACCTGAAGTAAAATACATCAAGCAGCACTGATACCCAAGAGGGGTGACATCAAAATGACATTTGTGTCCTTAGTTGGAAACTAGTAGAGAAATTTCAAAAAGAAACTTCAAACAAACAAAATGTACAACTCTTCTCCTAGTTTAATAATGTTATGTCCTAAATAATTTAGGCTTTAAACCTCATAGAGACGGAACATCTTTCGTAGAGAATCTTTTCTAAATATATCACATTTTAAAGAAGCTTTTGTATTCGCAGCATATGTATTGTGATTTCTACATCAATTATGGTGTCTAGCCAGGAAAATGTGAAACGGCAATACAGAAGAGCATCCATGAACCTGAGAACGATGGCTTTAAAAGATTTTCCAGCCATGAACGTATCTATTATAGAACGTGCTTCCAGATCACTTGCTGTTAACCTTGTTTTCTTTTGCTTTCAATTACACACTGACTTGAATCCAGGCGCTGCTCCTTGCAGGTAAAACAGCTTTTCTTACACCATCCCGATGTGTGGCGTGACACAAAAAACATCTAATGACAAGATGGATCAGTTGTTTCTCAGCTCACCAGGCAGAAAAAAAATACCGAAGTCATTTCTGTAATAGGCTGTTATCGATCGCTTTGATCAATCTGGTGTCAACTGAGAGCAAATAAGTGAGCTTAATTAAATACTAATAGATAACGGCCTTATAAATAGCACAGCCGACTTGAACAAACCGATGAAGTAACAGAATGAATCGGGCAGCATTTGCAAAGTTAAACATTTGGGCGAGACTTCATCAAGAATTGTGCTCTGCATCCTCGGTGCGCAATTATACATTATGCATGTCATTAAAGCACAATTAGACTCTCTCATACGTTACCCTCTCAGTCCATTTATTTCAGGGGGAAAAAGCTTGTTTGTAATTAGATCATTGTAAACAATGATAAAACTGTGTTTTCATGCATGCAGTCGGATAATTGGCTACTCACAGCACTGCAGATTAATTTGTTAAGCTACACTGAAAATATTCATATTCAGTGTTTTCCAAACTGGGGTGTCAGGATCCCCAGGGGCATGGGAAGCATATTTATTTAATAAATTATACAGCTTTTATTATGATCATTTGTTATTATGATAAATATATAGGTTCAGTCAATCTTTCATCTTCAGTAAGCATTTTATCCTGGTCAGGGTTGCAGTGGATCACAGGGTGTGGGACGAGAATACACACTTGGTTAGATGCCAGTCACTCGAACAACATCATGCACACTCATACACATACTCACACACACCTAGGGACAATCTAACATAGCAAATCCATCTACTGGTATGTTTTTAGGAGCTGGGAGGAAACCAGAGAACCTAGAGGAAATCTACACAGACACAAAGATACACAAAAATAAATATAAAATGTTAAAGGAAAGTCTGTGATTTATGCTACTGTTTAATGTACTCTGGTATTTGGGAACTAAAATGCATCAGAAATGATGTAGTATTAGATGTGCTGTAAAAGGCACTAGTTGGTATAGCAAGTGCTTGATCTCATTGCACGTGATGACGTGTATTAAAAATTTCTTAATGATTAATAATATAATAATTAATTATTGGTATAAACATGAGACCTGAGAAAGTTGTATTGAATAAGAAAATGTATTTAACCTCAACCTTCCTAACATTAAAGATGAATTATGTATATAAAAGTGTTATTAATTTGCATGTGTGACAGCAGGTTGTTGTAATTTATATGATCTGCAGTGTGCATTGATAGACAATGAGACCTTATGTCAAATAGTATGAATAATTTGTGGTATGCGGCGCTCAGCATGCAACAGCATGAATCAGTGTTTGGTACAGGAGTCAGTTTGGAAAAATTGAGCAATCTCGGGCTAGTAGCTGTTAATGGCCTGCTTAATAAAATGTCTGGCTCTGTTATTTATGTGTAATTAATGTAGAAGGTAATGGTTTGTCCCTTACACAGTCGTAAATAGTTTTATTACTTTCTATTAGCCGTCAATAGCACAAGGCTTTAGAATACAACCTGACAACAAATATGCTACCACTTCTACTACTAATACTATGTATAAGTATATGAACATAGTTTTTTGATTTGCTATATTTACAGTATTGATTGTGTGTGTATATATATATATTACACACACACATACATACATGCACTACCAGGCAAAAGTTTGGACACACCATCTCTTTCATAGGTTTTTCTTTTTTTGTTGTTGTTGTTTTCTACATTGTAAAACAATACTGAATACCTCAAACTATGAAGCAACACATATACTGAATTATGTAG
>JAQQZR010000036.1:9671515-9689183 GCA_030068235.1 Notoglanidium macrostoma | reverse complement strand
AAGTGTCTTTTAAGTCATAAAAATAAAGAAAAAAACATTGAATTAGAAGGTGTGTCCAAACTTTTGACTGGTAGTGTATATCCATATAATACAAACAATACTGTAAATAACAAAATATAGCAAACCTAAAAACTATGTTCATATACTTATATGAATGCTGTGGCTATGCGCAGGTAGATTGTCTGGATTGAAAAAAAAGCAATTATTATGAAAAGTAGTGCAGTGTTTTAACTGTACAGCTGTTTGGTGTAACGTTAAACACACACACACACACACACACATTGCTGAGCCCCCTCTAATTATGTTGATCAGAAAAGGTGCAGCCTCTGAAACAACATCGCTCTAATGAAAGCATACCAATCCTTAATGAGTCACTACGTCTTGTGAAAAAATTTTCATAATTATTCAACCCAGCACAACAGGAGACTAAAATTCATCAGTCAAAGCAAATTAGCCCGGCTCCATTACAGAGCAGCGGCATCTTGCAGCGCCGCTCGCATTATTAGGTCTGTACACCCATCTCAGTAATTGGGGGCATATTTCACTTGGCTGTGGACCTGCTTCATTCAAGGACTGCTTTTATCTGTTTTATTCACCCGGACACCTTCCAGGATGCTCTGCTGCCTCGGAAAACAGAGCAAAAGTGTCAAAGAGCTTTCGAACGGGGCAAAGCACCAACAGACAAAAATGCAATTTTCTCTGTGGATTATTGACAGGAAGAAAATTGAAATGATTGCAGATCAGTGCACATCTGTATCACCAGGCGCGCTTCAATATCAAATGTCAATGACTTTACAATACTATTCATTTTAAAGACACTTATCCGCAGACGAGCGATCGTAACTCATTCTAATACCTATGATTTATGGCACCATATAAATGAAGTCTGTGCTCCATGTGTTATAGGAATGAGTGTGTTTGCCTCACATAACATAAACGTCTGCCAGACAAACAGCGCAGTTTCTTCTTCGCAACATGTGAAGGGACACTGAATGCATTTTCAATAAGGAAATGTCTTCACATTCACAAAACTCAGCTTAGCCTAAGGTATGAGAATGTTTGTGCCAGCTTAAGTCTTTTTGTTAATAAGGCCTAAGGACTCCAGCCTGCGAGACTCCATGCTGACTACCTCCTCTCATCTCCTCTCATCCTTTCTTTCTCTCCATCCTGTCACCGAGAGCCTCGACAGCAGGAAAGGATGAGAAAATATGACTTCCTCAGCTCTTTAATGCCCATCAAATGAGGGAGGAATGAAAGAGGTGTATTGTCCCGTCAGGAGAAGGGGTTCGCTCTGAGCGTCGCTGCGGCTGTAGCTCGGTGGCTAAGGGCAGAGAAGATCATTTCAGAGGGATGATAGACGTTCGGCGCCCCTCACACACAGTCCTTGTTTGTGCTGTGACTGCTGGAGGGTGCGTTCAGTTGTGTGACTCTCTTTGTGTCTGTCTCATACAATCTGCGGACACGACAGATCATCGGACTTGCTGACACGAGTGACTTTAATCATAGCAAAGAATCTCTGAGTCAATCAGCGAATCTGATCAAAAAAACATTGTTACTATGTGCATGGGTGGGAGAGACACTGTCAATCATTGGATTAACTCATCCAGCTAAGAGGGAGACTAGGAACAAAAATCAGCCCAGAGTTTTGCTTTAAAGTGACCTGTGACTTTTTCCAAAATAGATTGAGAAGTGCTGAATTACTTTTTGTGTGAAAATATTAATCATTTATTCTGTAACTTTGTAGAGGACAACACTACCACACCAATTTAATATATTTTTATCAGGTTGTTTTTTTTTTTGATATTTTCACTTCTCCTAGACATAAAACAATACTTGTTCCTGCTTTTGGCATCATCACACTCACCAGCAGATGATTTCAAATTTAAGTTATTCATTCTTGTTTGCATGTGTCCACAAACACAGGAACTCGTTAATCAGAACTAGACTGTTTACAAATTTACTGTTTACAACTATTTACAAATAAGGTCTCGGAGTGATCATGAAATTCCTGAACGTCCCAGTAGAAAGTCTGTCCCTATTCTCTCATCACGGAAAAATCACATACATACACTTCACACGTGAGCATGTTTTTTTCACACGTGAGCATTTTGTGAAAATGGGAAATAAGTGCATTTGACCATGCTATGCCCTGAAACCTGAATCTGAATATGTGATCACATGAAAAATATTGTTAAAATATTTAAATATTTAATATTTATATGTTAAAAATATTATTATGCAACAACATATGATTAATGTGATAAAATTGCATGTGAAAAATGAAAACACATGCGCTACAAGTATGAAACATGAAATGTAATGTGTCTAAAAGTTTATGGTCTAAGGGAAGGACTAAATCAACAGATTGCAGATTTAGTGTCCACCAGATGTGTTTTTGCGTTGGCAGTGCCCACAACCTCATTTTCAGAGCACTTTTGTCAAGTGCTTATTGTTGCTAGGTTACAAAAACATCTTCCTGCACTTCCATATTCCTTCATTATGAACATCAATCTCTATTTACTTTAGAAAGGTTAGCTAAAACGATTGAAAGAAACTGCGTTGATTTCAAATATTGATCATGGCAACCCTTCAATGTTAAACCATGTCAGCGGCAGCCAGGATCAGTTTCTCCTCCACCATTGTTAATACTGTTGATATCATAAATCCCACCCCTTCTGGATTTTGATTGGTTGGTGAGAGGGAATTGACATTATTTTCAATTTAAAGCACCCTGCGTGCAGCTGAAAAAAGCTGAACGTCGAGGATGTTGAGCGATGTAAATGCTGAACTTAACAGTGTTTGTACAGAAAGTTGATGCCACCAGTGCAAAAAACCACATTTGGTTGACACAGGTCCTAAGAGGAGAGAAGTGAACTATTAACTCAATAACAGTGGATACGAATTGTTCAAGGACTGCATTCATAACACATTAATAAACACTGAATAACATATTAAAAGAATAATATCTTGGTGTATATTAAAGCATATGTCAGTAAAAAGAAGGTAATTCAATCTCTGAATGGCTTTATTATCTCGATACTGAAGTCATTAATGTTTACTGAGTTTATAACATTGTTATGGAGTTTCATTCCCAGATAACGCAGGGCTTTATGTAGATAGCCAAAAGAAACAAATAAAGACAGTGCATCACTGTTTTTAACCCTCAATCTTTTTTTAGAATATTTCATCATTTGTCATCCATCTGAGAGGAAAAAGAAATGAGGCAAGTTTGAGGTTAATGACCTGACCTGTTTGTACAAGTGAGTTCAGGAGAAACAATGTGGTCTGAGCACTAACGGGTTCTGGTTACACAGCAGCTCAATCAAGGCTAGAGATGAGCGTATGAACATGATCCTCCTAACAGGCCACAAAGCCCACAAAGATGGCAAACACCTCACAGCCATGATATAAAGTGCCATCTAATCCTGCTCTATTCTATTCTCGATGGACACTTAACACTGAATATGAACTCGTTTCAAGGTACGATGGTTATTTGCAATCAGGTATCAGGTAACAAGTAGACGAGAAGAGTTTTGCCTTCTTTAAACTTTGACAAAAGTGAGCCGAACACTATTAAATAAAGGTCATCCAAATATTTATTTATCAGGTTTCTCCTGGTTTATAGCCCTGTAATTTCCAGCAAACATTAAATGTTTAATGAGCTAGAAGATTGGAGAGGTGCTGAGGAGGAGGATGAAGTCAGGCCTAGTCATATTGCGCAGCACTGCACTCTGTGTGTGTGTGTGTGTGTGTGTGTGTGTGTGTGTGTGTGTGTGTGTGTGTGTGTGTTTGAAATCTCTTCAATCAGACCGTGTCATTTGACCAGGCTAATCTCCTCTTCTTACAGCTCATTACAACTGTGTTTGTCCAAAACAATGGCTCAAAGTAATGAAAAAGACTGCTGGGAGCCTGAGCTGATTGGAAGGTAATAAAAAATCAGGGAAGAGTGAAAATGGCATCACACACACATACACACAAGTGTATTCTCTCTCACTCTCTCTCTCTCTCTCTCTCACACACACCCACACACACACATGGCCTGAAAATAGCAGCCTTATCATCCCTGTTTCATTTAGATTTGATTACTGACGGATTATAATGCAATCACAACACAGTGTGAGAGGTAGCTATGGGAACCGGTCTTAAGCGTGTATCTTGCCACAGATCTTAATTTGAGTTTGAACACTTCAGATCACTCAGATACAAGAGACGAGAGGGGGATGCATGGAAACTAACACGAGAGAGGCACGGGAAGGCTAGCAGTAATGGGAAAGAGAGATGGAGAGGGCGGAAAGAATGCTAAGACAGACGCTTTCTTGTCCGTCCTGTTGTATTTCATATGTGATTCAATTTGTCTTTCAGAGAGAAAATCAATTTCTGATGACAATCCTGCGCTCCGAAATGAAAGGCTCCGAGTTCCAGAGTCTTGGGAAAGTTGCCTCTGGAGACGGACGTTAATCTCGGCAGAATGAATCATTCACACTCTTATTTGGACATCTGTGTTAACTTTTTCTCCCCCTCCTCCTTTTCTTTCCCCTGCCAAAGTTTCCCTCATCCATGATGGTTTTATTAGAAGTTGTCGCAGGTGGCTGAAAGTTCAGCAGTTCAGTTGGACTGAAGGTTTCCTCATAAAGAAAAACCTGGTCTCATAACCCAAGAGGATCGTGTTGTTGCCTTTGACATCCTAATACACACCATCATATAGACCCAGAGGAGAACTGACCTTAGAATAACACTCTTGTTTTAATAGTCTGACTATTCAAATGAGATTTTAATTGTATAGTAAAACTTATTTACTTGTTTATTTGTAGTCCTGTCCAGCTTTTCTTGTCAGAATAAAATAACCATTTATACTACAACACTGTAGATTTCTTGAATGTGAATGGCCAGAAAGTGTTGATTAATTTTCTAAAACAATAGCTATGACTACTTTTATATTAATACACTAGTTCTTATACTGTACATAATAATAGTAACAGCTCATTTACAGGAATTTATATGACAGTCCGTTGGCATAATCTAAGGTTAATAATAATCCAGAAAAAAAACACATTGTTATTTACAAAGAAAATGCTGATATGATGAAGCCTTCCGTTAGGAGATGAACATTTGTGGATGGAGACTTCCATGTCAGTTCTCTACATAGGTCAAGTTTTCCACCACGGGACAGTGTTCAGGACTTGGTAACATGACAAGATTCAATTTTTGTTGTCTTATTCATTTTAAGAAGTAGGGGGAAAAAAGGATGGTGAGGAAATGGGTATTTATAGCTGCTATAATGTAAGTGATAACAGAAATGGATGTTCCACAACATTAAGTATAAATATAACCAAATGTTTAAAACACATCGTGTGCCATTTATTAATAAATTGTAATTGTTAGCAAACTGCTGTGGTATAAGAGGAATACAACACTTCAGCTCATGCTGTTATTGGAAAACAATCAACTTCAGGCTTGTAACCACCCACTGCTTTGTGTGACGCCACATCACACCATCCCAGGGTTGGTTATTTTCCTATAACAGTGTGTCCCATTGTGTTTTATTTCTTACTTAGAGTTCCACAAGGCAGAGAGACTGCGTTTGAAATATAAACATATGAAATATTCTTATTTAATTGAACATGGGAAGTATTCCTAACATTGGAACCGGATTTCAGGATGAAAAGATGGCATCACTGGTGCATTTACTGCCTTTAAACTTTAAACGGGTTAAACACGATGCGACGGCAGTCAGATCAGCCTTTTTGCAAATACACGTGTCCATTGGAATAATGCAGTCCCTGTAATGGAATTACTACAGCAAGAGAAAAGCACTGAAGGCAGTGAGCTGAAAAACAATAGTGCACAGTGTATGATCAATAGAAAGGTAATTAATGAAGTGAGTAGGACGCCTGGCTGCTATAGATTTCAACGGGACACATGACAGAGCTCCAAGCACACACTTGTCAGTGCTACACTGCACGTCATGAAGGATTTTGTGTCCTCCACTGACGATTATGTTTATTTTAAATTAATTAACACATGAAAATCAATGCCCATCATGCTCGCTGGTGAATAGCAAAGTCCATCTTCCTCAGGCCTGAATGCTTCTAGGTTCCTTTTGCATCTAATGGAAAGGAAGATGAAAATGGAAAATAAAGAAATACCACATTTTAGAAAGGACAATGGAGATCGCATGAAGTGGAATGTGAAGAATTGTCTGTTTCTCAGATTTTGCATGTACAAGATCCATTATAGATTTTTACTTCCTATTAGCATTGTTAGTTTGAAAAGTCATGCATGTTTTATACTTTTATATTGATAGTTCCTATTCTACATTCTAGCTCTCCTGTCATTCTAGCTCTGCATTCTTAGCTCCCCTAGTTCTTTAAGCCTCACTGTTATCTGGTTTTGACCACTGCCTCTTCAACCTTCATTATGGATTTATATCTGCTCGCAGATTTGGACTGTGTGTCTCAAATACGTCCAAATAAAGAGACTCAGCATGTAATGAACTTAGTGTTAAAAGATTCTACCTGGGTTAAGAATGAATGTGAAAGCTAACATTATAATACTGAGGGTATCCATTTTAAAGTTTGTATCCCACTGTCACTGGTTCAGATTTGTTACAGGAAGGATTCTGGAGTTATAGCTGATCACAATTTTGTTTGCTAGAATTATTAAATACCATGGTGAATCCTGGAAGCAGATTAATCCTATAGGGGGTTCTGTAATGTGTACTTATTCGTATATAAAATCTGAAACATTGTTTTACATGTTTTTCAAAGCAGTTAGTGTTAAGAATCTTCCTTTAACAGTCTGATAATATAGTGCATTATACAAACTCAGTTTGGTGACAGTCGTTGGATTCACTAACATTTCAAGATTTGCGAGTGATTTAGAAAATATCTTGAAATGGATCTGTAAAAATTGCAAATGAATCTCCATTAAAAGGACTTGACCAGTGCACTGTGCTGATTAGGCCATTGGTAATTGCTCTTCAAGCGTGTGTCTGATTGACTACTAATGAGCGTGTATTGTGCAGGCAGGAGCTTTTAATTCTTCATGTTCTCACATGAAGCAAGAGTGAAGACCTCACCTCAGACCTCAGCTCATCCAGAGCCATGCAATTAACAGCAAATGTAATGCCACTGCTATGCCGTTAAAGCTTAAAAGTTTGCACAGCAAGGAAGTTAGGTTTTAAAATAGAGCTGCTCAGCAACACTGAACACTGGCTCTGATTACAATTACATGTGGCACTTTGCTGATTTGAAATCAATGAGGCCAAATTTTATGGGGGCCCCCGTCAAACGGTGGCAATGAGCATCCCAGAGCCATTCCTCCCAATCAAAAGTTTCTGCTCTGTATAATTTCACGCAATCAGATTTCTCCACAGTCATCCAGTGCAATCAGGTAATCAGTGGGGCACATTAACAAGATAAATGGGGTTTAAAAAGTGGGTGCGCTCTGTTTGCAGGAACTTCCCATGGAGAAAGCCCCCCTTCCGCTACAGACGGAGGAGCCGCCGTCTCATATATGCCACAGCAGCTGCTTAGGCAACCATAGAGAAATGAAATATATTGAAAATATATTATGATATATTCTATTTAGAGATTGCAATATATCATCAGCATACCGTAATAAATTCCATTTGACAGTTTGGGGCTTGGAAACAATCTGATTTAGTTTTTATTGTTTATTATAGTATACTTAATATTGCTACACTGAAAGCCAACTTTTGAAACAAATTAGAAGAATCAAATATGACTGATACGAAGTCTAAAAGTCAACTAGAAAAAGAAACTGATTTAATGGCTAAACAAATAATATTAAGCTTTAATGTCATGCTGTGGGAGTAATATATATACACACACACACACACACACACACACACACTCAGACACACACATACGCATTGGGCTTTGGTCTAATCATGATCTAATTATGGTTCATCTAAATGCCTTGCTAATGATTTGAATAAGGATCCTGAGATCACTGACTGAGATAAACACCATTTTTCCAGCAGCCATAAACATCGCATGCTGCATAGACAACAATACTGCATCAAATGAGTGTCAGTCTTTTCCAAGGAGCTCTTTCATATGTAATTTCCAGCTCATCTCTTTCTTCAAAAAGTTTAAAACCTACAGTCAATCAACTGGATGTCTTTTTGTTGCCCTTTTCAATCCGACTGGATGATATTTTGAACTAAACTGCTATTCCTCTCAGTGGACCCACACTACCATTATCACTGTTTAGACTGGCTCTGGAAATAATGAGGAAAAACAATATGAGCATAACAAAAGCAACAAGAACAGAAGTGAAAAAATCAACTCTGTTCAACTCTTGAGGGAATTTTGCCATGATTCTAATTAAGCCCTTCCTGAAACTGAACACTCAGGACACACCAATTTCTTATTTCAGCCCCTCCAATGCTGCTGTCTTTATGTGAGACCTCCAGTCAATAACAATGCTCGGTAATAGAGAGTTAAGTTGCTCTCAATTCCACAATTGACCATTAGGAACCGCAGACGAGATGGTAAAGTAACCATAATGAAAAGGCTGAAGAGGGAGAATAGTTTCTGCTGTCATGATCACATGTATAAAACGCTGAGGACTGGTGATGATGGTTCCCGTGGTGGTTCTAGAGTATAATTAAACACAGACTTCACAGAGGGAGCCGAAGCTACATTCATTTCATCTAGCCGAAAACCTAGTTGAATTTTACACACCTAATATATCTTATTTATTTGCCAATAGATCTATCTGTGCTAGTAATATCTGATCCCCTGACTCTTATCTGCAATTTTCCAGACATCAGATCATTGGGCTATCTTTCATTTTATTCATTGTGTGCATGTGGGAGAGTAATTGCCCAGAGATAAGTGTTCTCTCTCTCTCTCTCCCCCTCTCTCTCTCTCAGTTTGAATGGGTATGGGTGCTCTCCATGGTCATTTGGATGATCAGGGGAGTCTAAAACCTTTTTGGATGCCTGATTTTGGGGCAGCTCTGCCACTCATGGCCAGACACCCCAATCTTTCAATCAGCCATCCTATTTACTTCCGAAAAGCATCACTGACCTGCATCGCCCGCCAACAACAGTGCCGTTCCCTGAATTTTGAGCTGTGTGCTCACGTAACCCTCAGCATTCAGCCTAATAGCTCATCTTCTACCGGATGAAAAATGAGACCTGTGTGTGCATCTGTCAAGCAAAAAGACTACAGATAGCTGTGTGCAGGTGGATCGCACAAGGTGTTTTCCTAGCTGCAACTTCTGATATTTCATATTTACTCCAGTCTATTCACATTATGAGACATCACTGTCATATGTAATATGGACGCAATATCTCGTTCCTCTAAAATGCTCAAAGTACCAAGCATGCCTCAGTTTGTTTTACATGCCCTTAGGCAATTTAATCAAATCATTAATACATCTTCAGTAATCACTTTATCCTGGTCAGAGTCAGTGCATTTAGTCCTGGGACCATTGGACTGAGGCTGGGACACACAATGAATGTGTATCTCACACACATACACACACTCATAGGCTACATCCACATTACCATGCTAAAGTGACTCAAATCAGATTTTTTTTTGCCTTAATGTAACACAAATCCGATCTTTTCAGAGCTGTGTGGACACATAAATTTGGCCTTTTCAAATCAGATTTGAGTCACTTTTATTTGTGCTCCTAAATCTGATACGTAGCCGATTCGTAGCTGTGTGACATAAATGAGAACGATCACATTGCAATTCATGTGGCTTTTTACCTATACACATGTGCTGTGAGTTGACGTCATCAGCCAGCATGGTATTCTGCCCATTTGTGCTATAGAGATATGCTACTTCGCTGCTGCATGTTAGCTTTAGAGTTAACTTTAAGCTTTAATTCTTAGGGTTAAGGTTAATGTCAGATTAAGGGCTATGGCTAAAACCGAGTTTATTCTCTGCTATAGGTAGCATTGTTCATCAAGGCGGCACAAATCGTCCGAACACCAGCAGCACAGCAAAACTACAATGGAGGAGAGCTACAATCCGTACAAACTGATGGCAAACTGTTTGCCGTTATCCAGAGAAAAAAGTGATGAATGCATTAGCTACTACCGCATACCACAAATATGTTTTTTTGTTGTTGGTGTTGCAGATAACTCATGCCAAAATATATCAACGTGTGCATACATGCAATTTCAGAGGACAGATTCATTCTCATTAAAGTTAGATGCAGGTCAATTGTAATTATGAACATAAACAATTAGGATAGCAAAATCAGAATTGAACAATGAAGCTTGTAATGTGAACGTAGCCTTTATATAACGGCTTTAAACAACAATCTAATAGAATCAATTTATCCTCAGCCTAGGTTTCAGGTTTTGGGTAATATTATGCCTTTGGGAGGTTGTTATTACCATGATGATAGCACTTTTTGAAGGGTTATGATACATTACAACTTTTAGGTAACAAATATTTATTTCTTGCATTACAATAAGTCATACCAAAGTCCTTCTAGTAATGTCTGTCCACACAACATTCATTTTGGAAACACTTCCACAATCACTTTTAGTCATACAAGGCCAGACTCTGATCTACTTGAATGTGGAGAGACCCATGTTCCAGGATCATATCAAATGTATAAATGCATGTAATTTGTCACATGTAATGTGTTATGTTTGGCTCCAATAACACAAAGCTATTTTCAGGTTGCTCCAGCTACTGCGCATGTATGTTTCTTCATTACAAACAAAACAAAGTGCCCTGTGCGTGCCTTAATGTACGAATCTGACAGGCCAGGTTTTTAACTAATGTCTTTATCAACAAAGCAAGTGGTTTTTTTGACTGTGGTGGGACTTATAATACTGTGCCACGTTGAGTGTTATATGCTGCTCGATGTATTTTTCAAGCAGCTGCCTGTCTTTATTTTTTATCATCTATGGTCATACTGTGTCCTAAATCACAATCGTAATTTGAGGCAGATGTTCACAGCGTGTGGAGATGCATCATCATAAAAGATTTTTAATGTGATTCATTTTGGTTAGACTTCTAGTACTTGCTAGCTACATTAGTTCTGTAGCCCCAGTCAAGATTAAAGGAGCAAATTTCAGAGAGCAAAAACATTTTTTATTTATTTATTGACTACATTTGAGCAAATGGGAAATTTGTAGAGCAATTTGCTTTGTTTCGTTTTATTAGCCAAACTATTTGATTAACACTCAAGTCCAATTTTAATCCCTCAGTAAAGAGAAGCAAAAATCTCCAAGAATTTATCTAGGACAAAGATGGAAGAAACATTAGAAAGGGCAATTCAAGGAGGAGCCTGTCTTCGTGCAGGCTGGGCATGCTGGAACCAACAACAGAAGAGCAATTGCAGATATAATCAATATAGACCGATGAATTAGCACTACAAAATACAAGAGCCAAATGTGTGTATGTATGGGTCACATGGTGTAGCACATATGATGAATGTGCTTGCTCTGATTTGCTAACTCAAATCCATCTGTACACTTAAATTGCCCACAAAGACAAAAAACAAAAGAGGAAAAAAAAAAAAAAAGACAAGAAAAAGAGGCACACTTGATCCACAGTGCGCTCAGGTAAATGTTCATAAGATATATGGGACATGTCAGGTTAACAAATTACTCTAGGTGAATTACCAAGACAATGCTTATTTAAAACATGAAAAGGGGGAGAAATAATGGAGAGAAAAGTTGTAGATCATTTGTCATCACCAGTCTAACATGTTTTGATATTTGCTTCATATTTCATTTGCATTTTTAATTTGCCTGCAGATGATGCACTCCCTGATTAATGTGCAGTTAATTACTGACAGTCAGACTGCTATCAGATATGGAAAGCGTCAAAGGCTTGATGGTAAACAAGACTGAACTCGTAGGTAGCATTTACAGATGGCAATTGCTGTACTGTAGAATAGCATAAAAGTCTAATAATATGAACCTGATGTACATTAGAGCAGATCTAAGGTCAGATTTGATGCGTTTGAATAAGATCAGCCTAAATCCATGACACACAAGAACGCTGCAAGTCTCATGCCAAAAAAATGACCAGAGAATCTGGTGGGAATCTGAAATAACATACGCAGTAATATCTTGGCATGTTTTGTTAAACAAAAAAGCCAAATACTAGACAATGGCATGAAAAAAAAACAGATTCTATTATCATGGAGGATGCAATCATTCTTATTCTGGTGAATTTTGCTTACCTGACAGTCCCTATTTATTGATGTCCTGTGACATTAGCAATAAATAAATAAATAAATAAATAAAACTAGACACCCATGCAACAGCCACTGATTAAACATTACAAATATGAATCACTTTACAAAATAAATGAGCATATTGAATTTGATTTAAGGGTGATACTGCAGTAATCTGCAGTGCCATTTAGTCTTTTTTACTTTTAAAAATGAAACGTATTGTTTCCTTCCTGACTGCATTGAGTAACAGGGTTGAAAGGCTTAGATTTGTAATTAATAAATAATTAGCAAATACACAAAATGTCCAGGTCATACAATCATACATGCTAATGGCATGAGAATATTAAGGGCATTCAAATGATTTGCTTAATTTTTAAAAAATTGATAATCCAGTTTCAGTCTATTATTTGGGTAATGTTCAGTGATCTTGTCAGTCACTCAATCAGTCAGAATATCGCAGAAAATAAGGAAAACTGAATGACAGTATTGAGTTTTTCAGGAAACTCGTATGATGCAACTTCCTGTTAAACATGACTTGTAGAATATTAAAATAGTTTCATAGTGGTGGATGTGTTCAGATAACACAGAGTTACTGTTGTGGCACTAAACATTA
The DNA here is from genome assembly GCA_030068235.1 of Notoglanidium macrostoma. Taxonomy (NCBI): domain Eukaryota; kingdom Metazoa; phylum Chordata; class Actinopteri; order Siluriformes; family Auchenoglanididae; genus Notoglanidium; species Notoglanidium macrostoma. The sequence goes on along the minus strand of JAQQZR010000036.1, from coordinate 9,676,384 downwards.
ACAAAAATATTTTTTTATAACTTATAATGGATGACTAATGGGATAGGATGTTTCAAGAATGAGATGTTAATTGGACTCACACATTAATACACAAATAATACAAATTTTGAAGTATATTAATAATTCTATTTCAAGGTAAAGTGTAGTTAAAGTGGGCTGGGACAGACAAAACTGTAAAAAAAAAAAAAAAAAAAAAGCCATTCGACTTAAATATGCAAATAGGGTGTTGTGCAGAACACTTTACCTATGTTTAAAATATCTTTTACATTTACTGCACAGTATATATTTGCAAATGTTTTATCAATGAGACACAAATGGCACCCCAGTCATGGAATCATGGATTCCATAAATCCATGGATTTCCATATATTGCAGTGCAAAAGGCACTGCAATATAATATGTCGCAATAATACTATATAATAATGTATAATAATAATATATAATATGTGACAATATAATACTATGACTTCAGGTTTTTGTGAAATGTCACCATTGTTTAAACTCTTATTTATTGGACAAACAATATGGTGGCAGTAAACTATTCAGCCAGATACAGGAAAGGCACATGGGGGTATCAACTACTCTTTGCTGTTCAGTGTTTCCAGTCTAAAAGAAACACAATGAAGAAACCAGAAAGAACTAAAAACAGGGAACACCTAATTGAGGTGCTTCACATAATCTCATGTCACAATGACAATTTTGGATTGTTACATTTCAATTATGCGCCGTGATTTCAAACTTAAAATCGCTCTTTGTCATTCATGTTCAAAATGGCTTGGTCCAATTTCTACGAGGGCTTTTTCCAGTGAACAATGAGGTAATGGAAATAAATAGGACTTGTATATCTAATAGGATAAGAGAGCGAAAATAGGACTGTAAGTACCATTTTTATAATGGCTTATGCAGAGTAAGAGCCTCTGATTGCAGGAAATGGAGATCTTATCTGTTGCATTAGTGCAGTGAAAGCCTGTCCTTTGTAATCTGGATTATTCAACAGACCCTATATTTTGCCTTTTAGACTGCATATATTAGTCTTTCCATATGTGTGCTGATTCCACTCTGCATATTCATTATAATAGAGTTTCACTGAACTCTAAGTACAGCACATAAAACGTTGATATAATGTAATCTTGATTAAGCAAGAGTTCCACAAAGCCATCAGCATTCAGAGCTATTTCCCTAAGGAACTGAATTGAGTGGAATTGTGTGCTTGTGAGCACCGCATGTGACATACGAAATACATAAATTCCACCTTCCACCTTGGCTGAGGATTTATTACATCCATGTGAAAAAAAAAAGTGTTGTGTTTGAAACACTCTTCCTCTTCTTTATGTTCTGCTGCAGGGTACAGAGTCACTGCTACACTTTAACTATGTTATATTAATGACCAAACTTCCAGGAAACTGGAAAAGGTCACATCAGAATACATAGATTGGTAAGACATGGAGGTCAACTCCTTACTTCCTCTAGTCTTCTCCTGCTGAACAGTTCCTAAAGTGTACAATCAAAAGGCAACTGGGAGGCAGGACTTGACCTCTGGGCCACCCTGTGAGTACTGCACTGCCAAAGGGGAGACTTGGGCCAGGATTCAGGGTGTGGCCTAAAATATAGAGAGAGACTGGACCAGTGATACAGACTGTGGTTATATAGGGCTAGGTTTGGGTCTACAACAAAGACTGAGACAGGACGAGGGCTTTAAACAGAGATGAAAAAAGATGCTGTGACAGTACAGAGGTCAGAGACAGAGAGCAAGCCAGGGACAGAGATAAGAATTAGGTCAGGGCTTGAGATAGACCCTGCCGAGGGAACAGATGCTACAGGTAAGAGGAGAAAATGAACAGACCAATGAAAAAAAAAAAGATTATAGGTGAATCAAAAACAGAAGGGAAACAACGGTGCATTAATAGACTGGACTTCAATTGGTGAAATGAGATTCCAATAATCACAAGAGGGATTGTGTGTTCACAAGGGCTGGAAGCTATTACCAAATAGGGAACAAATAACAGGTGGAATCCACAAGGAGCGAGTCCTAACCAATACAGGAAACAATGACCAAATAAGGAAAGTGGAACACAAAAACAGTCAGATAGATACCATGTGGCAGAGCCAGGGTGAATTTCAGCAAAACTTTTAATATAGACTGAATAGCATAGACCTTTAGTGTGTTGCTGATAAGATCGGTCTGGATATATATACGTATATATACAGTGTTGGTTTTATTATGTCTGCAGTTGCCTACTGAAAGCCTTATTACCCATAATGCTCTGTGCCAGACAGCAGGAACTAATCTACTTCAGGATTGAACTACGTAACATACAGTACATACTCTCTTGAATGTGCATCACCAAAAACTTCAAATAAGTAATGCAATTAATAATCTTTACAACAGCAGCTACTGTCTCCACTTCTTCATTCACTGCTTGGGCCTTCGTTAAGCATGTGTGTGTCAAACCCCATGTTTCAAAAGTACATAATACTGCAGGGTGCAGCATTTTACATTATAGTTAATTAAGAAAATAGATTTCTATTATACTGCTTTGTGACAATGTCATTATTAAAAACAGATCAATTAAATTATCCGTCACCTTAGTATCACTGAGCTTAGAGTTCAGACTAGTAGATTTCATGCATGATTATGATTGGTTAATTCTGTTTCTCACCACAGCAGCTGGTAGCCAATAAAATGTGATTAAACAAACCAAGGGAGATGTTTATTTGCCATTTGTGGTGGTCGAATATGGATGACATCATTATGATGTCATCATCATTATAGTGCAATTACTGTCCAAAACATATTAATTGACACATATAATCATCTGCATTGCATGTGTTATATTAACCGTGAACAAATAAGCATTTTGTAGTGTTGTAAAATATTTCAGGGGGATTCAAAGCCCAAGTCCCCGCTTTAACTATGCCCCTAATTGCAGGACACAGACACATCTGCTTCCTTAAAATATACAGTATTCCATCCCTTATTAAAATCTGATTAACATGATGAGTGCTTGTTTTCCCTTTGAAAATCCTACCTTCCTTAGTACATCAGTAAACAGCCTGCCAGAGGAAACAAATGGAGAAACACTCATGAATGCAAGCAATTGTTTTCAAGGTTAGCGCTGAACCACATGTTCTTTATGTATGTAGTGCCCAGAGAAATTATTTGGTTTAGACTACACTAACACACATACAGTACATATATTCTTCTATATACAGCAGTATCCTTATGATATCTTTTCTCTCCCTCTCGCTCTCTCTATTTTTCATTTACCTCACATTTAGAAGTGTTTAGGATACAAACACTGTCTTGTGCAAGACTTTGCTTACATGAACATTTTGCGAACCAGAATTCAAACCATTTTTAAATCTGATTCTTATTACGATCCCAATCTCAATAAACACATTCTGGATAGAAGCAAATTTTTTTTGGCTCAGTGATATCATTTCAAAAGGACAATAAATGTAGTAAGACCTATATAATGTCCTCCTTCAGACCAAAATAATAAAACTTATTTATACCATCTTAAAAACGTCAAACTGAAACACGGCGAGAAAATAAGCTCATCTGTGTTGCATTTTAGCACTGGTTCTGAGGAGGGAGCAGGAATGAGTGGGTCTTTGTTTCAAGTCAGGCTGACAGGAAGTGGTGGCAGAGGGACAGCGAGGGACACTCATCTCCTGGACTGAAGGAATGCTGGGAGATTCAGGATCCCTTTTTGATCAGAGCTCGCTGACGGATCAGTCGGAGAAAGGCAAATTGAGATCAGGCTGGTGCTTGCTGACAACAGGGCCAATTCTGATGTGCTTTCTTCTCTTGATGCGGTGTGTCTCTTTCATGATGACTTTTTCGAATAGCATGGGAAAATGGCCTCTAACCCCGGCTGTTGACCACAGAGTCAGAAGGACAAGGCCAGAATTCAGCATGGACCTTTTTAGGAAGGGGATACGGGGGTTGATTGAGAATGAGGACTACTTTTCCCAACAGTACTACAGAATGTTTCCTTTGAGCATTGTGAGCTATGGGAGCTTTCAGAGAGGAAAGGGAGGCTGATTGATCTGAGGAGGAGGTTTTTTTTCTCTGCTTGTTAAACAAGATAAAGCTTTCATTAAGGATGGAGCAGAGGGCACTGGGGCCTGTCCAGTAGCTGGAAAGCAAGTTTCCTTGTTGGTCTGGAATTGTGGCTGTGATTAATGCTTCTGCTGTCCACATTTGGGAAAAGCAGAGTGGAAAAAGAGAGAATGAGACAAAGTGTGTGTGTCTGTGTGTGTGAGAACGAGAGAGAGAGAGAGAGAGAGAGAGAGAGAGAGAGAGAGAGAGGAAGTGGGAAAGTGTATAGATGTGTATCAGCAGAGGTTGAATGACAGAAAAAAAATTAAGACTAAAATAATTCCTCAATAATATTAACTCACATTTATTCTAGAGCTCGTTCATTGTCTACATCAGATTATAATATAATTCTATTAATATTATTATTAGTAGTAGTAGTTTTGCAGCATTTGTTTAGCCATTTGTGCTAAACAAACAACAATACATAGACATGTGCATAGACAGAATTAAAATATGAATACTAAAGATACCGCTTCATAAAATGCATTAAACAATGGATGACAAAGGAACATCTATACAAGGCGAAGGATTTCAGTTAACTACATTTAATATTTGTATAACTCAGAGTGAGAGTGAGAGAAAGAGAGAGAATGAAATGATATTTTATGTTTGTGAGAAAGACAGGCTGGGAAAAGGAAATTGTGCATGAGACACAGAAAAGGAATGAAAGAAACAGTGTGTTGGTGTGTGTGGAGAGAGAGAGAGAGAGAGAGAGAGAGAGAGAGAGAGAGAGAGAGAGAGAGAGAGAGAGAGAGAGAGAGAGAG
>JAQQZR010000036.1:9653253-9667130 GCA_030068235.1 Notoglanidium macrostoma | reverse complement strand
ACACACACACACACACACACACACACACACACACACACACACACACACACACACACACACACACACAGAGAGAGCCTTAGGCAAACAACTCTGATATTGGCTTACCCGCCACGGCAGGATTGTAGTTATAGAGTTCTGTGGTGGGGAGAGGACTGAACCTGACACCCGGGGCCATTGTCGGTCACACCTTCATGTTTTATGGGTGTGATGGGAAGGGCAGGTTCAAAAACCCCTCTATTTTCGGCAGCTGCAAGGAACCAGAGAGCAGCACAAAAGCCTATAGAGATGTAATTCGTTATGAGTCATAATACACATTTGACAAAAGCAGGCCATTTGCGTGTGTGTGTGTGTGTCTTATTCGTTGCCTGTAATGCATCTGCTCCATACTGGAACCCTACACCAGCACACAGAAGTCACGAAGCTACACATTAACCCATTTTCCCCCCTTTCTGAAGCAATCTAAGGGTTGAAAAGTCTCTTGGAAAAGATAAATCTGTAAAAGATAGAGCGAAAACCACAGACTCCGAGAGCACTAAATCAACATAGCGACTCCACGATTTGCAAGAATTCCTCTGCATGTTTGGCCTTTTTAGCTGTCACAGGCCTTGATCCATGGCGCACGCTGCTCCGACACATATACTGCATGTATTATATTTGGCTGTTGGAACAGTGTTAACTCGACAGATTCATACATCAAATTATATCCAGCAACTGTTAATGCAACCCACAGGTCTGTTTTTAACTTTGAGGTTGGAGGAGAGAGACCGGATCTTCGCCTGAGCCTCAAGGAAACTGGCTCGATACAAGATGAATACTCTAAAAGGGAAAAATGGAAGTGGGAAAGTGGGATAGGGAGAGAGAAAGAGCTAGAGCCAGGATTGTGGACTATTGTAATTAGTTGCACCTGTTTTCTTTAGCACTGCTCCGGTTTCTCTGTACAAACGCATGTAGAGTAGGCATCAAAGCTTCACTAGGCCGGTCCTCCTCAATACACTCTTTGTTGCTAATTTACACAGAAGCAGCCTGCAGAAATGTGTGACCCGAGAAAACCAAGTTTTGGCATTTGTACACACACCCAAACACAGCTCTCTCATTCCCAGGGTATTTTCTACTTCTGTTAAATGGATCTATTCTCGCTTTTTCTTACTGAGCATTTACAAAAATAGAAGTTTAAAATAACATAAGGAAATTGTAATATAAGCTGGATTTAAACAGAAGAGTAACAGCGTCCTACGAGACTGTGGCCAACAAATTCATTGGCAAATAGTGGCAGTGAAATAACAAAATTAGAAAGTAGTAGAAAGTTAACACATTGCAGAAGTGGCTAATGACTGAACCGAAGCTAGAAAACATAAACGTTTAAGGTAAATGTGAAGGCAGTGCTGCCTAGTGGCTTCTGGCAGTTATTGCATCCATGACCTAGGGAACCTTATTATCCTTGAAAAAATAGAAGTTAATGAATGGATTTAAATGACATAAGAATTCATGCAATTTTGTTAATGAGATTTGGGTAATCAATTGTCATAGTAATACTTCGCTCAGGCAAGTGAGTAGAGGTTAAGCCAGATGCTGCAACACTGATATTTGTTCTGTCCAGTGTTTATAGATGTGGAAAAACCTGAAAATTCATTTTTTTTAGAGCAAGTGAAGTTGTATGCATATATCGATACATCATTGTGATCATCATTAATGATTTAAGGTGTTTATACTCCCACACTGTTGATTAATTTTCTCTAACAGCTGCTCTGACAATAGTTATGGCTGCAAAGTTTATATTAATGTACATGCTCTAATACACTCTAATACAATCATTTATAGAGTATAATAACAACCAACACCAGGACTATGGCAGACATGCCACATAAACAGATTTTTCTTTGTGTGTAATTATTCATATAGTACAGCTTTCTTGGATTAGTCCTTTATTTAACATTTTTTGAAGGAGTTTCCATTCTCAGTGCTTTGCAACTCTCAGAGCTATAACTTTACATTTTCCAGCATGGTGGAAGCATTCCTTCAAGACTTTCTGTAACATGACAAGCTGGATTTATGTCTTAGGCTTGAAGGAAGGAACGACTACTTAGCGGTCATAAGCGATAACAGGAACTAACTTGAACCAACATTAAACATGACTCTAAAAGTGAAACAACTGGCAAAATGCTTTGGCATAAGAAGAGGAAAAACATTTCAGGATGCATTATTGCAAAATAATGATCATCAGGGTGGTAGCTGTAACTCTGCTTTGCAGTGGGCAGAATTTCACCAACATCACTGATGATCACTGATTATTTTCATACAACATTATGACCCTTTGTGTTTTACTGCTAATAGAGATATAACAATCAGTTCCCTTATGCAACCAATCATGCTGTAGATGCTTAATTTATAGTTTATTCATTTAAATAATGAAATGTCCTGAAAATGACCTCTGACCCCGTGCAAGAACAAAGCTACTCAGTTGTGCCTGGCACATACTTAATACGCCCAACAGAGAGGATGGAGGTTTTATTGCAGTTGCTGGCAGTATTACAAACTGCCCCCTTTAACACACCTTGGTCACCCACTTTGGGTATTCCCCTCTCACATACCCAATTTGTTTTATGCTGGATCTAATACACACAACAGTGAAGGGAAACAGAGGAGGATTAAATTTAGTAATTGCTGATAAGTAATCATTATAATCATCAGAGCGTTTCCCTCAGGTCGGAGTGAGGATTGAAATTAGAGTTAATCGCACATATGAAGTCTCATTAAGATTAACACTCATTATACAGGAGCTTGAGAGTTCCAGAGGACTAGAAATGACCACAGTGTGAATCAGGTGAAGCATTTAAAGCAGTACATGGGTCAGAAGTTGTGTGCTTAAAGTGTCACATAGTGCAAGGTTACGGAACTGTAACAGGATTTAGTGAAAGACATTCAACCAGACACAGATGTGCACCAGAAAGTAAAATATTTTGGGAAAAGATAAACCCTTTGAGGAAAATGCCTGTCCAGCTGAGTATGACAGACCGAGCATGGTAATAATGTAGGCCTTCAACTTGTAACCTCTAAAAGAGCACAATGCCAAATGAGAGGAGAGTCAGTAGAGCATAGGAGAGGAGCAGGTAAATAATGTAAACCTACACCATTATCTGCTTGGCAAAGCTCATCAGTGAGCCGCTACAATAGCTACAATTGAATCTCTGATTGCATCTCTCTCTCTCGCTCTCTCTCTCTCTCCATGTATGTGTTACTCAGACTCTGTTTCTAAATGGTACAAAAGGTAAGCAAGAAAATATGGAGAGACACAGAGAGACACACACACACACACACACAGAGAAAGAGAGTGAGAGTGAGAGTGAGAGAGAGAGAGAGACAGAGAGGAGAGAGTGAGAGAGAGAGAGAGACAGACAGATAGAGAGACACAGAGACACAGAGAGAGACAGAGAGAGACACAGAGAGAGAGAGAGACACAGAGAGAGAGAGAGACACAGAGAGAGAGAGACTTTGGCCTTTTGTCAAGGTCAGACTAATACCACGTACAATGTAGGGACAGACTGTCATTAGCAGATTAACACAAAAAAAGAAAATAGAATAGAATTGAATTTTTTTTCACAGTCTTCTAGACAGACAAGCAAGCCAAAGGAAACCGTGGAAGGGAAAATGCACCACAGTGAAGAGAGAGGGGGTGGGGGGGGGGGACGACGACACTATACCAAATAGCAGGCTTCAGCAAACCTCAAAGCCCCATCATCTACTTTATTAAAGAATTGGGGTTAATTACAATTAATTATGGGAATTTATATGTGTAAATGTCTAAATTTCACTATTTTGCATAAACACATATTTGCCATAAGTGTCTGTTGTTAGCACACACTGATATTTTAAGCAATCTGATACAGATTATTTAATGTATGTGCAATGTATGTGCATCAGCAAATGCACATAGCACCATAAGATCTCCTTAATGTTTACCATTAAAGCAACACCATGTTAAAAACACCATGACACCAAGCAGTGTGAATTGTAGAGCACATGCTTCTTCTTTGGTAGGTTTATTGCCATGTTCTAAAACAGTATTATTATTTTTTTTTATTACTTATTATTTTTACTTGATTATTATTTTATTTGATTATTTTGTTCCTGTAGTTTGTAATTCCCTCAGATATAACAAAGCACACTGCTAGAACAGGTTTCATGTATGTTTTGTTGAGTGAATAAGTAGTTAAACTGTACAAATAGTTATTATAATGTTTCGATCATGCATCAGCACCTCAGTAGGTTATATTTGATTATTTTTTGGATTTTTTTTATATAAAAAGTGATTTACAATTGAGGCATAATACAGTCCAAGCTTATTCCAGAGTAGTTGAGGAAGTCTCTGCTCAGTGGTTGTCTGGCAGTCAAGGGATTCAAACACACAACTTTCCAGCCAAACCAACAGTAGTGTGGTCAGCAATAAAAGATAGTTACACATAACACTCATTGACACAATTCATTTAGAATCATTATGACCCTAATTATGGAATCAAAGAGAATAGCCACTCACATTATTACTTGTTTAGTCTACTTTAATGCCCAGCATAGCGGTCAGTATTGCAGTTCCTGTGCCGTTTGGTCATTTGGCCTACATCCAGAAGCAAAGAAAACCACTTTCAGCTTTCCCTGCTTCTTTTCACTCAGCAAACCTGTTTTCTGCTTTCTTGCACACGGAGGCTATATTGCCTAAAAATTGAAAAGAACCTGTGAGTTTTCTTTGGCTTGCCATTGCAGTTAAACTTCACTTTAATCCCAATCATCACAGAGCCATGTTTCCACTGGACACCGGTGTTTTCCTAGCAGCAGTAATGACTGCATTTGGCCATGAGCTGGCCATGAACTTCATCCTTCTGTCCTGCAGGTGGGGGGTCTCTGCTCTTACAGTCTGTTCCCTCTGCTGTATAGAATAGCAGATTTTTCCAGTTCATCCTCCACCACCCACGCAAAAGAGCCACTTTTGTCCAGGCTCCAAAAGGTTGCGGTCGTCGAACCAGTCCAGACTTCATTAGTTAAATGAGGTTGTTATTTTCACTCTGATTTAAAAGCTATTTCTGCAGCAACACAGCACCACTATTGGATAATGAGTGCAGTTAAGAGCATGGGCTTATGTCCCATTTAAGGCTTAGATGTGGTTGCAGAGTTGTAGCAACAACTCTAGAACCACATCTAAGCCATAAATTATGGAGGAGGGTGAGCTTGAAAGACTCGGGCCTAAAATGACAGATACATGGCCAATCTTTTTACAGACATGTTTTCTAGTTTACCGATGGCCATTAGCGTGCTTAGCTTACTCCAGGGCCTTTATGGGTCCGATGTGTAAATTGCTGGTACAAGTCAGACCTTTTCTTACGGAGGTCATTGAGGGGAAAAAAAGCCTCTCTGAAGCACTCAGCTTGTCCTCTGGAACAAAAAGTCACGTCTGCGGCCCACCATTTGCACATGGTGAATTAAGCAGCGCTGCGTCATTATGCGAGAGCACTGAGAGAGAGCCACAAATTGCCCAGAACAGAGTAAAGAGCCTTATTTATAGGCGCCACCAGAGCTGAAAGCCAGTGCTGCACTAATAGAGCAATCTGTATTCTTAATGGTAATGCCTCAGTTCGTTTGTTCCATTTGGCTTGGTACAGGTGCATTAAAGGGTCTCGTTGAACAGATCCAGCTGAGCGGGTACACAGAATGAGCATAGCACGCCCTCTGCTGAACACAGAGCCAAGAGCACTCAAAGCTGGCAGGGAAATGAACCTTTATGTACTTTGTTTTTTAACCCATTTTATGTTATTACTTAATATTAAGTGATTTGTCTAACATGGAACTTTATATGCTTCACTTAATTTCACGTAAAAAAAAATAAAATTAATACTTTTATATACATTTATGAAAAGCTACAGAATATACTGGATTGAGTTATGTAAAATAAACGTTACAATGCTATTACTATATAATGTTATTACTATAAAGTGTAAAGAGTTGGGCCTGTTGACAGGTAGTGACAGTGGCCTAAAAATGTTAACAACACACGTTAGAATGAACTCATTTTTCAAGTTTATTTTTTTTCTGTACAAAAATATCTAAAAGGAATAATAAAATATACATTTTTTCCTCTTGAGCCAAATGTATGTACTTTGGAAAGTTGTGTTTACGCTCACTCCAAATTTAGCTTCTGTTTATTTTGTGAATGTAGCTAACAAATAAGGAAGATTATAGCTGCCTCTTTAGCATGATGTAAACGAAATGAAAAATGGATAAAATCTTCACACAATCACCTCACACTGCATACATTTGTATAGTAATCTAAAAAAAGGTTTTTGTTACTGTATGACAGTAGCATAAATAAATAAATAAACTCATGTAAAAGAGCTGTAAACAAAATAAGGAGCCTTGAAGCCTCACTTGTTAACATCATTAGCTATACAGTAGTAACGCAAAATTTAAACCAGCAAACCTCAGCCATGAAATGTCTTGGCTGAGCAACTACACTTAAAGTAATAAAGAATAAAACACTTAAGCTAACAGTTAGGAAAAAAAGTATAGCTTTTTTTTTTACTCTTTACTACTTTAAGTTTAGCGCAAACGGCCAGTGAGAAGGCTAGTTTCACAGACATTCCCCAACATTAACTGTAAATATAAATAGTTTTATTAAAAATTTCATTATTGCCAAATTGATGTGGTGTATGAGGAATAAAACAATTTAAGACATGCTTGTATAGGAAACTAATTGACTTCATGGTAATAACACATCACACCAACCCAGAGATGATCATTTTCCTATAACCACAAGCGTTTTATTCCTGATGTGAGGTTTTATGGAGACACTAAATGCGAGCAAAAAAATTCATCTTTAATAATTGATCAGCCTTGGATGTACTGTTATTCACTGAATTGGCTTATTCACTTATTCACTGACATTCACTTACTGGCTTCAGTGAATGAAATCAAATCTATGTTAATAGAAGGCGATCATTTGGGAATCCAAACTCAACCAACATCAGCGCTCAAAATGTAGGAACTTTGAGACTGATGCGGTGGAAATTTCTGCCCCCAATTAGCCTGCAATCTCATCAGTCACAATCAATATAGCACAGAGCCTTTTTTTAATTGAGAAGCGGTAATTCTCGGCCTGTGTCAACGGACTAATGAAACAATGCTCCAATATGCCTACAGCTACAAAAAGTTAAACAGTTAATTAAGTTCTATTTCATGAGTGGTTTCTCCTAGTTCTCTCTCATTGGTTGGAGATCCAGCAGAATCCCAGCATTCACTGGACTCAGGCAGTGTGGGCTGACCACCATGGAGGTAGTGTACATATTTCCTTATTACTGTTTAGAACTCTAATGAGGTAAACTCTGTGCTCAACTCCATGTTGCATCTGCTTGTCTGAACTGAAAATATAAGGGTTCTTAAGCTTTTTGTCACTTTGAGAGAACATTTAAAGGTCCTTAGTGTACTACAACAAAAGTTGCCTTTTCAAAATAAATAAATAAATAAATCAAGCCGAACCCATTTAGAAAAATAGAACTGTTAATTCTTCAATGAACCTTTGAGGAATTCTTTCCTCCTCCAATATCTAAAATTCTCTCTACCCTTTAGTTGTATTGGTTATAGAAGTTGTATCAAGACTAAAAGTAGTAATCTTTGGACTTACTAAATTGTGAATTCCTTGATTGGTTGCAGACTAGGTGACGAGAGCTGAGGAAGTACAGCATATGTGAAAAAATGTCCACCTAATGTGTACAGCCTAGATTTCTGTTCAGGCTAATTTATTTTATTGTCAGATATAGATCGATCAGCCATGAATTCACATAAAGCCCCTGATATTAGGGAATACCACCCCCATGAAGTGGTGTACTTGGTCTGCTACAACATTTAGGTAAGGGGTACATGTCAAAGTAACATTGACATGACTGTCAGGACTCAAGGTTTCCCAGCAGAACATTGCCCAGTGCATCACACTGCCTCTGCCAGCTTGCCTTCTTTCCAATGCGCATTCTGGTGCCATCTTTTCCCCAGGTAAGCGATGCACCTAAACAGCCATCTAGATGAAATCATTCTAAAAGAAAACATTATTTATCAGACCAGGCCACCTCCTTCCATTGCTCAAGGTTCCAATTCTGATGCTCACGTGCCCACTGTACTCATTTTCTGCAGTGGACAGGGGTCATCAGCCTTAAGTGCCCATGACCTTGTTGGCGGTTCACCGATTGTCCTTCCTTGGACCACTTGAGGTAGGTACTAACCACTGCATACCAGGAACACCTCAGAAGACTTGCTGTTTCGGAGATGCTCTCATCCAGTTGTCTAGCCGTCACAATTTTGCCCTTGTTAAAGTCACTCAGACCCTAACACTTGCCTATTTTTTCCTGCTTCCAACACATCAACTTCAAAAACTGACTGTCCGCCTGCTGCCTAATATATTGAACTCCTTTGCCAGGTGCCATTGTAACAAGATATTCAAACGTTATTCACTTCACCTCTCAGTGGTTTTAATGTTATAGCAGATCGGTGTAAATTTGCGGCATGTAGTGCTCAATTTCAAATCGACCTTTGTTGCCAAGCTGCTAATGCTATTTTCTAAGTAGCTCATACATCCATTAAAACAAGAGTACAAGTCTCAGGACTGGCCAAGGCATAAGGGGATCAAACCTAATTAAAAGTCCAACAGCCTATACCGCATTCTTGATAGAAGTGGCCTTTTATAGCTTTTTTTATGTCTTAGACCATATAAACCAAAAAAATACAAAAAAAAAAAAAGCTTCTGTTCAGCTTGTGGCCTCTTATTTAGCTGGATTGCTAAACCAATGGTGAGTCTATTTAGATTCAGATGGAGGTGTGCTGTAGCCTGAACCACCTGTTAGTGGTTTTTATGTTATGGCAGATTAGTGTAATACCCTTTGCATCACAAATATTTTGCCTTAAATTATTGTTTCTGATGCAGGAGTCATGTGACCTGTATTCATTCAGCATTTCAACATCAGTTATTTCTCCAGTTACATTCATTAGTTATCCAGATCAGTACTAACACGCTACCTATTACATTTTCCAGCAAAAGAATTTCCATTATTTTGACAGAGCCTGCTTGGTGAAAGTCACAGCATAGCTTTGTAGATGAGGAGGGTTTAAAATGTCAACTAATATTTACAACCAGCATCAGCCCCCAGATATCTGTCATACAGCACAGTTTGTGCATGTCAGGGAGCTCCAGCAAAGCCAAAATGTACAGTGACTTGACAGTTTGTTCCACTCCTTCAGGCCAGAACACAAGGCCACGCGTTCCACTTCACCCTGCTACAGAGATCCATCAGCACGATTTATTTCAGGTGTGTCTCCTGCTATGAGAACAGTGATTTCTACATGGGCAGCAGCTGAGAGGTGCACGTTAACCTGGAAGGCAAAGAGCACATGCAGGCCAGAGTGTGAAATTATAGACGGTGAAACTTAGTAATGTGTTTTAAGCCACCTGAGGATGGAAGACTGGCCTGTTATATTACTGGCCTTTATTTTATAGGATTCAGGAATAAAAATGGGGAGGAAAATGACAAACGTTCTCCAATGGTCCTAGGGAAGGTTTCTTTCCGGACAGCTAAAGGCATCTATTCGTAAATGTTTCCAACATTACACTGATAGCTTGCAATTAGTGTAATCTTTACAATTACTTTTCAGTAATGAGATTTTAAATCCATGACCTCATATCCCCATAGCAGTGCGGTATGTCGGGGTCAAATAATGCCATTGAGCTAAAAACCCTGTTAAGGGAGGTTAGTGCACCATTAAAAGAGAACACACCAATCATAGGATCTGCAGGTGAACACAGACATTGACTCAGATGTTCAGCCAGTACAGAGAAAAGTCTTGATGCAAAGTCTTCCTTTTGTACGTTGAGCAATGGGGCGTCAAGTCCAGCCAAGCTAGAGGAGTGACTCGCACTAGTGCAGAGCGGGACTGATATGTGCCTTTAGGTATGTTGGGTTTTAAATGTGATGTGGGCAGCTACAGGAAGCCAATGGAGGGAATGAAGCTCCTGGGCGATGTGGGAGAACTTGGAGAGATTCTGTATGTGTAGCTGAAAGGGTCATGCAGAGGTAGACCTGCCAGTTGCAAGTTGCTCCAATATTAAAAAAGACCAAGGACTGAAGAATTAC
Source organism: Notoglanidium macrostoma (assembly GCA_030068235.1). Lineage (NCBI taxonomy): Eukaryota > Metazoa > Chordata > Actinopteri > Siluriformes > Auchenoglanididae > Notoglanidium > Notoglanidium macrostoma. The sequence goes on along the minus strand of JAQQZR010000036.1, from coordinate 9,656,973 downwards.
TTGAGTGTACCCGACCACAGAAATGGCCGGAAAGCTGATTCCTTGTTTTCTTATTTATATCTTGTTTACATATAGAATCCTTATAATGAAAAAGTTGTTTTCTATAGTCTTCAAGATATTTTTCAAACCAAAAACTAAGATTTTGCTAAGCTAAGCTTTTGGCCAAATCGCCAAGCCTACGCATTATGTTTAATAAAAGACGATTGCTATCAGGGAGATCAGGGGAAAAAATGAACTCTGTAACAGTCTTTTATTCCATTAGTTTGCACCGCAACCTTATTTACCAAATTCCTCAACAGATACCCAAGTGACTGACCCTGCACTTTACACTCTTTATGAGTAAAGGTATTATGTATCAAATGGAAAACAAATTTTCTATTTTATTATATTTCAGGTTGAGAAGCTGCTATCTATAGGATCAATGAAACTTTATAGTGTCCATACTTTACCATCCATCTCGAGCTAAGAAGTTCCACACCACACGCTCTTATTGCTTTTAAGCACCACTCAATATTGCCAAAAATAACCAGGAGGTTGGTGTAAATCTATGTTACGAAACATTTCAGCCTGTGTTCAGCAGCCAACCCTTTCGTAATGGAGAAGATTTGGCTGCATACAAAAATAGTAAAATAATAATAAAAAGAAACCTCTCCAAATGTCCCAACATGACTCACAGGCATTACCTCGATGACAGTTCAGGATTTATTAAAATGCATTAAAGACAATTTTCACCAAGAAAACATTAACAACAGAAACTCAAAAAGAAAGCTGGTATCCGAAAAACACACGGCCTAAAAAATAGGGATTGTTTAGGGATGTTTTTGACCGAATGCTGACCGTTTGGTTATGAAGGCACTATTGAACGTGGAGCTAGTTAGGATCTGAGTGTGCAGGTCACAGTCAGGGAAATGGAGGAGTTCAGATGATTTCCAGTAAATTCTGTTCCTGACTGCCAAATCTCTGTGTACCCAGACTCCTCTCTGAGCAGCTCTTCTTTACAGATACAGTAGCAAAAACACAAAGTAAAAAAGAAAAACAGCACTGACAAAACATTTAGGTTTGTTTTTTGTTGTTGTTTGTTGTTTTGGACAATCCATGGTCTTCTAAAAAGCACAGGGTCTCCACAAAGATCACCACCTCTCGAGTAGGTGTTCAGTTAGTGTTCCTCTGAGTTGCTACAGGTCCATGGTCCAAGCTGAAGGCAGTTACATTCTTCTGTCCCTCTTCATTTAATTTCAGTGAATTCCACTATTTGCAGACTGATAAGAAGTATAAGTTACTTGATTGTTTTCCTCAGTGGTCCACTGGAAATACTTTGTCTTTAACCACATTGAAAAACAAAGAGAAAAAAATTGAGATTGTGAAGTGCAATACTTCAAGTGCTGTTTCTTCTTCTTCTTCTTCTTTTTTTTCCTCCCTCAGCACTCCAAAGTTGAGGGACATCTATGACTTGGTTTCTCTAATAGCCATTTGGTCATACTGCGTGTAATAGGCATTAAGTACATTATGTACATTATGTACGAGTCCTACTTGACTTTCTGTTGGCGTACAATGCTCACACTAAACACAGTACATGGTATTCCATTATAAAAAGCACACAATGCCAAAAAAGGAAAAAAAATGGAAGGTTTTATGCGTTTTATGTGCCACTGGCTGGTCCAAAAAAAAAGCCCCATTTTCACCCTGTTGAGTTTCCTTTTCAATGTACCCTTTATCTCTATTTTTAGGGAATTTAAATGAATTATTTTAAACAAATGCTTTTTCATGTGTGATAAATTAGTCCAGGCTGCCATAAAATCTGAGATAGAAGAGCGCTGGATATCAACGTACTCTAAAAGTTCCTGTAATCACCGGTCGCATCATAGTTTACATATTCTCCATCTCTACAACAAACAGTGCTTTGTCACCTACTGTATAACATATATACAGTAGAATTCCACTGTACTATTATTGAGGAGGTAATGAATCCAGAAACAGCTTCTTCTACTTCCACAGATGCATTTCCTTCTTGAGATGTTCTCCTCTCCTTGTCCTCCTCTCTGGTAATGATGGAAAATACTAAAGCTTAAAAGTCATGTCTTCTCTCTCCTGTTTCAGTTCACTTTTGGGTATATCTTCTCATAGAAGAAGTTCTGTGCCAACACAAAGAGCTCTCCGTCCTTCTCTCTGACTCCATGAGCTCGGACGAACTGGAACTGCTCAAGCGCAAACTCATAGAACTCATTCTCCATCTTCCACACGTCTGACTGCTGCAGCTTGGAGATGGACTCTTTAGTCGGAGGCTTCTTCTCGCTCGTCTTCCTTAGGTGGGACTTCTTACCTGTCAGACAAAGACACTTCATTACAGTATGTTTAAGCTTAGTATAACTAATGTCATAGGCAGGGCTTGGCAGTTTATCACTACCGCCCACAAATGTGTTTTGAAGACCATTATTTTCTCCATTATATAGAATTTTAAATTGTCTGATGTGGTGATGCAGGAGAGAAATCAAGGTTTGATACAGCATAGTTTAAAGGACCTTTGTGTAAGAATTTAAGTTTAAAACATTCAGAAAATTAACCAAAATTATCAGTAGAATGTGAAGAAATAACAGTTTTTGATATTATATCAAAGACATGTATGAATTGTGTTGCAGAGATATCTACTGAAGTTAGCAAGCTAACCAGCTAGCCCTGAGACCGTCCAATGTCTGGCCATCAGTCTGCCATAACCACTTTGGACATCAAGAGGTGATAGTAAGTCACTGTAACATCCAGTCTGCCTTCAGTCAAAAATGAGAGGAGAAACTGACTGGCAGAAAGAACTGAGTGGCAGTGTTAGCGTTCAGCTCAAATGCTGCAAAAACACAAAAAAAACCCCTCTAAAATGGGAAAGAGCTGTTGTGCGATTCACTGTACAAAAAGATTTAACAAGACATTGGAGCCATTTTTTATTTTATTTTTTTTAAAACAGACTGCAAAAAGCTAAAAAAAAAAACATGCAAATGGATCGCTGCAATCTCCAAAACTGGAATTCAGGTACTGAAACATGGCCTTTTGGTTGCCATTTTGTGTCAAATATATTATATTTTTGGAGAAGGGAAAAGAGAAAGAAAAGGAACCCTACCAGGAGAAATTGAATCGTAATTCCAAACGGTACAAACTAAGCACAAATCAACTGCCAAAGACTGGATTACAGACGCCAATGCACTAGCTCTACTCACATGCCAGGACATCTTGTTTTTAGACTGAGTGCATGCATTTTGTATGAGTTTAAATGTTACAAATCCTTAGAAGTTGATGAACAGGTTTGAAGTGGCTGGAGGGCAAGATCTGACAATGCTAATTCACATGCTGGCAAACTGTGACAGCACAGTCATACTTGCAAAGGTATGGTGACACTCCCGTTTTTGGCCCAATTACACTGCACAACAAAGTTTTTGCTTCTTCAACACTGTTGGGTGTTTTTTTTATAGATCTTTGGGTGCTGATCACAAATATCACATTAAAATTTACCCATCACATACCGTTTCAGAGAAATCTTCAGTTCTGTCATGATTTTTTCTTATATTTGTATCCAAACTTTTTCGCTCCTTTTCTCATTTTCTGTTCTCGGCCTTCGGTTGTGATCACAACCCGGAAGAGTGGCGTCTCTTCATTGATGCGTCAATGTTAAGCCTGAAAGCTGTTCTGCTACACAATGGCAACATTTATCCTTCAGTACCTGTTGGCTATGCAGCA
>JAQQZR010000036.1:9631501-9648136 GCA_030068235.1 Notoglanidium macrostoma | reverse complement strand
ACACACACACACACACACACACACACACACACACACACACACACACACACACACACACACACACACACACACCATGTGTGCTATATAATGCTCCTTAACTCTTCAATTATATCAAGCGTATCAGAACAAATAAAACAGGCACAGGTAGCATGTGCATGGCTTTAGTAGAATCCCCACGCACACACCACGCCCTCTTTCTGAGCCACATCTCTGCCTAAACACAGAGCCTCAGCTCAGTGAGCAGCTCAAGGGAGTGTGGAGACAAAGCTGACTAGATATTACCTCAGCAAAGCCATCCGCTAATGATACCTTCCTTCTTTCCATCACAGCCGCTTATTTTCAGGGACAGAGGTGACAGGAATACAAATGCACAGACACACACACAGACTCAAGACTCAAACACACCTAGACACATAGAGGCAAGCACGCACAGGCCAAACGTCCCCACAAGACTAGATATTCCTGTCCATGTGGGGACATTTGGTCCCCACATAGAAATAAAAACATGCCTACTCACACTCAGTGGACAAACACACACATACAGACAATGGACAGACATATAGACACAAACCCACTCACACAGATACATACAGATGGTTCTTACGCACTATTTTTTTTTTTTAAATCATATTCCATGACATTTCACTCACTTAAGCATCTGTTGCTCACAGGTCACCTTAGACTTACTTACATCTTGCAATACCCTGAAAATGTATCCCAGCAAAACAATCCCTGACTAACTGAATCACACTCGCATACACACAAACACACTCTTCCTCAGCCAGTAGAGTACTAAATGCTGTTTATCAGCACTGAACATAGCTCAATTTTCCAGAGTTTTTCTTTTTTCAAGACCTAGCACAAATAATAACTTACAGCTTCATAGGATATTAGACAATAAACTAAATACAGGAAGTAAGTAAATCAACACAGGATCAAAATCATATATACAGGATCAAAAATATACATACACCCACTTAGATTATTAATTCAGTGGTGCTGAAAGTTCCAAAATGTCTTAACTTGCCAAGACCATGGCTGCTTAACTTCCTATTACTGAGCATGATTGACTATAGCTGATAGCATCTCTATGCACAAAATAAAAAGGGTTGGTTTGGCAGCACTCCTTGGATTGACAAACATACAGTACTGTGGGACAGTCCAAGGAGCTCAGTGCAGATCTGAGAAAGAGAATCCCAGATTTACACAACTCATGAATGTCTCTTGGAGTCATTATTAAACAACTGTAGATTCCAAGATCATCAGTTCAGACAATTGTGCATAAGTACATGTTATTGGAAGGTGTAGACACTTTGCTAAGCCACTTTCCTGAAAGATGGCCCAAACTGTCTGCTAACAGGAAATTAGTTTGGATGGTGAGGAACAACCCAGCAACCATGAAGGCACAAGCCTGCTATGGACTGGAAGCTGCTGGAAAACTGTCTACAGTCAAGTGTTTTACACCACCATGGACTGAGAGGCTGCTGTCAAAGAAAGAAGCCCCTCCTCCAAAACTTGAACTTTCAAGCTCAACTGAAGTTTGCAGCTGACCACAGGGGGGGATAAGTCTGGAGGAAAGATTTGCCACAATGACCAGAGGTACAGAGGAACGGTGTACCAACTGTTAAGCATGGTCGTGGTAGCACAACGTAGCTGGAATCTCAAAATTCTTCAGCATGCCCTCAAATCAAAATCAGGCTAATATTAAGCTTAAAAGAAGTCCTGACTTCAACACCATCAAAAATACAAGGACTGCACTTAAAAGCCGGGTTGGTGCCAGGAAACGCCTAAATCTTAATGATCCCTACCAGTTCTGCCAAGAAGAATGGTCAAATCCAACCCGAATTCTACCAGAAGCTTGTTGATGCCTACCAAACGCGTCTGGTCAAAGTGAAACTTACGAAGTGACATTTAATCAAATATTAGGTGTGCTGCCAAAATAGTTTAATTTGCATGTCAAATAACTAATCAAATGAATGACGCTTGTGAAGCACTACTGCCTACGGCATATCAGGGATTTTCTACATCCCTGTAAATATAAAATAAAATTCATGGACCTGTTTCAAAGCAGTTTTGTTTTATAAACATATTACATGTATGTTTGTAATAATTGTGTACAAGATATATGGAGCTGTAGATATTTTAATCTTGAACTTTCCATCAACAGGACAGAAGCTGATATTATTTAGCCGACTTGTTTAAGTTACTGAGTTTTGGATTAAATCCATTCAATTCAAGTGACCTGTCAAACAGGTTAATAACTATAAGAACTCAATTACAAATATCTTAACTTGGATAATGGTGGGTCCTGATATCAATCACTGTAATGAAATTAGATCCCTTGGCTGTGCTTCACAGACCGCACTTAGAGAACTAGGGTCATATAAGACTTCAATCAGATTTATAGTAAGCAAAACCTGCACTTTTCCAGGATTTCACTAAAACTTTCAGTAAAGACAAAAAACGAAATCCCCAAATGTGAGGGAATCCTCGCAATATGGGGCGTTAAAAAAGGGGAGATTTTGGCACTGAAACAGAAGAAATAACAGCTAGGTTTTCTCTCCATCACTCTGCAAGAAGTAGACAGAGCATCTCCCTGCACATGAAAAAAAAAGCTCTATATAAATCAGAAAATTGTAGTGATTCTGTGACGCTGATTTAACCTGCAGCTGCTGCTGCCTTTCAATCAAACAGCAGCTCTTTCATGCTGCACTCCTGCTTTCACAGGCTCTTTATTCACCATGGAGATGGAATCAATGATGAGGAATGTGTGACACAGAAAGCGGAGGAGACAAAGAGATGACTGCACTTGCATGACCCGTTGTGGGTGAGCATGACACACAGAGTCAAACACGTTCCATCTTGGGAATAAAAAGCTCCTGACCACGTGACTGCTGACTAACCAACCTGCCTCTTTTACCTACTGCACACTGACCCCAGTGATGATAAGTATTATTCTAGCATTATCACTAGCTCTATATTCACTAGAATGACATTTTGCCCCTGGCTTGCTCAATGAGGGGGTAAGGCACTTATGTCTATGTCTAAAGCTGCAGAGGTGCCAACAGTACTAAAAAGAAAATACTAAAAAGAAAATCCTAAAAGGAAAAGAGAAAAAAAAGAATTTTCCCATAAAAACCCTAATGTACGGAATGTCGATGGATGAGACAGGATTTTTTTTCCTGATGTGTGCTATGCAACAGTAAAAAAAAAAAAAAAAAAAAGAGTGAGGCAAAAAATCCAGTGTGATCACTACTTAATAAATGGCCTCTTCTCCATTTTTTATGTACCACTGAGAGCACAATCCCACCCACCGGGAATCTATTGGCTCACAAGGCTGAAGTTCATTGCTCATCTACACAAAGTCAGCAAAGCGAAAGTACAAAATACCAGAAAGTAATGAGCATCGTTTTCGTCCCTCGTCCCTCATCCGCTGCTCTAGCTGCAAAATCAAAAAGCTTATGGTGCAGAGATCTCCGTGTCACTCCAGACAAGCATAAAAAAAAAAAAAACTAAACGTAAATTCTAGCGCTCAACTGTAGCTAATTTGCTTCTCTGTACCCAGTTCTAAATAGACACACACTTCAGGACACTATAATACAAGACAAGGCACAAATACATACTTGGCTATGCTTTTCCATACTCAAAGACATGGTTATACACCCTGATGCACTACTTCTCATAAGTTAAAGCACCTCTTACTTCTTTAGTTTGAAGTGTAAAAATAACTACACTCACGTTTACCCTCCTTTGTTTGGCCAGGTTTGAGAACAATGCAGCAACAACTGTACAGCACATGGCTCATGCTATATAAAGAGTAGTTTCTTATTAACCTACCAGGTGTGATCATTAAAAACAAAAGAAAAGAAAGGGGAAAAAAAGGTGACATACTAAGCTTTTCTTGCATACCTGCACACAAAGTAAGGCACCGTTAAGTCACATTTATATAAGTTAAGCAACTTTACCAAGATGACCCGTCTAACTGTTTAAAGTTCTGCTGAAAAATATTTGGCTTTGGCTACAGTATAACATTACGCGTTGGCCTTTCGTTACATTTTTATATTACAAAAAAAAAACTCCATTCAAGATGTTTTTTTTTTCTTTTCATTTAGCAACAGTGAAACAACAGTGACGCATACGGCCGTGCAAGCTTTATCTCACCTCAAAACGAGGTTGACATTCTGACTAAAATCATTTCCGGTTTTTTTTTTTTTTTTTTTTTTTTAAATCTGAGCCCTGTTAAATATGCGACACTTAGACACCAAATACGAGTAAAAACTATGAGAGATGAGATGGAAAGAAATCTTCATGGTATGATAACCAACAAAATATAGTGGGATTTGGGATGATGTTTAAATGCGCCAGACAAGAAAGAAAGAAAGAAAATGACTGCACTGGATCTTCACTGAATAACTGTTGGGCTTAATCGATTCTCTACTCAGTACTGAAATATCTAAGTACAGATGAACTGCATGCACACAGTGATTTTGTTTTCCCAATGACAGCTAGATATCTTTATTTTGGAATGATTTCAAACATTAGTTAGCAAGTTTTGCTTGATTATATTCCTCCAATTGTTAGCTAGCTAGACGTATTCTGCCTTATTCCCCTTTAACATTAGTGTTGTTTGGGTATTTTTCCAGTCTAACACAAGCTTTATTTGGGTATTTTCTTTTATTGAGATTGTTGGGTTTTAGGTTTGTTAACTAGCTTTCTGTTTGAAAAAAAAAATCTCTATATCTCTTATTATCTGGTTGAATTTGGGGGATAAACATTAGCAGGTTAAAACAGAAGGGTAATTTAATTGGATGCTGGTGATTTTATTTATCATATATACTTTGTAGCATAAATGCCTGTATTTTGACTGTATGTACTATTGAGACAGAGTAATTAGTCTGTAGTGATTTATTTCTCCTTCTTTGGGTGTAGGGAATGTGTGCAATTATTACTATTCGTCGTATTATTATAATTAAAGAGTTTTGGAAACATTGGATGAAAGACACCATAGTGCAAGCAGACAACGCTAATGTTTTACTGAATCATAAAAGTCTCGTGTCTGTTTGTCGCTTGCCACTGATGTCATAATTGTAGCTCTGAATTGCAGATGGTCACGGTCACAAAGCTGCTTCGCAGAATTCAGGGTCTAGGTTTAAATCCCTTCTGAGAAACCCAGAGGCAAGAGTAGCAAGGAAAAATCCATCAGACAGAATAATGCACGAACCCTGAGAGAATACTGGGATTCTGAGTCACTAAGAGAATAGACAATGTTCAGATGCTTTAGTGCTTATGAAATTTGCCTCCTAACCTGATCCTGCAGGGACATGACTGGATTGTTCTTGGTGGTATTGATATGCAGAACGTGGTAGCGGTTCTTGGCACAAAGGTCGTAGGCGATGTTTGTGAAGGACGTGCTGCCAGTTTTGGGCACGCGGTTGTAGATGATGAGCAAATCATCAGTCTCTGTGAGCACAGGGGATTCACGAAATGTGTCATGATTCTGCCTCTGCTCCACCTCACGCAGCTCCAACCTGGCCATAGTGCGCTCTGAGAGAGAGAGAGAGAGAGAGGAAGAAAGACTTGTCATATGCATACAGGGTTTAGTTCACAAATCCATCAAAACAGTTCCATGCAACTGAACTGCAATATTCACAAGATATAAGCAGAATAAACTCCAGTAATTGTAATTTCTACAGTCCCAGTGTTGGTTTAATATTTTAATGTCACAATAATTGTCTAGGCCAGCATAGTGCTGCAGCTGGTACTGTTTCTGCCTCACAACTCCAGGGACCTCACAACTGTTCAATCCTAAGCTCTGGCTACTGTCTGTGTGGAATCCTTAACATGCGCCATGTCAATGTGGGTTTCCTCCGGGTTCTCAGGTTTCCTCCTACCACCCAAAAAAACATGCTGGAAGGTGGACTAATGGCTCTAAGTCGCTCTTAGGTGTGAAAGAGTGTATGTGATGCCCTGAGCTGGATGGACGATGGATCCAGTGAGTATTGCTGTCTCGCCTCAACCTCACTCAGCACCTTTAGAATGAACTGCAATAGCAACTGCACCCCAGGCCTCCTCGCCTGTCATCAATACCGGACCTCACTAATGCTCTTGTGGTTGAATGGGCAAAAATCCCCACAGCTACACTCCAAGATCTAGTGGAAAGTCTTCCCAGAAGAGTGGAGGTTATTATAACAGCAAAGGGAGAACTAAATCTGGAACAGTAAACAGTTCAAAAGCACATGTGGAAGTGATGTTCATATTTTGGCCATATAGCTTATATGTAGAGTCGTTAAGTGTATACGTTCAACAGGGAGCTGCTTCGGATTATTTAACTTTGGCAGTTTATTAAACGTTGTTCAGGCATGTCTAAAAAGAGTGTCCAGAAACACTTATTATCTATAATGGGGCAAAATATTTGAGTACCGTTCGTTTAAATTGTAGCCGGTGAGAGTTCGCTGGCTTGTTCAGTAAAATTTTTTTTTGAATAAAATGTTTTACACTAGCTTGGAGATAATGCGAAACAGCAGAAGGAAACAGAAAAGCAAAGGCAGACCACAAAATAGGGTACAAATGAGATCATGGAGAGAACAGTTAAAAGAAAGAACACAAGTATGAGAGAGTGAAAGAGAGTGTGAGAACACAGGCTATAAATCCGCAGAGGCTGCAGGTGTGGTAAAGACCTCCCCAAGGCATGTTCACCCACTGCTTTAAAGAAACCTTACTCAGAGAGCAGTGATGGGATGAAAAGCAACAGTAATGGAAAAAGAATGGGAGGAAATCAAGCAGCTGGGATTGAAAGTAGACCCCAAACCTCTGCAGTGGCTACTAACACCAGCGCTTTGCTTTATGGACATGTTCGTTTGCGGTTACCTTTTTTAAAAAAAATCATCCTTGAATTCCCATGGTATTTTGTGCCTTCAAAAGAGACAAATAAGTGCAACATCCCATAACAAGTCCGGTGTTTATATCTGTGCTAATTTCTGCTCATCATAAAATTTGCCGGAATAACTGACATTATTTTGGATACAGCTGCACTCACTCATACACACACTTTTATACCTAAAAAAAAAAAAAAAAAAAAAAGAGAGGGAGAGAAGGAAATTCGGACATGGTTCGCTGATGATTAATCATGCTTAATTTTGTCTTTAACGACATACTTAAATCAAGCCCAAATTAAGTATTCCCATTAAGGATGCCATTAAATCCTTTGAACATCGTTTCTCTCGAATTAATGGGCCTAATACAGCGTGATCACATCATTCCTGGATTTAGTAGACCACTGCTGCTTTTCACAAGCAAATGAGGAAAGTGAATCACTCATATTTTGAAACTGGCAGATTTTACTCTTAATCTGAAAGTTACTACTGAAGCCATCTTTACTCATCTGTCGATTGGATTGCGCATCAGTTCTAAATGTCTAATAAATTAAATAAGGAATAAATGTAAATTATGTAGAATCTTGTCCAGATGATTTCCAGCCGGAAACTGGTTTGCACCCCCTATGCAGAAACATAAGGAAAATATCAGAAATATCAATGTACTCTATAGACATTCATAAATGTTTCTGGGACTTTGATGTACACGAGGCTTTGTTGTCGAAACCCATTCTGAAAAAGGAAAGTCATGTTTTAGACCATTCCCAGCTGCTAAAATTTTGGTGTGCCCCTAATTTTACGTAATCGACATCCAAACCCGGGAAAAGCTAATAGCTGTGGACTATCATCCATTCTCAATAGGCACTCATTGCTCTTGGTCTCGAGTGAATGATACAAATCAGATCGATGCAGTTTAGGTCCTAAGAGAACATCCCTTTAAGACGAAAGCAAAACAGGCCGCGAGCAGGTTTTAAAGTCTGCATGAGACCATTAGGATGTCCAACAACAACAGAGTGCACTTCTCAGAAGCGGAAATAAGCCTTCTAAGTACATGTCATTGCTTTACTGTGTAGTGTAGAGCTGATGATTTTTACCAACACAGACATAATTGACATTATTTCTGAAAATTTGTTACAGTAAAGTGTTTCACTGCAGCCACACTGAAACTTCTGAGTACGCAAACATAAGTGGAGCAGAGAAAGAGGAGTATAGCAATAAAAAATTTTTTTTAATGTAAAGAGAATATGTGGTTACTGCATTGCATTAGTAACACAAATAGTCATCTAACCATATTTCAGTAGTGAACACTAGACCTGGAAAAAGGCACGAGGCAGGTGCAGAAGCATCATATCACATCAATAAGCACACTTGAGCAAGGGTTAATTTGTTTTGGTACAATTTCCATTTATTCTGCCAGACGCCAGCAACAGTTGTGACGAAAGCTGCAGTGATCAGTCATTTCTGTTAAGCCCAGAAGAGAAGCACTCTCACAAAAGTTGTTTTAACCAAACAAACCCGAATGCACTGTGTTTGAATACAACAGTCCTTTATACAAAGAAATTGAACACTAGGAGAACATCACTTCGCACTTCAACACTGTCATTCTGCTACATGAGGCACTGGAATACAGCACTACACACGCCAGTGACTCAAGTGCATTTACTCTTACTCATACTAGTATTTTCATCCGCATCATCAAGTCCCTCGAATGCTGGTTGCTATCTTTAGTTTACTGCTAGTTGCCATGGTTTTACTGTTAGCACTAGGCTTGTTTTGTGCCACACAAACAAGTTATGCAAAGCCACAGATTTTGACACCAAAAGTTTCCCTGCTAAAAACAAATATCTTACCCACTTTTAATTAAGTGTGTTCCTCCTTTGCTAACATACGACTTCGCTTACTCGCTTGTGAATCACAGAAAATGTTTGCTCTTTACAACATGCCAGGTCTCACTGTCTGGTTCAAGAACAAGCATCTAAAACTTAAAAAAAAAAAAAAAAAAAAAAAAAGAAAAAAAAAAAAATAAAATAAAAGCGCAAAGATATTTGACTACAGTTGGTGAAAAAAAAAAGTACCACCATGCCCAACTCCCATTTTTAGCTACAGATCACTTCGTGTCTCATTTACACAAAGTAATTTCATCGCTCACCCCACCCATTTTGCGACTGTAATGGTTGCTCTGCTTCCTGATGCTGTAAACGACCAGCTCTCATTGATTATTTCTTCTCGTAATATTTTGATGTGGATTCTTATTCATAAATGTGGTTATGGGGCCAGTGTGACCTAATGGGTCCCAAAAAATTATTTTTGTGAGTAATTATTCTCTACTCGGAGAAGATTCTAACTTGGTAATAACTTCTAACTCTCAAGACATTCTAACTTGGTTCTTGGAACACATTAAGAGGTTCTACCTTGGCTAACTTGGTAATGTGATGCCACAGGTCAGCTTCCATGTGGGAAGGCAATAGTAGGGCACTCACGTGATGAAGCCACATGAACACGGAGGTTTCGCATACAGTTAAACCTTAACTGATAATGAAATATATAGGGGGGGACAAATAATTACCTTAAAAACCAAGAGACCAACAAATTTGGCTCTGTTTAATCATAGGGGACATGAACCTGGAAAACTGTTCACCCAAAGAAATAAATAAATAAAAAAAGAAAAAAAAAAAGAATAAGAAGAAAAAAAAAAAAAAAGCACATTAACCTAAAAGACTGATCCATAAATTTTACAGATCAATTTCAAATTTGATTAATTAAAAATAAGAGGAGGAAAAAAAGATCGATAAAATGATATTTTTGGACACTCCTACTCAACACATGTAAAACAGGGTTGCACACCTCAGGAGCAAACATTTACATTTCAAAATGTTTACTTCTTCAGGTTGAGTTGTCCAGTATGTATGCTTATTCACAAGTGGCTTGTTTTAAACAGTATATTGCTTGGTGTTTTTTTTGACAGTGGTGCAGTACACCTGTCATGTCCATTCTTAGCTCAGGATACTAGCTGAGTGGAGTTCCACATGTTCTTCCTGCGTGTGTGTGTGTGGGTTTCGTCGAGGTTCTCTGGCTTCCTCCCACCTCCCAGAAACATGCCAGTAGATAGAGTGGCAATGATAAATTGATAAAAGTGAGAAATGTGTGCATGGTTCCTTGTGATGGGCCAGCATGTTCCCACGGGATGGGATTGGGATCCACATGACGGTGAATGAATGAGTGCTGTTTGACTATGTAAAACTCTAGAGTATGATATTATTAAAATCAATCATTCTCGCTATGGAAACATGACCTAATAGAGTATTTGGAGGCTGTTTTAATGCCGAGAGGTGTAAGCCATATGTGCCATATTTTAATGAACATGTGCATACAGTTATGCAACAGTGACACAAAATATGATGACAGACCATCCCAATCATCTGTCTGTATCATTTTCCGCTTGTTTCCTCGTTCCCTCCCAATCCAGCAATTACCCCAAGCTCAGGCTGATAACACTCTCATCTGTCTTCTGCAGCGGTGCATAAAATAACCCACTTCAAATATTGATCAGACCTTAACAAGCCTCCATACATCAGTCTCAGTCCCTCACACCCTTGAAGCCGGCTGCTCCCTGAGGTGAGGGAATGGAGTCCCGGCCTCAGAGGAGGCGAAGAAGAAAGACAGATGAAAGGAGAGAATGAAGGAGCGTGGGAGTGTGTTTATCCTGTGGAGGTGAAGACAGACAGCTCGGGTTGCTCTCTCGGTAAAGGAATGACAGTGGTTCAGCTTTCCCATTGCAGGGAGACTTTCCCTCCTTTCCCTTCTCCCTCCGTCTCTGTCCATTTGTTTGTGTACTCCTGACTGCTCCATTTTTCTACATCTTACTTAGTTTCACACTGCTTAGAGCAAAAAAGAATGCCCACTTCTCTAAATAAATCGCTGTTAGAAGAGAGGAACTGTGTGTGGGTGCACTAGTCTGTGAGCTTGCTTAATTAGCTGCTCTCTCTCTCTCTCTCTCTCTCTCTCTCTTTAAGACACAAACCCATTTCCAGGTGATTAAGCTTTCGATGATGATGTTGAAGAGACGAGGCCTAATTACGAGTGAAGTTTGTGTGTTTTGCCTTTAAGCACAGTCCTGTGGGAGATAATTAAGCTAAAGGCTTAAGAGGGTTTCTCTTTTGAATATGTATAAAGGAAACTGCATAGAGAGCCACGCTACAGATTCTGCATCACATCGAATAACAACATCATTCAGATTTGGCATTCATTCTGTTAGAAGGCAAAGATGAAACTGTAGCTTGTGTTAAACAAAACAGAACAATATAAACATGAAATTACGTTCTACAGTGGCCACATGCCCTGAAGTTACCCATCATACTGGGTAGCATTTTTCATGTTTTGGTTGCCCAGAATCCTAATGAACTAAGTTAAATAGTGTAAGATAACATAATGCAATAGCTAGCTAACAGGCATGTAATGATATATATCATGCATCAATAAATTGCAATACAAATCTATGATGATTCATATCCATGGAAATAAAAATGAACTGCGATTCATCTCTTAGTTTTTCTCATTAATTGCTTTATTTAGACAGCAGAGGGTGCAGTAATGTAATGATGGGAATACACTGTATTCCCACCAGTAATGGTGGGAATACACTGAAGACGGAAGTAACATCGCTCTAATGCTGAGAAAACGGACAAAACAGATCTAAAATGGGAAAGAGCTTTTGTGCAGATTCAACAAGAAATCAGAGCTATCTTTTTACAGACTGCCAAATGCTAAAGAAAGAAGAAACAAATGGAGATAGTAGTTTCATGTGTAAGCTTTTTTAACTTTTAAGAAAAATACTGTTATTAACTTTTTCATTTAATAGACTATATTTTTTCCAACCTTTACAAATGTTTGTAAATAATTATTGTTTGTTATTAAGAAAATTACACAAAAGCACTATTTTTTTTATTTAACAAAAGGAATATTTAAGTTGATAAAGACTAGGAAAAGAACTGCTGCGTTATTTGGTAATAAAAATGTTAACATTTTCTTTTCTCAAAAATATTGTGGAAAAATCGAATCATGAGCAAAATATCATGAAATGAAATAAATTGGGTAATTCGTTACCTGTATAACTAGCTATCCATGTGCATTAGTACAGAGTAAGGGAAACAAATTAGGATATTAATTCCTGTAGAGACTACATTAGCTCTATTATTCTCTTCTAAGAAGGTTTCTGATGTAGACTGCGTTTACAACTTGGAGAAAAACAATGTTGGCCAACATTTCCACTAGAAATCTTTTTTTCTCCTCAGATCATAAAAACAGTATTTTTGGAATCTTGCTAGTATGTTTAAATCTTGCTTTATGTTTAAATGTGAGATGACTATGTGTTGTGTTAGCAGGAGACTTTTTTGCTCGGTTTGGTCAGTATTTCTATATACTTGCGCATTAAGTATAAACATGCACACCAAATGAAAACTTTTGTTTTAAAGAAGTCAAAAGGGATTTTGTTTTTTTTTCCCTCTGTTTAAATGTTCTTATGCTCCAGGCAATCTAAAGATAGCTAGAATATCATATATATATACACTTAATATCCACTTTGTGGTAAAAATGTTCTTTGTTTTTTTTTAATTAAATACTGTAGCCAGTTGTTATTGACATTTTTGTCAGCTCTCATCCACCCTTTCTATTAATACAAAAAGACCTCCACAGGACCACTGTAAATCACTCTCAGCACAGCAGCTGGCCGAGCATTTTCATTTCACAGTTCACATTTTCATGCCCAATTTGTTTCTCAACCCAGCAGAGACACAGAAGTGTTTAAAAATTAATCGCCAAGAATCAGGACTGTATAACATTTATAAAAAAAGATAGCAATTTATTTAAGATAGCAATCAATGGCATATCTATTTCATGATTCTCCAACTGTATACAATATACAAGTCAACCAGTACCAAGTTTGTTGAAAGGATATTTCAGTGTGTGCAGTGTGTGAACACCGATTGAGGGTCAGTGTTTATGATTACAACAGCGATTCTTGGGTACATACGGTATCTAGGTGAGATTATCAGGGTGAATCCAGAAACTGTTTTTGGAAAGTGCAAATCTTTAGGGTATCCAGGAGAAAACAGCCGAAAAGTATCAAAGTGGAGAGGTTCACAGTAGCAGAAGCATTAGGATAAATCTTGTAGGACTTGGGGGGTTTTTGTGGGGTTACGCACGAGCGCAGCCAAAATGGCAACAACAGAAAAATCCTCAAAAGGAGCCACAGCTAATCGAACAGCAAATGGAAGACATCTATCACTCTTCTTCTCTTTCTGTCTATGTGTAGTGATCACAGTAGCTCAGTGGATAATACAGTGAGGAGCAGATTCTTCATGAGTATGAGAGGATGAATCATTCAATTATGACACACATCACAACTGGAGCAGATGAATGAACAATGATTTTGTCCTCAGATTTAAAAATGTATACATTTGTCATGGAGCTTTTTTTGTGTTTCAGACCTCGCTTACTGTTACGGACACTGTCACTATCCAACCTGATACGATGCAGAATCCAATCCACTCAAAAATTATATATAAGGGCCTTGTTGGCCTGTCCATCCTGAGGCCTGAACCCCAGGAGCTCTGTTGAAGACTGAAATGGTTTTAATTGGGCATTATGATGAAAAGAATGTGAGGAAGAAAATGATACTGCTGTCAGAACTGACATCCTCTTCCCAATTTGGTCTTGCCAATTCCCACCCACTAACCAACTTTTCCCGGCTACCAGAGTGTGGGGGCAAACCTGCTTTCCCTGGGACATGCAAAGCCAACCTCCGCATCTTTTTAAAATGGTGCTCAGGTTGCGCAAGGCAGCGTAAAACACAGAGGACAGCACTATCAGGCATTAAAAAAAAGGTTTCTTGCTACAAAAACCTCAACCTGCTTAAAGCTTATCAACTAATAAAATTCGGCAAACCTTCCAGGCAAGCCTTTTTTTTTTTTTTTTTTTTTTAACAACTTTTAAATTTGACATTTTTTTTTTTTTTAGGTCAGCATAGTGCAACAACCTTAGTCCTCTAGACTGCTGACACCAACCAAGGCACTGTTTCAAAATTTTAATACCTAACGCTTTAGCTGTATGCAATCGTATGCAAGTTAGCCTAAACTAACAACCACAGAGAGCAAAACAATCACTTAGCTATCGTTAAGGATCGTTAGCGACAGAATGCCAAAAAAAGAGGTTTTCAGACGAGGTATGAATGTAACTGACTGTTAGGCCAAATTACCCCTTGAATTACTGTAAGATGATTAAATAAAATCAAACATATACATACATTTTCTGGTATAACTCCCATCTGGGCACAGATCTCCTTTTGTCCAACGTTCATGTTTATTCGCAGAAACAAAAAACCTTTTTATAAATGCTTGTGAACATTTTTCTTTGTTTGCTAAATTAGCTAGCTTAACAAAACCATCTTAAAACATATTCTGTAACAGCTGGAGGCCATAATACTGAATGATTTGCCCCAAAAAGCCTATTTTGGTGTTAGGGGCCACCAGTAGACCACCAGAGGACTGGGGAGTGTAAGAATAGATAAGCTCTGTGAGAAATGGAGTGAAGAGGCCGCAGTGCTTTAAATGCAGTGAGCAGCGGATTGTAGCGAAGAGATCTGAAGTCAGTGTAATTTATTTAGGGATTTACTTGAGATACCAATAAAGTGTGAGGTTATGAAAGTATGATCCAGAGCTTCAGCATCTTTCAAAATAAGTTAAGGATGAAATCAGATGGAGTAGAGCTAACAAAGCGGGCTTTTTGTAAGTGACACCGCATTGGGCTTAGAAGAAAATAGGGAGCCCAGATAATTCAAAGATTGGAAACCCTAAGAAGGAGTAGCGCATCGGTATGCTTTGCTTCAACTTTTAAGACATATCTTCAACTGAACCTGGCTACAAATCAACTTGCCAGCACAGTTCATAGTCCTTTTGTCTCATTCAATGTGTTTAAACATTCTCATAGATAGCAAAACCATCTTAAAATGGATCTGAAAATCTGTAATGGCCAAGCTAGCAAGTTTAACTAAACTCCAACATATATGCTGTGTGCCATGTCCAAAACTGCACCTTCAAACACAACACTTAGGCTAAATGTCTGAATGATAAATCGAGGACTGGAGCTTTCAAAATTGTCAGACAACATGACTGAAGCAAACAGCGACACCTTCTTATCCCGAGTGGTTGCATATTGTTGGTCCATATTTGTTTATTCTGACCTCACATTTGAAGTGGGGCTGTTAATTCTTGAACTGGTAGCAAACTGGTACTACCAAGTTGCAAGTGTTATAACATCAATTAAAATATTGCCCATAATAAAAAATCTTGTGTTAGTGACCGATTTTGTCATTTTAAATGGGGGATGTGGAGAACATGTGAAACTCATACAGGAAGTAACCCAAGCTCAGGAACAATCAGTGATCCCGGTAGCTGTGAGGCAGCATCAATACCCACAAGCCTGGGTGGGTTTTCCTCTGGGTTCTCTGGTTTCATCCCACCTCCTACAACATGCTGCTAGCCAGTCAGTATATGCTAAATCATGAATGAATGTGTGAATTGAAGTGCATAGTGCCCTGCATTGGACCGGTGTTCCATCCAGGTAAACCTTGTAAACAATATCCCCAGAATAGGCCTCGGATCTACCCTGACCCTGAGCAGGAGATGGTCACTGAAGAGAAACGAATGAATAATTGACTACACACACTCTGACACACAGAACGCTTGTGTAAAAAATATATAAATCAATAAATAAAATACGGTCAATACTGCAATGGCTAATAGGAAATGATTAATATTTGCATTTCATTTTTTCTTTATTTACTGATATAGTATATTCTAACAAGTTAAGGCTTTCATCATCAGAGAAACCATAGTTAATCAGTAAATTTGTGATCATTCCCAACTTGCTGATGGTAACCGTTTACCATCTCTGTGGTATGAATCCTATGGTTATAAAGCACCCCTTGTTCTCAAAAGTGTGTGCTCGCGTATATGAGTCATGTACTGACACTAACGACTATTTATTTAATGAAATGCATGCAGATTCATCACTGCTCTGTCACAGCTGTGGTGGGAGGGTAAAGGTCACAGAGAAGGCTGGTTCCTCGCTCCAACACAGCACTGACATGCTCATCTGACGGGCCAATAATGCAGACTAGCAGCGCACATTCTCCTCGACTGAAGACTAAAATTTATCATGTGTAACAGCCCAGCTGCCACTATAATGCACTGTTTTTCAGCCAGGCCTCCCACATTCAGCTCGCCGAGATATGAGCTGGGACTATTTTACCAGTACGGTAAAAAAACAATTGACTGAGTGACAGTGCATGCTTATGAGTTTATAAAAGAAGATAAGTGTGATCTATTTAGGCTTTGCCAGCAAACTCCTCCCCTCAGACAGGAGAAAGCTTTCAAAGCAGCACACTGTGACTGCACTTGGTGTCTTCACGAGCTTTTAATGAGCATGGCTGGTTCCTGCTGATAGAAATTCCTCAAAATGACACTGAAGGAAAGAATATAATATAAAAGCAATTGATGAACGTATAAAGGAACCACAAACAAGAGAAAGGATTCTGGATAAATCTGACGTAGACCTCTACTCGATCCACACTTAGATCTCCACAAGCTTCAAAATTTTTAAGGCTGCAATAGTTGGATGGTGGGCGGCACGGTGGTGCAGTGGTTAGCACTGTCGCCTCACAGCAAGAAGGTCCTGGGTTCCATCCCCGGGTCACCCAGGGTGCCTT
>JAQQZR010000036.1:9605162-9619886 GCA_030068235.1 Notoglanidium macrostoma | reverse complement strand
CCCCTTTTTTTGGGTAGAATTCAGCCGCAGTGACATCCAATGGGTTTTCCCAGGCGGCCGGAGCGACATCTAATCTAATTAATTTTCCCCAGACTCCCACACACCCCAAAAAGGATATACGAAAATAAGACATACTGTAGACTGTTTAATGAGTCATGTTCTCTTTCTAAAGCACAGTGGGTATGTATGGAGGTAGTTGTTTTATTTTGAAGCTGACTACAGCCTTTACAAATGTTCAGAATTAGAAATAAAAACCTTGTAATTAACTTTAATATCTTAGTTAATTGGCTATTAAATTTCACTCCAACCTTTTCAAATATTTGTAAATAATTATTGTTGGTTACTAAGGAAATGAAACAAAAGTCTATATTTTTTTAACTTAACAAAAGGAATTTTTAAGTTGATGAATATTTATGTTGTTAAAGGATAGAAAAATAAATGTCGAATAAATTTCTTTCAATATTCGTTTTTTTTTTTTTTCCAAAAAAAATATTGTGGCAAAATTAAATTGTGAATCGAATTGTTACATGCCTACTGTATGGACAAATGTTTGTGGACACCTGACCATCACACCCATGTGGTTCTGCTCTAAACTGTTACCACAAAGTTGGAAGCAAATATTTGTGTAAAATGCCTTTGTATGCTGTAGCATTACACTTGCCCTTCACTGAAACTAAGAGGCCCACATCTGTTCCAGGATGACAATGTTCCTGTGCACTAAACAAGCTCCATGAAAATATGGTTTGCCAAGGATGGAGTGGAAGAACTCAAGTATGTGATGACGTGATGGTCAGGTCCACAAACCTTTGGCCATATCATACATTTCTACACCAGTACTTCTGATGAACTCAGTTTTGAGGCATTAGTGGTTCACTCAATCCTACCTGGCCAAATCAGCTAAAAGCTGCTCATGTACGTACACACAAACATGAATAAACACACAGCTGAGTCAGGAAACCAGATAGCCCCAGTGGACCTTTAAAATGCTGACAACACACTCTCTTGCTGCATATGTGTGTGGTAATATATATTCATGTGTGATTAAGAGGCAGGGTATTAATCATTGCAGAGATTATTCATGAGACACTTCAAGTACAGAGCAGATAAATGACTGCACTCTAACCTGTTCGGTGCAACAGAGGTAGGCTAAGAACAGCATAATATGCCACAAGTACTGCACAATAGTTCACATATATTTCCATACTAGAGGAATTTTTCCTTTCAAAGGCTTTAAGAATTAAATTTAAGGTTCCTGTCAAATATAGAACAGCTCTAAATGTTTTATATCTTGGCTGAATAAAAGGTTTGTAACTTTTCAGCAGGATGGTGAGTCTTTCAATGTTCACTGGGGAAAACAAAAAAACCCCTACTGGTATGACATGCAGCATGCCCCCAGTCTAAAGGGAATCCCATGGACAGGCACTTAATTAAGAGACAAAAGAACAGTGCATGGGAATCAATCACTTAACCCGCTAAAGCTCCAACCATAGCTTTGCCCAGAACTACCAAATCCACCAAGTGTTTTAGCAATGTGGGTCACGTAGTACTGATTAAACATCCACTATGTAGGATTCAACCAACTTCATGCCCCTCCCTTACCCTTCCCTTACCCCTCCCTTACCCTTCCCTTACCCCTCCCTTACCCCTCCCTTACCCAAGAGTATATTAGAACACACAGTGGCAGTCAGGTGCCCGTAGCATACTTCCAAGTACTAAGATCCACACTCCTTTGTTTTTTCCATGCTAAATAACAAGGATGATCCTCCATTTTTCAAAATTTGGGTTCTCCAACTTGTTAGCCAGCACCTGCAAACACCAAGTTCTCTTCTTTCTTGTCTTCTTCCCACTTGTAAAACCGTCGAAACGTGGAAAGCGTTCTCCAGAGTTTTGTCTGTTCTGGGCTACTGTAGCAGCGCAACATGGCGGATCTGTAGAGCTGGACCCGCACCCGATGTACATATGAAGGGCTCATTCTAGCCTTACAAAAATACGACGATTCATGGATACACGTAATTATGCACTAACAAAAGCAAAGTTATGAATATTATACTCCATTTCAACTAACAGATCCCTCTAAATCCAACATAGTGGATCTTTAAAGAAAACCCATCAAATGATGCGAGCTGAGAATTCACATGGGAAACGAATTGCAAAATGCCTCCTGAAGTGCATTTTGGTCAGCTAATAAAACCTAACTGATGAGACTAAAGAGTAAAAACCAATGTAATTTATAACCTATGGCAAGCTATGTTGCAGGTGCACAAGTATACGATTGTTATCCTCTTCTAAATGTCTAATGCAGAACACTCACAAATGTTGTGTTTGTGCACTCACAAAAGCTGCTAGCCAATCTATTAGATGTGGTGTTTAGTGTTTGCATTTCACATAAAAAAATATACATATTGTATAATGTACAGCGAGCTGATCATTATAGTGAAATAAACACAGACAAGGTTATGGAGATACCTTGAATCACTCTAAAGGTCTTTATTTCAAAATAATGTCTGGTTTGCTGTACATTATCCTCCTTATTATGTACCTACTTACTAAAGAAATCAATAAGTTGATGAAATTTTGATTTAAAAATGATTGTAATGATTTTCCAAAACAATATATAGACTGTTCGACTCTATGGCTGGAACGTAAACTCTGTAGCTTCTTAAGATTAGCCTACTCAGCCATAAATTACACGTTACACTGAACATTAACCTTCCTGATGGAGTAACATTTTCTTGCCACAGGGGGTCACAAATTGTTAAATTGATTAACAACATTGTTAAATTGATTATTAAAGCAACAAAATTCATCGAATTGCGAATTGATATGATTGGACACGGCCTCCGGAGTCTATGATGAGAACTGTGTCCAAAGCAACAGTCTGCTATTCAGAAATAACAGACTATAAAATGCAGTAATTGACCAATCAGAATCGAGTTTTCAACAAAGCCGTGTAATAAAATATATTTGGCGTCTGGCTATTTGGCTCTTCGCAAAAGTACTTGTGCAAGGAGCAGAGTTATGCGACTGCATAGTGCTGAACTTTTAACTGAATTTTTCGATTTCCACACACCTATGTTTTTCCTGACCAAAAAAGATCGTCTGCAACCCATGCATGCTAATCAGCCTAGTAAAAGCTGTTATACCGTCAATAAGATCACACTTTGGCTGGTGTGTGTGCTGCAGAAGGCAGAAGGGGGACTTGAAAACATGCCCTATAGTTACATCACTGTTTGTTGCACTTCTCTGAAGTGAATTAAGTTGAAATATACCCACATACCAAATGAAAGCTTCTTTGGTTTCTAAAATTCAAAAGAAGTTATACTGGTTTCACGGTTGTTGAAGCTACTTGCCTACCAGGCAACTATGAATACAAAGGTAAGTGTAATCTGTTAAGATCTGTTTAATGCCCTTTCATTAAATCTGAATTCGTATGAGATGCATCAAATGCTTTCTGAGCAAGCACGTGTAAAGCAAAATTGGGCTGGACATGAAATCTCATAACACACCAAATCTGATTACATAGTGAACATCCCTTTGTATTATTACAGCTTCACTCACAGCGCTCTAACCCTAACCCTAACCCTAACACAAAAGCTGCTTGTGATTGAACAGAAGCCCAAGCTACTGATCTGTACGCTTCATTGACGTGTTTACACAATGTGAAAAAATATATGGCTGTTTGATAGACACATATATAAAAAAAATTTAAAAAACTGTCAATTCAAGGCAATACGATGTGATGCAATGCAATTCACCACCATATAATGCTTCATATATTGTCCTGAAATCTGTTTTTACCACTGGCGGAAATAAAAACATATAGCAGACTAAAAGGCTACATTACATGTACAGTACATTACAATGAGCGCCTCTACATACTGATGACTCCCATACTATTCCACTTGAATCTTGCTCTTAACAGATAATTAAAGCGGGTGGCTGAATAAAGCAGTTTTTAGAATATAGACAACAAACAGAGGGGGCTTCTCACAATAAGTATTACACTTACCTAAGCAAGCAATTAAATGAATATATTCCTGGCACTAATGTGGTTTCTTAATGAACTGAACCCAGTTATAGAGACAGTGATGGTGATCTGCTTTGGCTAACTGTTCAGTTTGCTTCTGCAGCGTTAATAAGCTATTTTAAGGTGGCTGTTACCGAGCCTGAAACGTTTACTGACCCTCATCAGGATTTACCATTAATTCAAAGACGGCACTGAGACACTGATAAGATTAAGGCTTTGCTTTCATATTGCTGGATGGCAAAATAATCAAGCACATCAAATTAAAAAGCCAGATGACCTCCATTGTTGGCATGCCCATTCATTAAATCTGAATTCGTATGAGATGCATGAAATGCTTTCTGAGCAAGCACGTGTAAAGCAAAATTGAGCTGGACATGAAATCTCATAACACACCAAATCTGATTATATAGTGAACATCCCTTTGTATTATTACAGCTTCACTCACAGCGCCCTAGACATGCCAACAAGGGGTAAAACTAAGCTTGTGAAATATAAAATTCTATCATCTTTATATTACACTGCCTTTTATTTTTTTTTTAAAGTCCCAAGTCTTCAACAGTATTTTTTCTTATTTTCCTCCTAATTTAGCCTATTCCTATACACCAAACAGCTCTCCCCATCACAGGACAACTATGGAGGGCAAAGGTGTCATCACGTGCTTCCTCTGAGGCACGTGAAGGCAGCCAACTGCATTTTTTGAACTGCTACACAGGGGGGGGAGACGACACTCGGGGGACAGTGCTATCCACCCACCTTCATACGTATGAGCTCACAGATGCCCATGAACCACTGACAGCACAGGCCATGGATAGCTGTGGCATCACCAGGATTCAATCTAGTGATCTCCTGATTACAGGGTGACCGCTTTTCTTTTTCGCCACTCAGGAGCCCCAACTTTCTTTATTAATCCTAACTGCCTATATGAGGGCAACTAGGAGAGCCAACTGCTAAATTCTTTATACCTGCCCAAACATGATTTGATAGCAGTATCACACCAAATAAATGCATAATTAAAGCAGCAAAATCCTGAGTGTATGTGCTGAGAATTATCAGAACATTCACCAAACCATTTTCCAGAAATATAAATTTTTGTTTAGCCATAGCCACCACTAACTCTTGTGTTGTGTGCTTCGTGTTAATATTCCATTCTGCCTGAAAACCTGAAAACCGGATACGCTTTTGCATCTATGAACATTTTTCTTATACTGCAACTAAATTCAGCATCAACAACAAAAAAGAAATTTATAATTTCTTATAATCAAGGTAGTCAACTTTCTCAACTCCTTGCAGCCACTAAAACGACAGAACTGCACATCTTGCCTTCCTTCCTCGGGCTAGGGAGCCAAGGGACTCGCCTTTGAGATGCGCAATTGAGAGATCAATGGAGGGTGAAGGATAAAAAAAGAACGTCAATGGCAGTAACGTACGCACGATTTCTCCGGCCAGCAGGCTGTAGACTCCTCTGGGCCTAATTAAAGCTGTGGCATTTAACACCAGCCTACATTCACCCTGCTGTCTTCCTCTAGGTGCTTAATGAACTGCAAGCGCATCTCTCTCAGCAAGACAGTCAGATAAAAACATATAACTGTAAATCATACTGTGATGGCTTTGCTAACACTCGTTTTTCTTCCTCACTGAATGAAGTCTGACGCTATATGTGTCTAGAAACAGTTTAGGTCATCCAGGCCATTCTGAATGCCTAGAAGGGCCACCGAAGGGGTGAGTAACATGTACTGTATTAATGGTAATGTACTAAAATGTTATTTTAAATTTACTCTTCTGCTCTGGATGTGACCCTGCATTATCTGTATGCTTCATGTTGATGGTTGAGCATCTCAGCGTTCCAAGAAGGCATTATGCTAGACTATGCATATATACACTTGGAAACACATTAATAGGAACTCAATAGGATAATGCAATCCAACAAGGTATTCATGCATCAGCAGCATATAATCATGCAGATACAGGTCAAAAGCTTCAGTTCAGGTTCACATCAAACATCAGAGTGTGTGTGTGTGGTGTTGGCTCAGTGACTGACTGTAGCATGGTTGGTTTGAGAATTTCAGAAACTGAAATACTGATCTCATGGAACTCACAGCCAATATGCAGAATGGTACGAAAAACAAAAAAGTCTTGCTCATGAGGAGTCAGAGGATGTTGGCCAGACTGGACAGAGTGCTACTCAAATAACCACTCTTTACAGCTATGGTGAGCACTTCAAAATGCATAGTACTTCAACGTACAACAGGCTACAGTGGGCACACTGTCCCCTGTACACTATACTCTGCATACCTGGCTGTCATGTGATAATGGAAACTCAGACAGTGGGTGGAACTGGTTATATAGAAACTGGTTTGGTTGGTTGGTTAGGTTTATTGCCATTTTAGCATCTAAGGCTATATTATGGCAAGAAGGTGTGTATAGTCACTGGGGAAAATATGGTAAAAATCATTTTAATGCTGTTTTACTGGGATATTATTAGTTATCGAAGACTTGTACTCTAGACCAAAGTGACTTTCTTCACTACCCCTGGTAATCACAAGGTACAGCACAGCAAAGAGTGAGCAGACTGAGGTGGCAGTATAGAGACTGACACAATGCAAGACCTGGAGTGGGTGTTTGATCCTGTTTGTCTGGGCAGCTCTGCATCTCCTCCAGCTCTATTCTCACACAGAGCACTGTACTACACAAAAACTCTCCAAAGACTCCAGGGTAGAGGGTAAGCACTGCAGGAAACGTTACTGCAGTGCAGCATGCTGGGTCTTGACAAAGATTAAATGGCTTTGCTGGACCCAGGGTTCTTAAAGTCCCACCATGAAGGATTGTGCTACTTCATTTTAGAGTTCTCCTTGCTCCAGCATGATCGCAATTCATCATCAGTTAATTATTAAGTCAAATCAGGAGTGTTTTAACTGTACAGAACTGTAGTCCTACAGAAGCATGCCTTAGGATTATGTTCTTTACAAAATCCCATCTTAGATCCATTTCTGTAAAGAAAGAATTTGCACACAAAAAAGTGCAACATGAATAATAATGAGATGTTGCAGCCAGCTGGCAAGTAAAGCAAGACATGCAAATCTGTTTATGCTGTTCAATGATTGGTTGAGTAATCAATCCCATGAAATTGCAAAGGCCGGATACATCTTGTGATCAATGTGAAAGCTGCTTTACTGTAATGGCTCATTTGAAAGCACTGTGAATCACTCACACTCTACACAAAAGGATGTAAAATCAAAGGAAATCTAATCTGGACTATAAAAACTACAAAACAAGCTAGTAGCCAGGAGCCACAAAAACAAACAATCCTATTTTGATGAAACTTTAAAAATACATTACCGGATTTAATCTTAGATTATGCCAATATTCCACAAACCTTGGACGTGAAACCTATTTGCTTTAATCAGGTCACTTTTTTTTTTTTTTTTTTTTTTTTAAATATAAAGTGCATGAAGATCTTTGCTTAAAACACTTCAAAATCAAAATGACAGCCATCTCCTGCACTCACAAACAATAATAAACCAAATCAATGTTTCCAAGAGGGTTGAGGTTGAGTTTTTTGTAAATGCCCCCCAAAAATAAATAAAAATCAGAGGTATTCCTGCCTTGAGCCCAATAATGCTGAAATAGGCTCCGGATGAATCATGATGATGATGGGTGATTATGATGGATGGATGGATGGCAGATGGATGATGGATGGATGGATGAGGGATGGATGATGGATGGATGGATGGATGAGGTATGGATGAGGGATGGACGGAGGGATGGATGATGTATGGATGGATGGATGATGGATGGACGGATGGATGGATGAGGTATGGATGAGGGATGGATGGATGGATGGATGATGGATGGACGGATGGATGGATGATGGATGGATGATGGATGGATGATGGATGGATGGATGGACGGATGATGGATGGATGGATGGATGGATGGATGATGGATGGATGGACGGATGGATGATGGATGGATGGATGGATGATGGATGGACGGATGGATGATGGATGGATGAACGGATGATGGATGGATGGACGGATGGATGGATGGATGGACGGATGGATGATGGATGGATGAACGGATGATGGATGGATGGACGGATGGATGGATGGATGGATGGATGATGTTTTGATTGATATGTGCTTCAGTCCACTCAGAATAATGGACTCGCTGCCAGACAGGTCAAAGTGAAACCTCCAACCTTGGCCATTTTTAACGATTGTTCCAAACTGACGCGAGGAAAAGCATTTCAATGTGGAAACTTTGCTCCTGAGATACTCTGCATGGTTTTGACGCTGAATGAAAAAATGCGACAAGGCAAGACAACAGCATGCTTACCTATAAATGGGAGTCAAGTCCAAATAAGAAACCATAAAGCATATATTTAGTAATATTACAATGCAACTAAAATGAATAAAACAGGTGAAATTAGTGCTACAGCAAAAAAGCTCTGAGGAAGCGCTCGTGTTTTTCAGCATTACTTCATGTAACAGCTTATCGTTCATGCATTTGTATTAGTTAGCCTCAGTTAACAAAATCAAACTATGTGGAAACTTTTTTGTTGCTTACTCCATCTGTCCATCTTCTTTTTGTTTGCATATGTAACAAACATTATGTGACAGCAGCCACGTTTCCATGGCAGTGCTGCACAAAGTAGAAGCGATTTTTCCAAAAAAGTTAACAAAATACGATTGTGAACAGTCCATGTTTCCACTGAGTGATGCTATGTGATTAAAGCTGGGCTTTCACCTTTTGCGACAGTCATTCGGATCTTTTGGTACAGGATTTCGATGGCATCCAACACAATAGCCATGGTAGTGCTTAATCAAATTCTGCGAACATATTATTTTGCCAATTGGTCCGAAAACCACCTCATCCGAGCACAAAAACTTGTGGTTTTGGGTGACTAGAGTCCTTGGTTGTCCTCCTAGCCTCCTCTCTGCATCACCGGCTTTGATCAAGTTGTTCCTTAGCTCCAGAAATAAGCCTAATCAACTCAATTTGGAATCAGACACGAGCTGTGAAAACGTCGGTGATGGTCCTGTGATGCAGTTGGAATAAAATCTTCAAATTCAATTTTGTCTCTTTTCACTTTTGTTAGAGATGTGAACCTCACTTCTATCTGAGATACATGCAAAAGAGAAACATTTCTGTACTATAGTTTTCAAATCTGTATTTAGCAAGAAATGTCAAAATTTCAGCACGTTCATGGTTTTCTTAGCCCAACACACATACACATCTATCAAAAAAGCCATCCAATGGTATACTGGCACATCCAATAGTACTGGCAGGTGAGTCTTTCAATAGCTAGCACAGTTCCTTAATCACAGAACTGTTGTATTCCCACAAACCCATGGAGCAAACATGACCATCACAAGTGGTCCATTATTCAGACAATCAGTGGCCGAATGGGGAATCTCTGCTAAGGTCAAAATAAATGAGAACAAAGTACACCTTCAATATAACACCATTTACATTCCAGGTTCTACAGAAAGTCTGGAGTTGGATTTCAATTAACAACTACCATCTGTTAAACTTTTTCACCTTCCAATCTGAACAAAGACAAATACAAAAGAAAATAAACTACATATTGATCTTCCGTAAAAAAAAATTGCTAATGGTTCATAAATTTTTAAACCACAGTGCACCAAAAAACCCATCTCTTCAAAGATTGCGTCTATCCTTCATAATTGTGTTTAGCTATAATGAACCACTTTTGTCTCCTCGGCCGATTTGATTTCAGCTTGTGAATTATGCAGGAGGTGGATTTGAGTTGTTCTGCTTGGGCTTTGTGTGCTACTGTGATAGCACAGTTTGAGCCAGATTTGGAACCACACCTCCACTCACCTGATGTAAGGCAAGTCAGTCTCTTTACGTCCAACTCTTCCACCTTTTGTTCCCCCCCCCCCAAATGCTTCATTTTGTTGCTCTCTCTCTCTTTCTCTCTCTCTCTCTCTCTCTCTCTCTCTCGAATTTTCACTATCTTGCATGTTACTCAAAAAGGTGCCAGAGTCATTCCATCATCTATAAGGATATGTGCCTACATAATTATAATAATTTGTTTCTACAAAATATCAAATATTGGGAAATGGCCGTTAGCAAGCTCCAAAAAAAGCAATAATGTCACAAGCAGACATGTATAAAATCGAATAACTGCTAATAGCATAAATAGATTACTACTTACAATATTACAGAATTGAGGCTACATTACATTGGGGCTTTTCATGCATATGTGACCATGTTAGTATGATTCTGATCTACTTTCCTGCTCTGGAGCAGTTGAACTACATCAATTTACTTAATTAAATTAAACAACAAAAAAAAAAAAAACCAACAAATTTGGTTCTGGTTTTAAATACGGACCTCAGGGTCATGCTCTTAGTCTACATGTTTTATATTATCGGAAGGCAAAATTATCAAGCAGGCAAAATTTCCATTCCAGCTAACATCCGTCATTGCAATAACCTTTGATTAAAACCAAATTTATACGATGCATCTAATGATTTCCATGTGAGGATGTGCAAAGGGAAATTAAACAGTGAACGCACCACCAAACACTGCAGTATTACAGATTCGCCCAAAGCACTTTGCAATAAGAGAACCGACAGAACTGTACTTCATGCCTTCCTCGTGCTAAGGGGCTCAGGGACACATCTTTGGGAAGCGCAACCGAGATCAATGGAGGATGAAGGAGAAGGCAGGATCAATGGCAGAATGTACTTGTGCTTTCTCTGGGCAGCAGGCTGTAGACTCCTCCGGGTCTAATTAGAGTGGTGGCATTTAATGCCAGCCTACATTCACCCTGCTGTCTTCCTCTGGCCATGATACTACTCAGGACAAATGTTCCTGCAGTCTCATGCAACTTTCTGACTTCAGAAATGTTTTTAGTCATTTAGGTTATTTTGAATCTAGAAATTACAGGCAACTGGATTTCTACTATAACATTACGTTGTACTATAATGAAAATATTCACACTCAATGATCATTCTTACTTTGCACACTTGATTGCAGCTTTAAAAATACGAAGTAGACTAAATACATGGCAATAAATCGGGAGTAGTAAAAGTACCCAAATTTTTCATATGGTTTCAAAATAAACCATATCGTAACAGAAGCTTCAAATTTTCCATTCAAGAAGATATAGGAGAGAATAAACTATTAAATGTACTTTAAGTATTATGTGCATGATAACACACCACTTTTAACTATTTTTGGTTTAACTATTTTTAGTGCCCGATTCACCAAGAAACATAGAAAAAGAGTAGCTAAGGCTAACTAATAACATGCCAGCTTAAGCTAGCATGATAACCCTGATGATACAGACTAGCTGAATGCTAATAGTTAGACATCACAATACAATTTGGCTTGATAAATACAAAGCGTACATAGCAACAGAGTACAGGGATGGATATTGGGTCTCATTCTCACAGTGACATTTGTTAAAGTTTAGCTTTGATAGGAATTTAGATCAACACCTCGAAGCTGTCTGACGCTTAAAAAAAAAAAAAAACACCTTATGACATTACAAACATATGATTGTAGAGAAATGTAGTGATGTGCTAGATGTGGAAAGTTGAGATGTTTCTTTTGAAATGTACACTACTGTGCAAAAGTGTTTCACCATTTGAAATGCAAAGAAATGCTGTAAAGCAAAGATGACTTCAAAATAATGAAATTAAATCTTTCTACTTAAAAGAAAAATACAACAATGAGCATGAAACCGTAATAAACTAAACAGAGTCAATATTTGGTGTGACGTCCCTTTGCTTTTTTTCTTAAATAGTAGTCCCAAGTAAAGTTTTGTAAGGAAATGAGCCGGTAAGTTTTACTGGGCATTTTGGAGAATCTGCCACAGTTCTTCTGGAGACTTTAACTGTCGCACTTTCCTCTTTTTTGGCAGCAAAACGCAGGAGGCTTCATTATGTTTCTTGTCTGTCGCATACTGAGCCCCACTCCTGATGTATTATTATATTATATGCACAAACTTCCTAATTTGTTCCCTCATGTTAGTTAGTAAAATGTGGCCCCACACAAAAAAACATGCATATAAATGTACATACATATGTTACATATATGTTTTGCTTTGTGTTTTTTCTTTCCCTGTGATGAAAACTCTCTTTTCTGACACACAATCACTTTTCTGTAACATCATTTTTTATTAAACTGTTTGGAAATCTGAAATGTTTTTGCATTGACTCAATAATTCAGAATTCATAAAATACATATCCATAACAAAATTTGTACTAAAAAAAAAAAGTTTTTTGCACTGCACTGTGGTGCATAGAAGTCAAAATTATTACATGAAAGAAAGAACGGATATTAAAGCTAGCTCTAAGTGCTGTATACAAGAGGTGGAAAACACGAACCTTCCCAGCTAGGCAATAAATATAAAGGTTCTAATGTTATTTTATCCTTTTAATATAACGGCACTAAATTGTTCCTCGTTTATTTACCTTGCTAATCTTGCCAAAAACCTATGAATATGGTCTCCATCCATCATCAAGTTAATTCAGGCCTTTCTGATTACCTTCCTCAGTCGCTCCTATCCGCACTTGTTTTTGGTTTACTCCTGAAATTTGTGCTGTGAAATCTGCAAGTCATCTCGAGTGCTTCTATTAGAACCCAACTGCAGAGTCCACAGATGTGCTAAATACTGCTCGCTCATAATCATTTATCAACACAGGTACTAGTAAACTCAATTGTCATCGCTATAAATAATAAACCTCTTGAGCACTTTTAGTAGTTGCTCTCAGCTTGTTGGACCATGGAGAAGCCTTCATTAAAGTCTTTCAGTAATTAGCAAAATCCATGATTTCTCCCTAGCTCCCTTATCTCCTGTTTACTCCGAATCGTCCTGCTCTGAGCTCTTTTTGACTCACTTGGCACCCACTGATTCACGTTCTGCCTCTGTACTTTCTAAATTTAATCCCTCCACCTGCCAGCTTGATCCTGCCCCAACCTCCCTCATCAACCCTGCTCATTTAGAATCTCATGCCTGATCTCCCACTTCATCAACAAGTCCTTTGAATCTGATTCTCTTGCTCTGCTCCTTAAAACTACTGTGGTGACACCAATGGTAAGATCAATGATAAAATCATGACCTTGACCTTTCAAACTATCAGCCCATTAACAGCAAGAAAGGGTGCTCGCCATTCAGCTACGGAACGATCTATTTGAGCTTTTCCAGTTTAGTTGCTCTTCACTGCACAGCAATGAACCAGCTCTTGAAGAGTCACTAATGACCTCCTCGATGCTGACTATGGTGCCCTTTTCTTGTTCCGTTAGACCACATTGCAGCCTTTGTTACAGTGAATCAAAAGATTCTTTCCTCACCGTTCAAGTGGAATTTTATGTGAGTCACATCCTATGTCTTTGGCAGAATTTATGTTCTTTTTAATGATGAACATGAATCCTCTATCAACTCATAACAAGTAGTTCATCAAGGCTTGGGGCATAAAAAAAAACTACATGTATTTATGATTTAAAGCTTGGTTTGAATTATTTTATCTCATGTAGTCCAGTTTGGTTATTTGCTAGCTCCCATCCACTAGCTATACTTCTTATATCACAAGACAGCTACCAACCAAGGAGACAGAAGGTTAACACGTGCTTTGTCCAAGATAGATGAAGCTTTTCAAACCCACAGCTCATTACACATAACAGGACACACTTGGTGAAAAGTGCCAACTGCCCTCTTCCACATCTTTCCACACTACAATATGTTGCTCTTATTAGGTGCTTTCGGACCGAACAGTTCTAGGAACTTATTGAGTGGAACTACCCATTCTGTTTACACAGATAACATTTTACATGGATTTACGGCCGTACCCAACTCCGAACTGGATTCCACTGTTCACTACGAAGATTTTTATAGCCCTTCTGACAATTAGAAAATCAACTGGTGATGGTTTTTTTCAGTGATTTTAGTGATTTCAACCATGTCACATATTCCCCCCTCATGCTGTGCCTCTCAGCACAACTCGTAATGACTTTGTGTGTTTACATTTCTACCATATGGATTTGTCAGAATAATGAGACAGGCAGCACATGTATTTCTGTTTAAATCAAGCTATCACCACCTTTTTTTTATTATTTAATTTTAGTTTGCCACCCACTCCACCTCAGGTTTCAGCTGCTCTCGTTTGTTAACCAGCGCATGCTGTCATACAGAATTTTTTCATTATTGTAAAGCACACTGCCTGACAAAAAGAAACGATGACCGTGTGACTTGAAGGATCTCAATACACTTATGTTTGGACCATTCACAATACACATACATCTCTCATGGTTCCTATTGTGTTGGGAAAGTACCTACCCTGAAGTAGGAGCCCCTAAAAGCAGTGTTCTAAGAACTATAATGATTCCCAGTTCCTGCCGTGGAAACAACCAAAAAAGGGGGTTCTTCCGCCAACAGTTCTAAGAACCATGAAAAAGGACTGTGATGTCTGTGGCTACACAGCCCGAGTATAGCAAGCGCTTCACCCCGAGGAGTGAGGGCCACAGCAAGGCCCCTAAGAGCCGGCCTCACCTTCCTCATCAGTGCGGCACCACCAGAGCGAAAGACCAGAGACCACCCCATGGGGCGGGACTGTAAAACACGTCTCACCGCTGGAGGGCAATTACAATCAAGTCAAGTCAAGTCAAGTCAAGTCAAGTCAAGTGGCTTTTATTGTCATTTCAACTATATACATGTAATACAG
>JAQQZR010000036.1:9573721-9585434 GCA_030068235.1 Notoglanidium macrostoma | reverse complement strand
CAAAACTGGGCAGGCTTTCGAACAAAGTCTAATCTGCACTTTCTATTCTTGAGTGTTACCAGTGGTTCGCATCTTGAAGGAAATCCTCTGTATTCACATTCATGAAGGCACCTCTTGATAGTAGACTTTGACAATGATCGGCCTAGCTCCTCAAGAATGTTCTCGACTTGGCTCGACGTTGTGAGGGGGGTTTTCTTCACCGAGGATAGAATTCTACAATCATCCACTTTAACTGTCTTATGTGGTCTTCCAGGCCTTTTGGTATTGCTGACCTCACAAGTGCATTCCTTCTTTTTAAGAATGTACAAACTTGTTGATTTTACCCCTTTTCTGTCATTTCTCTGATATGTCCATTTTGTCTTTTCAGCCTAATGATGGTCTCCTGTACTTGCAACACTTTTTTTGAACCACATGTTGAAAGTTTCCTTGAACCAAATGCAAATTCAACACTTGAAATAAACTTCAGACCTTTAATCTTCTTACTTTGTCATGAAATAATGAAGAAGCAGGCCACACCTGGCCATGAAACAATTGTCCGATTAGTTATGGCGGCTCCCATAATTAAATTAAGTTATGGGAGCCACCATAATTGGGGATGATCATAATGTGGGCCTTCTTGAGCATTCAACAAGTGGCTTTGAGAGATGGAACAGCTGCCTCCCAAACATACCCCATACATCTCTCTCCTATGGCCCCTATGGGTATCTTTACTGGTCGATTTCTTTTAAGCATCTTCGCTGGTGGCCCGGCTGTCAACTCTGGCCCAGTAGTCCTATAATATCAGTCCCGTATTCAACTTGTGGCTTCTTTACCAATTAGCAAAACACACATTAAAATACATTAGCATCCTAACCAACAGTTTACCCTTGCAAGGATATTACATTTAAACCATTTCTTATTCTTAAGGTGCTACATCTTATTACATGCTCAATTTACACTTTTTATGTGGCAGTGTCACAAGTGTAAACACAATGTGCTACATGACAGTCATCTGCATTAATGCACTGAATTAGCTATTTACCTGTTCGCACATTATTACATTACATTAACTACCACTTTCTAGGTACATCAATTAATTTTCCAAGCAAGCAAACCATAGGATCTGTTATCATCTTGGAGCTTTTACTTGCTCACAGGGCTAGCTAATGAATTTATGATGTGTCTATCTTTGGCTGTTTGGATGTTTATTTGCATCACAAGTATGAGATACAGTCAACACTTCATCAGTTCAAATCTCTGATGCCTCACTGTTCCATAATTTCTGATTATTCACTGGGGCGTACTGTTCCCAAAACATATTCAACACTACACATTATTTGCATCAAACCGATTGAATTCCATGCCTCAGTTGTTTAATCTCTCTGCAAATAAAATAGGCTTTTCTCCTTATCATTTTAATCACAAAGGCTTCTGCCTGTGTAGGTTTCAGAGATTTATCCCCAACTGTGTCTGCTTTTCATCTAAAAATATAATGCCCACTTTAGTATATTTTTCAGTCTTGTACACCACTTGTCTTCCAAAATATACTTTAGGTCAATCAAGGTCATTCGAGTTATTCTAATGAAAATAAATCATATGTATTACATGGCAAAGAGAGACAACTATGAATAAAGGCTGCAGTACTTGTCAGAAAAGGTATTTCAAACTACATTCACCAACAAAACAATATAGAACTACTGTTTTTCCAGATTATAATTAGATTCATACAGATGTTAGTTCCAGTCCACTAATGCGATTGGTCAAGCAGCATTCCAAGAGTGCTGATATTTAGTATAACTGCACTGGTCACTCCACTTCCTAGTTCAAAATGGTTACTATAGTAGTGTTAGCGAGATCATCAGTGAACTTGATAAACATACTTTTATATATACACCTTTTGACTTAAAATTTGAAAGCTCGCCAGTTAAAGATGAAAAGAAAGAAGGGACACCAGTTTTACCAGTAGTACCTTCAACAGGAATGTAGAAATCAATGTGCGCTAGGCAGCCAGCTAGCCAGCATGCTGTATAGTAAATGTGGCTTCTTCGGGATTTTTTTATTCAAAAATAAACAGACCATTTGGTGAAATTGTGTCCAAAATGTCAGTTATTCGATATTTATATCTTGTTCATAGAACTGTCGTACATAAGCAATATAACAGTAAATCATGTGGTTATACAATTCACAGCTGTGCCAATATTTAGTATAACCACACGATTGCAAGAGTGATATTGATTAAAGTGGACATGAAGCACTACATGAACTTAGCATGATTTTATAAAACAGATTTCCACTTTTAAAATCATCAGCAGTTTAACACGGTCAGTGTAACCATTTTAAAAACAAGTGATCTAAAACGGTTTTGTAATCTATGCACACAGTTTGCAAACGACTTCTTTCTTCAGAACAATGAATGGATTTCAAACATTTAAAACTGCCAAGTAAATCCAATTTATTGAGACATTTATCGAGTCATTTTGCAAACCATGTGCATGGATTATGGAACCAAAAGTTCTCTGTTCTGCCTGCTGAGCTTTTTATTCTGGCTTTCCTTATTTTCCATTGCATCAGTTATCACCATTGCTGTCAGTAGTACGCTAATATGAAATAACGTAGGACTACCAAGCCAACTAACCCCATGATGTCACATCCACTGATAGGACAAGATGGCGCTGCACTTGTTTGAAAAATTATTTTTGGTAGAAAAATTCTTTTCAAAACAGTCACACAGAGAGTGTTAAAGTTCTGAGGATTTTTAAAGTGTGAATCCATTTTATAAAATTATGCCAAGTACTATGCAGATTACTACAGTGCTATTATGCTGTACCCAATGTAATGTTCTTTTTTTTTTTTAAAAAAAACGAAAAAGAAAAAGAAAAAACCTTGATTGTGAATGTAATTTTGCTTTATTGTACAAGTCACACCAATTGGTACTGAAAAGAAGAAAGGATCACAGTCCAGAACACTGCACGGGTTTAACAGTTGTCTGGGCTTTGTGGACTGGAAGACCAGGGGTTTTACATCAGGGGCGCCCATCTTATCCATAAAGAACTGGCGTGGCTGCGAGTTTTCGGTTCAATCCAGCAGGAGCTATATCTTATAGTCAATTGAAGGCTAAGATCAACTGATTAAACAGGTGGAACCAGGTGTGACGTCTGATTGGTTGATATGAAAATCTACATGCACAGCAGTCCTTTATGGAATAAATTGGGCACTTCTGTTCTACAAAGATAATCAAATATCTACCGTAACTAAACTCTGGATGTTACATCACTCGAAGACAGGCACTTTTAATAGAAATGTTTGACCAACACCAAGAAACCCCTCACAGATTTCTAACATGAAGTGAAGTGTATAAAAAGCCAAGCAGTAAATAAAATTGGATTTCCCTTTAAATATGAAATAGAGTCTGGCGCGACCCACTACACAATGTTGTTTATTAGTAACATCTCACAATGAAATGTACAGCCTTGAGTGTACAAGCATGGGGAAAGAGGGAAAGCTAAGAGCTTTCCATATCCTAATCAAGTATGTTATGTGGGAGCAATCTAATATAGTCTACAGTCTAGTGGCTATAAATTCAAAACCACAGAAGGCAAATGTTTCAGTCAGATTTCATTCGTGTCATTTGGGAGGCTGCACGTGAGAGAAGCCACTATTCTCATTCATCAATGCTTTCTGCCCTCAATCGGCGCCACTCCATTCGATTTAATTAACTCCCGTCTTAATGGAGTGATTCGTATCTCCATACACATTCTGTACATGGCTGGCACTGCTAGCATATGACGATGGCTTAAATAAAAATCTACTTACTCGAATTAAGAGAAGCACTGCGAGCACCATTCTGAATTAAATGAGGCAATTGGATTAACGCGGCCAGCCTTGCATAATGTGACTTCCTCTTATCATGTAAAATGCTTTAAGTGGAAACAATGGCATGATGATATTTCCCCTTCCAGTTACACACAGACCTACATATGGCATCACACAACTACTAAACCCAGGGTTGTACAGCATGACATTATTGTTGCACCTAAAAGAAAGTAATATGGTCCCAATATCAACAAGAGAGACACGCCCATGCCAGAAGAGCCTAACTTGTGTGGTGTAGGCCAAGATTCATCTCAAAACTGTTTTGTTTACTCAGACGTTAGTCATGTAGCAAATGTAGCAGTAACTGTATTTCAACTTTTTTGTACAGAAAGCTACAGATAAAAGGCTAATCCAATCTCTACTATTCATTATGACGTCTTTACTATTTTAAAGAATAAAACAAGACAGGATGGTATGATGGAGCCCGATATGAGTTACTGTTTCAACCCCTATTGTCCTGTAAAAAGCACATCCCAAAGTGTTTTACTTTATTTCTCGCTCACTGCGATGTGCCAAAGATTACATTTTTTATTTATTAAGGAACTCACTTTTAGTTACATTTAATGTTGTGCAATATCTGTGAAACAAGTTAGTTCCTGTTATCACTTATGTTACGTCTTTCAATCGCTAAGAAGACAAAAAAAAAAAATGCAGTTTGTTATTGAGAAAGCACATCATCCATCATTAGGTTTCCCATGGGAGAAAATCTAAAGGAACAGCTTCTGCATGTTTTTACATGTTTTTCTTCAGTCACAGCACAGTTTTAAACCATTTATTTTTACATTTTGAATTGGAATTAATTACTTCTATAGAAACACAAACCTAATAGAACATGGACATTAACATAAACGTGCATACTGACTATTGTCCGAGCTGTACTGATTAAATTAAATCAACACAATCAGATTCCTGTATTCATCATTATTGTCGAATGTATAATGGATATAAAGGTTAAATCGTGACATTACACTCCATTTACCTTGAGTTTGTTCATAAAATGATGCTGAACATTGCAAAGATGTGCACTACTGGAAAATGCAAAGTTTTGGTAAATTTAGTGGTTATAAATGGTATTCTGCAATTGTTTTATTTCTTTCAGTAAATGTTTATTAGAAATAAGAAATTCATAGTGCTGGGTTCAAGATCACCTTAGCCAAGACTGAGTCAAAACAAAAAATCATAGCCATGGAGTTCAAGTTAATACAGAGTCTGACAGGAGGCAAAAGCAAGACAAGACCAACACCACACCTGGCCAAGTCCATGTCAAAATGGAGACCAGTTGCTCAGACGTGTTAATTTTGCTGATTGTAGCATGTACCTAACCTGACATGAAATTTCTATTGGAGTAAATAAAATAAACTATCTACTTTGCCATTATTATTTTGTACAAATAAGTACACAGGACATACTTAGGCAGTGTTAACAACAGCCCATTTGTCTAGCAAGCATTGCAGTGAAATCTTATTTTATATAATTGCTATGTAAAGCACACATGGGGTGGGGCAGGAGGTTTGGGTTGACGATGTTATGGTGTTGGGTGGTGCCAAGTCCTTATAGGACAAGACCGAGATGAGACCAACTACAGTTTTACCCACTTTTAGGGCAAAATGAGACCATTGATCTGTGGTCTCAAGACTGGTCTCCAGGACCACAACACTGAAAATTAATTATTATACTTTCGACATGACATGAAGTCCTAGTGCTGATCCTATCCTAGCCCTAATACTTCAGGGTTATTGATACTATGGATTATGTGTTTCAATATTGTAGTTTTTATTACATTATCATCTTTTCCAGCAGCAGTGATTCCATCACAGAAAGATGCTCTGTATCCCAATGTGCAGAAACAAGCAGAAGAAAACTGCTAAAAGGTGGCATTTATGGGAATCAAATGCAAGTAGCATCTAAATATTTGGGTAAACACCTGGGGATCATCAGAGAATCTATGGCATATAACAGTTCAGAGGAATTACCAGGAGACAATCATTTGGGTCATGATGTTCTTGTGTTAAAACTAATTTGCATAAAAATCTCAGTTTGATTTGTTGCCAAACTACAGCACCAGGTTGTGCATATCCATTGGAAATACATGTCTGCCTG
The DNA here is from genome assembly GCA_030068235.1 of Notoglanidium macrostoma. NCBI lineage: Eukaryota > Metazoa > Chordata > Actinopteri > Siluriformes > Auchenoglanididae > Notoglanidium > Notoglanidium macrostoma. The sequence continues at coordinate 9,579,482 of JAQQZR010000036.1, read as the reverse complement.
TGGCATTGTCATTTAATAGTGCAAAGGATAAACAACAACGTCAGGGGAAACATATGGAACCGGCAGACAAAGCCGTAATAAACCCATCGCAGAATTTAATTGATATTCAGCAGGACAGAGTACAAGGTACTACGATAAATCCTTTTTTTTTTTCAATGCAAATCAAGCATTCAGTGTTGAGCTTGCAAATTCCTTTTCACATTGTAGCCTTGGTGCAAAAGAAACGTGATGCAAATCAAGGCTAAAATTACAGAGGGAAAAAAAATCACAGTCCACATACAGTATAATCAAAAGAATTGTTCAGTACTCAAAAGGAAATTACACACCCTATTCAGTACAATCAAACGAAGCCACATTACTCTCAGCAACACAGTGTCTCTCTAACCGACATATTTATGAAGAGAAAATCAGCCGGTCTCTGTTGCTCTCCTCCTCAGCATCAGCAGCTCCAATGATGTTTCCCACTTTGTTAAGCGCTCAGTGAATTCAGCACAAGCTTTTAGACTTCATCTGGTCCTTTCTATAATCTGTACTGAGCCAAAAAGCAGAGACATGCCAGTTCCAGCACTGTGCACCTGCACTGCAATGCCGCCATCATCTCAAACACCATTACAGGACATTTACAATTACCAGGAGGCAGTCTCATACAATCCAGTGGGGGAAAAAAGGCCAAGTTCTGAATGCTATTTCGGTTCATTCTACCTGTGTGTTCATTTCAGTTGGCTACTTCATACTAATATAGCTATACTCAATCTATACTCACTCACTATACTCACTGTGTTTAGATGAACACAAAGCTGATATCCTAGGCAGGAACTTATGAAAGGCACACTGCTCTCAGTTATTCTCCGTTTTTAGTTTTTATGGCAGTTAGGCTTGAAAAGCCAACCTCGCATAGATATGTTGTGGAAAATCTTCATTGCAGATCACGGCACTGTTAGATAGCTTTTCCCCACATACTAAGCACAATGGAGTTAGTGCAGGAAGATCCCAGGTGAAAGAAAATGACAGATAAGTGTCACTGTATTGCCTTGAGCCCAACATTTTTGCTTTCTTTTCACCCCCACCTGTAGCGGGTTCTTCATCTGGGTTAGGTCTGAAAGGACTTTAATCAGGATCAAGTCCGGGGTCTGTTTTGTTTTGTTGTTTTTTTCCTTTTCAAATATTTAAACACCTTTGTTGCATCTCTAATTCTACTGGCTGAAAATAACGAGGTCATTACTAATCGCACTACCTACCACCACCACCAATCATAGAAGAGTATTTAATTAGATGCTGACAATAGCGCCACCACAGACACTCAGTGAAAGCTTCTTTGGCGCAACTTAAAATAAAATTTTCTGGATCAATTAAGTGGAATTGGATCATTTCCCATGGCACATTAGTGTAAAAGCACAGTGGTTGAAAAACAAGGATCTAACAAACCAAGCCAGACAAAAATCCACACAGATACGAGACAAAGATAGTCTAACCCTACAAAAAAATGTCAAGGGAAAGACATATCCAAATAGCAAATTGGGAAACACTATCTTTGGATGCCATGATTTAACTAAGTTACACAGAGTTGTTACTCAAGTACAGCAACCATACAATTGCATTTTGTTGGTCTGTTAATGGCTGCAGCTCTTTGTGCAGCACAAAATATTGAAAATCCAATACTTTTCGACACTACAACATGGTCACAAGTAACCTTCTATTTTTCAATACTTTCAAGTGTTTGTTTATATGCCAACATTATTATGCACACTAATTTGCCTATGCTTGGAAAACCTTCTGAAGACATTAGCATAATGTAAAAAGGTTTTGTGCACCTAGGCATTACCTTTGGAACAGGCTTTTTGGAAAACATGCTAGGGAACTGTCAGTAGCCTAATATTTATGTAGACTGCTTTAAAATATCACACTTGGTGTTCAAAACATGAAATGCAGTGCTAATAAAGAGAACTGCAACAAAATTATAAATCAATTCCATTTAAGGCAGGATAGAAGGGAAAGAACTGACAACAAATTCTGCTTTCAATTGCAATAGCAGATCAGAAACAAAGTAAAGCATGTCAGCGTCAGCTCCTGGATACAAATCAACATGGGATTATCCAACAGTGTGATGCACACCAAATAAGAGCATGTGTTATAAATTTTTTCGTTCCTTGCGTTATAATTTTTTGTTATTGTAATACTAACATTGTTATTGAAAGAGCCTTACAGCTGTTGCCGTGTACAATTTGGTAGAGGAAAGGGACCCTGATAGGATCACTGCCATGTCTGATACAGTCATATTAGAACAACCTTGCCACTATCATATCAATGTTATTACTGTGCTGAGAAAGGTCCATCTGCTTAACAGTGGTCCTTTTCCAATGATACATGGGGTAAAGGAAGGCCTAAAAATATAGGCTACAGTCAGTATTTATGGTCAGCCTGTCTAATAAAAACTATAACTAAGTGAGTAATACTTCAACTGCTGAGATGTTTCGGATTATAGTCATAATTTCTGGTTACCAATGTGAAGGATCTTTAACACGTCAGAGTGCTTACTTTTACCATTTTTAAAACACCGCACAGAAATGTAGCACTTCAATAAAATTAAAGTATAAAACTTTTTTTTTTTTTTAATCATTTAGGAAGAGATTTATATATGTATATAAATAAATATATTTATTTCTCCCATTTGAATATAGAAGGCAAAGCCAGGTGTCCAAGTCAAAGTAAAGAAGCATCACGACTTTTTTTTCCCAGTTCTTTGCTAAACACATATGTTTCTCACAGGGGTTAAATCTCTCACTGTTCAGCTCCATCGGTGTATATTTTATCATTTTTTATGATAAAGGGTGCCGACAGTGTTAAGTTACACAAGCAACCCAGAAAACTTACTGTTACAAGAAATGTTGTCTAATGTGGGTTTTTTTTGGTTTTGTTCAGTATTCTGCATCCTTGAGCTCACACTGATAGCCAGGTTGTACAGAGCATGGACACAACCTCTTTTACAAACCAGCTAAATATAACCAGCTTGCAGTTATATACATATAATGCATGTAAAAAAAAAATTTCATCAATAAGCTAATTTCTAACTAAGATGTAGATTTTGTTTAAGTTACTCAAGGGGCCTTAGAAAACTTACTGTTACAAAAATAAATAAATAAATAAAAACAAAACGGCCCATGTTTTGGTTTTTAATCAGTATATTTGGGGTACTTCGACTGTACAGAGAGCATGGACACAACCTGTTAGCAAACCAGACATTTCCCTTGCAAAAGAAAAAAGGTTGGTTGAGGCACTGCTTACCTGTCTGCTTCATGCACTAACTTGTGCAAAAGGTGCACACGAGTTTGGCTGGAATGTGCAGAAAGAAAGAAAAAAAATCATCTGAATCGAGGTGCATGTATAAACATGGTGCTGAATTACAGGATTATCTTACCCAGCTTTGCTCGGGACTCCTCCAGTTTGCGGATCTGGTTCTCGATGAAGAGCATGGCCAGGGCAAAAAGCACCAGAGCCAGGAGCTGAAACTTGGGCGGCATCATGGTCCTCAGGAGCCCCATTAAACCACACTACAAGAGGATGATGATAATGGCGATGATGAAGATGATGGTGGTGGTGCTGATGAGGATGATCTATCTGCATGTCATGCCGCAAATGCAGGCTGAGAAATCGCAGATCAGACACACATGCACGCGACGAGTAACACAGCCGAACTGGGCTAAAAGTGCAGAAAATAATGCTCGTGGATTAATCTGCAAGTCGACTTCATGAAGTGCATTGCATTGCAGTCGAGCTGTGTGTGCGCGCGATGTGCCTGGCTGAAGTGCTCCAGAGTTGCGAGCTCTCCGCGATGTTACTGCCTTCGTGTGTGTGTGTGTGTGTGCGGTTTTTCTCTAGCTCTTGGGCTTTATTCCTCGGTGTACTGTTGATGTGTGAAATCAGGTTGGGATGCATCTCCTACAGTGCCATCTACAGTACCGGAGTAGGGAAACTGAGGGGGAGGAGTGAAGGATTTTTAAAACTCCAGGCCCTTTTGCTCCTGTTGTCAACAGCATCTGCATCACCAGGTGCATACAACACAACCTACATTTTCATGTCCATGTATGGGGAAAAACTTCACATTGCATAAAAACTTCACATTGTAAAATTTGACATTTTCTACTAAATATACAATGGGGTCCAAAAGTCTGTGAAAATGCTTCTATTTTGCATTCTTTTTCATTTAAAGCAACCATTTTCATTACAATGTATTTTATTGACAACAACTCGAGTGAAGTGTAGAATGAGTTAAATGTTTACATGAATTTCAGAGGTTCTTAGCATTTAATATGTCCCCTTTTTCTTTAATGACAGTGTGCACAAATGCATGTTTTCCCCATGCCTGTGTGGGTTTATTCGGGGTGCTCCGGTTTCCTCCCCAGTCCAAAGACATGCCGAGTAGGTCAACTAGCCATCTTTATTTGCTCATAGGTATGAATGTGAGTGTGAAAGGCTGTTCGTCTCTGTGTTAGCCCTGCAACAGACTGGTATCCCACCTCTCACCCAAAGTCAGTTGGGATTGGCTCCAACTTTCCTGTGACCCTTAAAAGATAAGCAGTATAGGAAATTGATGGATGGATGGATGGATGGTCAGTGGGCACTCAAACTGGAATGGACTCCACAACTTGCAAATACTTAGGATCTGTTTTAAATCAAATGCATTAGAGTGTCATCTGAACACACACTTCAATAGAAGACATTATGCATAAAGAAAATCTGACATTTTGTGCAACACCCTTAACATGGCTTAACACCCTTATCACCCATTAGCTGACATTTAAATAGGGATCTCGAAATAGTGCAGACAATTTTATTAAATATTCAAGATATTAAACATTTACTTTCTTTGTTTAAAATATTTAAAAAATTCTAAAATCTTCTGTATATTTACAATTTTAAATGAAACAAATTCCAGATTTTCAATGTGGTATCAGACTTTGGAACCCCACTATAATTCTGAAAACTACAGATTTTCCTGCACTAAAATATATTTCTTCTGCATTTATCTCAACCACAAATGATACTATCCAGATAGGAAAAGTTCTGTTATTTAACAGATTTTCTGTAACCAACCAAAAACTGATAAAGATGTCCATAAATCAACATTGAATTAATGTCACTTTGCTATCTGGATAAGTGTTTGCATGTCTGTAAGTCTTAAACAGAGGATTTAGACTAGTGTTTGTACATTTTCAGGTGGTCACATCAATTAATTTTTATTATGACCAGTGATGAAAAATCAGGACTTTCTAATAACATTTGTCATTAGTGAACTTACAGCCATGTATGTATATATATATATATACATCTTCCTTGAACCGCCACCTTATCGTAGTGGAGGGGTTTGCGTGTCCTAATGATCCTGGGAGCTATGTTGTCGGGGGCATTATGCCCCTGGTAGAGTCACCCAAGACAAACAGGTCCTAGGTGAAGGTCCAGACTAAGTGCGGTTCACAAGACCTCTATGAGCACAGTTATTCAAAGCACACAGTTTCTCCTGCCCGGACGCGGGTTACCGGGGTCCCCCCCTGGAGCCAGGCCTGGAGCCTGAGCTGGTGCGTGAGGTTGAGAGATACCAACTAGATATAGTTGGGCTCACCTCAACACATAGCTTGGGCTCTGGAACCACCCTTCTCGAGAGGGGATGGACCTTATTTTATTCTGGAGTTGCTCATGGGGAGAGGCGGCAAGCCGGTGTGGGCATCCTTGTTGCCCCCGCCTCGGTGCCCACGTGTTGGGGTTC
>JAQQZR010000036.1:9538842-9565775 GCA_030068235.1 Notoglanidium macrostoma | reverse complement strand
TCCTTGCCGCCATCGCCACAGGCTTGCTCATTAGGGGTATATATAGATAAATGTATAGATTCATAAGTTTATATTCAAGATTTATATACTTTTCTGAAGCTGCTTTGAGACAATGTCTGTTGTTAAACGCGCTATACAAATAAAATTGAATTGAATTGAATTAAGATTGTAGCTCCAGTATAAAACTAAAGGAACTCTCAGTCAACAAACATGTTGACCAGTTATTTAATCACATGAGCTTCATATTTCATTTCTCTGTTCTTTCCCCTCTTTCCTGTGCTTATTCTAGGACTATCATTCATAATATGCTTATACTGAACACCCTTTCAACACCCTTAGTACTGTTTGACATTGCAGTACACAGTTGTAAAAGAGTAATGATTTGTAATCCGGTATCTCTGAGAAGAGGATGTGATCCCTTTTGAGTCTGGTTCTTCTCAAGCTTTCGTCCACTTTCATATGGCCACTTTCACCTCTGGTTTGTTTATTAGGGATCTTAATTTTCATCCAGATTTCTGTAAAGCTGCTTTGTGATTTGTTTAAAATAAAATTGAATTGAATTGGATACTGTTGATTTGTCTAAATTATGTAAAACAATGCAATTATACATAGCTATATACGATAAGAATAATACATGTAATTTATATAGCAAGCAACTTACATAGTAAATAAACAAATAATCATAAACATCTTGCACAAAATTATGGATAAGAGCAGTTGGATGAAGTTGCATGAGAAGAAAAGAAGAAGGAAAAGGAAGGAAAGAAACTGCTTAGAAACTGTTTAGATATTTCAGAGAGATTGATAGCAATGAAGAAAGATTTGAGCTGTGTTTTGAAGGAGGAAGAGAGAAGGAAATTCCAAAGCTTGGGTGCTACAACACCCAAGTGTAAATCTGAGGAGCACAAGTGAACGGGAGGGAAGGACATCATTCCTTTGACATATTCATCATGAGTTTTAGAGTGCTAAATGTACTGTACATTTTTGACATGGTCTGAGTGCATTCATTAACATCTAAGGCATTCATAGCCTTTGCAGTTGCAGAAATTGGAGCAGATAACAAAAGGGTCTATTATATAACCATTTTCCGAGACTGATCCACAAATACGAGCCTGTCAGCACTTCCACTATCATCTACCGTCGCTATTTTCCCTTTCTGTGTATAGCTTTTTTGTGCACATGTAATTGCTGTGCTGCACTGCATTTATTGACCCCTGGAAATTGCATCCATTTATGAACAGTATGCACGTACATTCACAATTTGGGAACACCTCTGCCCCCAATCACACACACTTGCACGAAAAATAGGTGCGAGATCGCTTCCAGAATTATTGGCCTTTCTGATCATGACACATGTTCAGCAATTTCTCAAGGTCACCTGCTGCACATTGACACATTCGGAGCCTGGCGGGAAGCCTTTGTTTTCATAAAGAGTGTCACTGCACATCATTTTATCAATTTATTGCCATGTCTTCTCAACAATGTCTCATACAGGAGCATTTTAGAAAATGTATGTGCTGTTCCAAGTATTTCATTTGAATTAGTGCAAATTTCTCCAGCTAATGAGGGCCTGAGATGACACCTCTCTGAAATAAGGACAAGACTCCAGTGACAACTTTTCACCTAAAATTTCATCGCTAATGTACAATCTCAGACACATTAAACAAGAGTGCTTTCTGTCGCCCTTTTCATTTATCCTCTGTAAACCAAATGGAAAGGTTTCGAAAACACTTGGCTTCAATTCTGTTTTAACATACCCTTGTCTCCTTCCCCTCCTTGTTTGAATTTCAGTTGCTATCTAAAGAACGCTTACGCTAGTTTAACAGCTTGGTGCACACATATGCAACTATTTAGTAATGCATAAATCAGACACACATAGTAATGCATTAATCATGCACAATCAGGCTGTGCATGATTAATCTAATGAAGGATAATGAAGGCTTTGCACTAAATATTGTAATTAAATACTGTAATTAAAAACTAAAAGCTAATCCTTCATTGATTAAGTTACAAATATTTACATATTTAAATAGACTGCCAGTCAAAAGTTTTTGAAAACCCAATATTTTAGACATTTTGGTTTAAATTAAATCATAACGCACTAACTCATAACTCAATACAAAAATTTGAAAACATGCGAAAGGACTTCATTTCATTGGAACAATCTAGAGCTAATCTAGAACAGTCTAACCGGCATTTTTTTTATCACTCTAATTAAGTACCGCAGGCATGTCACACATTTATACTTTGCAGTTAATGCTAGCACTGTCAATTAATATTTTATATAGAGGCTTAACAGTTTTACACTTCAAGCGGCTGTAATAAAACACTTATTTAGAGTCACAGTAGGATCTAAGAGTGAGCAGTTGAACAAAGGTTTAGCTGTGTCATTTTGTTTGGTCTGAGGAGATATTAGGAAGTAAACTGTAACAAAACTACAAAACTCAAGGTGTTCAAATACTTTTGACTGGCACTGTCATTTCTAAAACTGATATCAATATCTTGACAGATAGATACGTAGGTAAATATTTTAAAATACAGGTAATAAGTTTGAAATTGTGACTATATGCCTTTATACCATGGTGTTTTTAAATGTTCCTTTATGATTGGTCAAAATGTGTCAAGGGACTTCTGTGAAGGATATTCCACCTAAATGGATTAAAAAATGCATATAATTGTTGATATAGTGAAACTTTCTGTGAGGAAATTTTAATTTGACATTTTTGGAAGGGGCCTCTAGTATCATCGCTTTGTAACAGTCAGAGGTAAAGCTCTAACTTTTAAAAAATGCATGGGGACGTTTTCAGGATGGAGGGCTTTTCAGATGCTTGGTATCATAACAAGCTGCATCTTTTTGGTCTTATTATAGTGTATAACATATATCTATTACAATATGTGATAACAGGAACTAACTTGTTTTCATGGACCTTCCACAACATTTAGTGTAGTTATGAATTAAGAAAAATACATTAATAATAATAATAATAAAAAAAACATTATATAATTAATAAAAAAATATTGTTGGTAAATTATTGGAGTATAAGAAGAATGAAACACTTTGGGGCATGCTGTTATTCAAATCAGTTCAATTTTATTTGCATAGTGCTTTTAAGATTGGCATAAGGCAGCTTTACAGAAATCTATAAATTTGGTTATGAATTTGACACAAATGAATTCATAACTTTTTCTCAAAAAGCAAGACAGGGGCAACGATGACAAGGAAAAACTCCCTGAGACGACATGAGGAAGAAACCCTGAGAGGAGCCAGACTCAAAAGGGAACCCATCCTCATTTGGATGACACTAGACAGTACGATTACAAATAACTCACTTCTTTGTGTTCTATGGTTAAAAAGTACAATTGTACAGCCAAGAAATTCAATTACTTTTTTACTAGCTTTAACATGAAGCCTATGTTGTTGAAATTAACAGCTGTTCATTGGTGGACACTTGAGTGCAAAACTGCCCGTGGCAATTTGAAGTCCTAAAGTTATCATGGCAATTGTCGGCCTAAGCCATCGTAGCAAAACCGCTTGCATCAACAGCAGTCCAAAGCCATCTTCACAGTTTCTAAGTGTATCTTTAGGATGTTTATATGGGGCCATCCTCAGCAGGAGTGAGTGGTTTCCAAGTGATGAGAACTCTAACCAGAAGTAGGATCAGGCAGGTCCAAAGAGCAGAAGGGCTCAGGATAAGGGGTTGTAATGTCATCACACTTCTCTAGTGATTATTGTTTTTCATTAATAAAGCACATCTCATGTTTTATTCCTTACCTATTCACTGTAAATGCACAACACAATTATCTCAACCACCTCAGATGAACCACCTCAAGTCTATTACAGGTGAAAAGTCAAAGCAGTTAGGATTCACAGCCATGTTGTCTAATAAATGGCAGAAGGATTGACAGCCTCCAGTAAATACAGGGTTGGTGTTTTGACCGATCTGTTTTTTGACCGATTGGAATGTAGTCTGTCCATGGGAAGCTTTTCATTGCAGGCATGAAGAAATGCAGCACACTTTGTGGGACTGCAATTTTCTGAGCATAATTCCAGTTTTGATACTGAGAGAATGGTAGTAGGTTTGAGTGAGAGAGAGCGAGAGAGAGAGAGAGAGAGAGAGAGAGAGAGAGAGAGAGAGACAGAGAGAGAGAGAGAGTCTCTCAGCGCTGTGCTGCAGGGAAGGTGAACTGCTCATTAAACAGACAGTGAAGGATGGACTTGTTCGCCAGGATTGGATGAGGCACTGAGGCAGAGAGAATTCATGCTGATAGATCTATTTAAGCACACCAAAGTGAGAGCAGAGCAGGCCAGAGTACCAATCCCAAGAGACAAAAGAAAACTCTGACGTTAGCTTAAAATAGAGCTGGAAAAGACAAGGTAGTGAGGGAAAATGAATCTAATGATTATGTAACAAAGAGATTGGACATGCTTGATAGCTTTTGCTCAAGTTTCCTACATGTATTCAAATATTTTTATCCCTACATTTGCATTTGGCCACCACTCTTATGTGCTGCATCAAATATGGCAGGAATGAGCTCTCCTGTGATATCTTTAGCATGTAGACAGTGCGAGAGTCCATGAGCTCGTTCAGGATGAAATTCCAATTCAATCTCAGGCACAATATGCAGGAGTTTTAACAGACTAGGATGATTTTGTTGGATTACATTAAGAACAAGGCCATAAAAACTATGAACACCTGCACAAACTTCTATTTTTAATAGTTGGCTTGAGCAAACGGTTACAAATTCCATTAATAAGTCCATGGTTTAATGCTGCATTCTGATCTTAAGAGTCATGGGTATATTTTGCATTTAGATTCTTACAGATAAGTCTGTGAGGTTAAGAACAAAATTAGGGGTAGCTATTAATTCACAACATCCTGGGAATAGTTTACATGTTTAACAGTCATTATGGTATCCTTAATACATGTTAAATGTTCCTCTGAGCCAAACAACTTACTAGTGTGCTGGCTCTTTTTTGTACATCAACCTTTTTGTCTATTTTCCTGAATGTGAAATCCTGAACCTTATGTGAGATGTTGAACATGTTAAATGTCTGTCCTGGTCAATGGCTCCCTCTTGTGTTGGCTCAATTTCTTGCCTCATCAGAAGCTTTACGCATCTAACTTTAGTCATTTTCATTTGAAAATAAGGAAATAAGGCAGAATCCTATCCAAGAGGCCCAGCAGATGCTCTCAGGCAGACATCAGGTTTTAAACACACAACCATCCAATCACTAGTAATCAACTTTACTGTCCCAAACACTGTCACTTCAGTGGACCCTTTTCAGTCTGTCATTACAGAGATACATTTCAGTATATTGTTCATTAGACTGATACACTTATATCATGGTGTACACTAAAATAATAATTCAATTTCATTTACCATTCTAATAAAACAAACAACCAAAAAAAAAGCTAACTCACTAAACTAATTCACTTAACTAGCAAAACCCACCTCTGTTCTTTTCTTATGGTGGTTTTCTTTATTGCAAATGACCTTGAGAAAAGCATGTACAATTAAATTATTATTATACATAAGTTATTTTAAGAAAATAGCACAACAATCTCAAATGTGAAGTAATGAGGAAATAACTTACTAAAGACGTTAACCCATCACTCATTTGATACAAAGTGGTGTGAATTCTGAGATGCTTTTCTGCTCAACAGTTAGAAAGAGTGGTTATTTGAGTTACTTTAACCATAGCAACTCAAACTAGTCTGGCCAATCTCCTCTGACCTCTCACATCAACAAGGTGTTTCTGGTTCTGAAAAAACTCAAACCAGCCCACCTGCACTAAGAACCATGCCACAAAGTCACTGAGCTCACTTTTTTCCTTATTCTGGTGTTGGATGTGAACATTAATTGAAGCTTTTGACGCGTATCTGCGTGATTTTATGCACTGCGCTGCTGCCATATGACTTGCCAGTTGCATGAATGAGCAGGGGTTTCTATTAAACTGGCCGGTGTGTGTGTATATGTCACGTGCGAAACGTTTACATTCGTTTTCCAGCTTGTTTCTATGGCCGGCTAATCCTAACAAGCTCACCAACTCCGTAGTGTAGCCGGTCTGATTACACTCCCCACTTTTGACTCTGCGTTGTGATGTACCGGGGCATAAAATGAAGACAATTGCTCTTTTCACGAGGGGAATTTTATTACAGCAATCTGTGTAATAAAATAAAAACATGAGTACAGCAGCTTGACATGAACAGGCATCTACATGTACACCTTTAATATGGGAAGAAACAGAACAGGGACTGTAAGAGAAGCCATGTGGGCACTCATTTAGCTCAGCTAAAACTCGCTAACTAATATTACGAGCTAGCGCTGTACATGATAAAAATATGTGCATTCAAGAAAAACTATACGTTGCCCATACAAAGCAGAAAACAATGTACATTAACATGAATATCTCGATTTTCACATTATTAATGGGAACACCCGCATAAACCTACCTCTCCTCAGTAAGGCTACCGGCCGACTGACTAGAATTGGCAGGAAGTGACATCACTAAAACAATGTCAAAGGTTACATAAAAGAAATAAAAATAAAAATACACAAGCGCTCAAAAGAAATATACAATTAGAGTACATACAACAAACCCAAAACTAAAGTGAGGACTGGATTATTGGTGAAATATATATATAAGAAAAATAAATGTATTACATGAATACCTCGGTTACAGTAGCACCTAGATACTAGCTAGTGTACACTAGGCGGAGCACAACACTGCCAACTAGAACACAGCCTGCGTCGGTGGTCTCCGTGGAAACAGCTTGTGCTTCTGTGTACTGCTCCACCCAAATTGGAACTAAACCGGCTGGTCTGACAATACCGTTGTTTTACATTTAAACTTTAATGCATAGATGTTTCTTTCTCAGAGCTGCAAGACGTCTCCGTTGAGAAAGAGCCTGAGCTGAGACAAGACACAAAGCTGTGAAGTAAGTTAGCTAGTTATAATCTTTACTCGGTTGCCAGATTATACATTTGTAAACGTTAACTATTTTTTCCCACTGTTTTTAATAAACTTTCCATAATGTTAATAACACATGTGCATTGATTAAGCTTTTTTCCCGATAATACAAGTGGGTCTCACTGCAGACGCAGAGTACTTACACGACACGCCTACTACATGACACGCCCACTTCGCAGTGCCTCCGTCTTGCACGCTATTCCAGCCTCATTACACCTCGGGTTAAGGTTAGGGGTAGGGTTGAGGGATGGGGATGGGGTCAGGTTTTGGCGTGCGCCTGGATGCTAACATGCGTTGTCTAAGGGACTGTGCCGTGTACTGAAGTAGGTGTGTCATACTGTAAAGTGGGTGTATTTTGCCAGCTGCAAGACTGCAGAGACCACTTTCGATGAATATTCATGAGCACAGGAAGTGACGACGCAGTTCTAGGATATCCGGTTTCCGGTAAAAAAAAAATAAAAAAGCATTCAAATCAATAGGGAAGACCGATAATTCACATATCTGGTAGGTTGATTTAAGGATAGAATGTGTTAATGAAAATTAGGTCTGTTTTATTGTATTGTCGGATGTTCCCTCGGGTCACTGACGAACGATGCAGTTAAGCCTTCCCTTGCAAATTGTTCCACAGCCACAAGAATTGCAGCATCATTACTACAGTTCTCACCTAATCTGATCAGATATTTAAAACCAGGGGCCAAAACGAACTGCATGCTCTTTCCTGATACGTCTGAATACTAAGCTGTGTACTGCACTCATTTGCCAAATGAGAACGCTAACCAATTAGCTAGCTAACTCACCCAGCTATATACGTACAGTGTCCGTTGGAATTTCCCGTGCATCTAGCAATCAGCCATGCTGAGTGCTGTTTAGACAGCATTTGCCTTGCTTCAGCTGTACTATACACAATATTGATGCCATCCGGACTAATATTGCACACAATATTTCCTCTCAGAAAGTAGTTGTAGGCGTCCAATCTGCTATACACTTTCTACACTTCTCTGGTGTAAACACGCTCCTTATCAACAAGGTAATGATACACATCAGGGTAAGTCGCTTTTGGCAAAAGCGTTAAGCCCGTGGGGGAAAGCTGTTTTCTTTCGTTCTTGTTCAAATTATTGTTTATTGTTCATTTCTGTTTGTTCAATTCTCGGGATAATCGTAAATCACGAGTTTATCGTTTCTGTTTTATCAGATTTACATTTAAAAATGGCGCAACCGGAAATGTCTTAGCATGCGGACATGCGCAGTAACTTCGGTATTGTTTTTCTTCTTGAAACGGTATGTAGGATACTATATCGGTTACAAGACCGCTTATACCAGTAGTTAGCATGTAGCTTAGCACTGGTAATGATGCTGGTTTACCGTTAGGCTGGAGGTTATAAAACGAAGTGTTATGATTAGCTTTTAAAGTTTACCATTTTTGTGTTTAAAAATGTAAAACCCTGTCTGTGTTTAATGCAATACTGTAGGCGGGTTAAAACACTGAGTTACAGTTAATTCCAGAATTATTGACACCCTTCGTGAAAATATATATATAATATAAGCATATGCGGTGAGTGAGTTGAGCTTAAAGGTTTCCTTTCATTTTTTAAAAACGTTTAAAAAATTATTGGCACCCCTACAGTTGGTACTTTAACAAGGTTTGAGAGGGGGATTTTTGGACCCGTCCAGTCCCCATTCTTAGCTTTGTGTATATGGCCTCCTTAAGGCCGTATAAAGAGCCAACAGGTTTGATTTTGACCTCCCAAGCCTGCAAACTACAGCATTTTCATATTAGACACTAAAGTAATTTCTTTTGTGTAATTCTTTATTTTGTGTTTATGTAAACATTTTAAAATGTGCTGGTTTGTACTTCATTTGATTTTAAACAAAATGGTGACTGATTTGAATTCTTTTCATCAGGATTGCTAACTTCGCACGCTTGCTAGGCCTCAGGATTACACGGATTTTAAAATGGTAAACCCAAGTGGTCTAGGAAATACTGCTGAAACAGTGGAGTTTATAAAGCAATGTTGAAATTGCTAAACTGAACGAGTGACATTTGGTTGTCTAGAAGTTCGAGTCAGTGGTTTGGAACGCTGCAGTGGTTCTCGGGATTTATTGAGTGTTTCTGTACACTCCAGGGAAACAGAGATGCATGGATCGGCTTCACTAATAGATATTGCGGGTAAATTCGGGTTAAACTAATGTAGCTTTTATCAAAATGAAATATTCAGATTCTTTTATTTTGCCATTTATTGACATTTACACTGTTGCTCTTATCCCCATTGACCTCCGCTTGTTGCTTAAAACCTCTGGAATAATGCAGAAGCAGCAGGGATGTACTACTCTTCATATTATTTAGACCAGTTCATATTAAAGCTATTCATTTGGCAAGCGATATATTTCGGAAACGAGGAAAAAAGTGTTTTAGTTCTACATATTGTGTTTGTATTGTATGTATGTTTGTGCTGGTTTGTTTAAGGTATAGCTAGTGGTTAAAAAATCGCTCCTCTTTTAAATAATTGTATGTTCAACAGACATCTGCATCACTGATTGTCAGACATATGATGCAAGACGTGCCACCAAAATGTCATGAAGTCAATGTTTGTGCTTGTCATGTCAGTATTTACCTGGACCTTATGTCTCAGTTAGGCTACATTTAGGTTGACTATGATGGAGCATGATAGACCTACAACCAGATTGAGTTATATTAACAAGATTGTCATTATTTTCTGACGATCAGACATGTTTGCAGTTATCTGGAACTGTTCTTATTCATCACTATTCATCAACCATGTCTCTAATTGTATTAATTTGCATTTGTTTATTGAAGAAACGGATATGGCTCTGTAATAAGTGAAAAGTGTCATTTGCACATATTACATCAATAAGCTCTTTAGTGATCAAGCCACTGTATATTATGCTGGGCCAAGCTGTGTCCTAGAGCATCACATTCCCTCCAAAATCCTTTAAAAAAAAAAAAAGAAAAGCACACGGCTGTAGTTTTACATCGTATTGTATGTTTTATATATGTATTTGTGGGTATTTTATTTATTTATTTATTTTTAAAGTTGAAAGAGCCACTGACTTTTTTGAGAAATCGGCATAGACACAGTGAAACATTCAGTCAGCTGGATCTGCTCTCTGTTTGATTTCTTTTTCCCTTTATTTCTGTCTCTCTCTGACTCTTCTTTAGAAGTGGTGAATTGCCATCATCTCGTCCTTATATCCGTAAAACTCGTATCATGCCAGGACAGATCTCCCCAACCTCTCCTTCCTGGAGTCCATCAATCCCCACTCAGCCGTTCCACTTCCGTCTTCGTATTGAGCCGATTGACTGGCGCCGTATGGCAGCCCTGGACGTGGGCCGTGTTGAGAGAGAAACAGACATAAACGTGCTGCAGGAGTTCATCAGCGCTGTGACTTTCTGCGTCGTGGAGGGCGAGCGGTGTCCACAGTGCCGGTGTCCAACTGACACGACGCTACTTAAAATTCTACGCATGTCACAGCTCAGCACAGAGTACCTGCTGCACTGTCAGGACTATCTGAGCTCACAGGTGGCAGCGTTGGAGGAGCGGCTGCAAGCGGCACTGTCTCAGGCACTGCGCGAGGAAGAGGAGCGAACACGACTCGAGAAAGAGTTGCAGGAAGTCCGGCTGGAGAGCCGGCGCAGGAAGAAGCTCCTCGCTACTCAACAGCTCCTTCTGCAGTCCTGTGCCAATAATTATCACAAGGTAAGTTTTTTGAAGTGAAAAAACTATTAGGACATATTTTCAAAATTTATAGTCAGGACCCATGACGGATTCGCACAGGCCGGCTAAAGTAAAAACCTGTCACTAAATTCACAACTAAGCACACATCATAAAAAAGTGATACGATAAATATAACTAGGCATCCTGTGCTGTTACTCACTGTGTTTCATTGGAAGGAGGAAGCCTGTCCCATTTGGCAGCATAAGAACAGCTGTTTAAGGTATTTCAGGGCATGGCATGTATCTTTCTGGCAGAAAACAATCCCATAATTCTGTTCACCAAATGAGTATTGCATAATAAAACTGCAAGCCAACTTTAAATAATGCCAAACATACATTCAATAAAAGTGCCATGAACTGAAAGCAGATGATTGTATGTTTATATAAAAAATGGACTATTTTATTCTCTTTAACAGTTGCTCTTCTGTGTTTAGTTCACTGCCCTGCATATCTCTAGGTGGTCTTATTTTTTGCCTGCTGAAATAAAAAACATTTGTAGGTGACAATTTAATTGACATGTATTATTTAAGTAAAATTGCAATCAATCATTAAATAAAAGCAGACATCTTTTTTGTTCTGGCTTTTTGTTTTTTCTTCATTCCTTTTTCTTTCATTTTTAGTTGAGTTGCCCAGTTTGTAGTTCAAGGCAACATTAATTGTCCATGCCTTATGAATAAATAAAACATATAAACTACAAAAACATATGCAATAAAAATTTGCATGGAAGTAATGTTGGTTCAACATGTGCCATAAGAAAATGTCTAATTTAAGTAATGCTGCCTGTTGACCTTTCTCTTGTTTCAGTGCCAGTTCTGTGAAAAGTGTTTCGTCAATTACTCTTACTTACAGTCACATGTTCAGCGCAGGCACCTTGAGGTCACTGATTCAGGTATAAATACCCTTTTGTGTGTCCAATGAGCTGCATAATGTGGTCAGTCAAAGAAAATCTGAGAGTTGGTATTAACATGTACGGTTTTTACAACAATATGGCATTTCATTATGCAGTTAGATGTTTTTTTTTTTAGTGTTAGGGTTAATCATCTTACATTCAATAGACATAGTGTATAGTCAGCATGCCGATCATTGGGAAAATTTGTTTGTGTTTTTCCTGTGCAGTCTGAGTAAGAGGACAGTGACTCAGGTTGTGAGTTTATATAAAACATTGTGAGTGTATGTGCATCTATATTGGGAATTAGGCTCTGGTAGTGCTCTAACAAATAACTGAATAAATTAACATTATATTAAAGCAGCAATTCATGAGATTTAACATGATTTTCTCAAAATGTAATCAGAGTCCGTGTGTTTGGGATTTGAAGTTTACACCTGTATTCAGACATGGATAGCTGGAGCTGCAGTTTCTCCTTCCTTCATTTTTAACTGCATTAACTCCAGTGCAAAATTAAATAAGCAAACTTCAGACAACAAATGTGACTTGGCTGATCAGCTATGTTTTTGTTTTTTTATTGTTTTTTTTAAAGAGGAAAATTGAGACAAATCCACTTTTGCATCTTTAAATAAAATGAATGCACTTGTAGTTTGGCATTATACCAAGCCAAAAGAGCAGAATGGTAGTTATATTCCTAATTTATGAAAATAAATATATCAGTTCTGTGCAACATGGTGGCTACTGTGTTTGTGGATCAGAGAGACAGAAGAAGATGCAGGCGGAGCAGATGAAGGATGGATTGGAGGAGCTGAAGGAGAAACTGAGACTGACTCAGAATCGCCTCGAAGCAGAAAGAGAGGCCGATGCGTATCAGAGACAGCAGGTGGGTTTGGGCCGACCCCAGAGAACTGCGCGGTTCACAAAAACCTTTTTACATGCCCTTGAGACACTTTCATGCTAGGTAGATACTGTGCTGAAAATTATACATACTTATAAATCTTTTCAACTTCTCAGGACCTGGAGGAGCAGCGGCGAAGGGAGGCATCGGACCGGGAGATAATAGAGAGGTGCAAAGAGGAGGAGAAGAAGACATTTCAAGATGAAATTGATGGCCTGAGACAGCTGCTTCACCAGGAGTTTGAACAAATTAAAACCAAAAGCATCTCCATAGAGTCTGTGAGTGTGTACAGTGCTGGCGCATTTACACATTGCAGGCGATAGATGGTGACACATACTCAGATCTAGAATAAGACAATTGTTAATGGTCAGCGCTTTACCCATAGAACCTGAACACAACAGAAGTTTAGCATTCAGGATATGTCTTTGATTATTTTGTCAGAAATTTAGTCAGTACTTCAGCTGGCGAGTTCGCAACATCACAGCAAAATGGGTTCATGCAATATAATGCTAAACAATAGACAATATTATATTGCAGTTTCAATTAATATTATAAATGTGAAACTATCAAGGCTATCGAATTTTTGCCCTCAAAAGACCTGAAACGTGTTTATATCATGTACACTGCAAGGTGAAATGTTTTTGGAGACCAAGAGTTTCTTCTGAGGAATTCTTGGGCTGCGTCCCAAGCTGCATACTACCATACTAAATAGTATGTCCGTATACTAGGTACTGTTGTCCAGTCACGATAATTGTTGGATGCCAATATTGATTACAAACTGAAACAATTAACATTTAGTTCATCATGTGATGGGATGTAGGTATCCTACAACTAGTCAAAAACTGTAACGATCCTTATTTGAGAGAATCACACTTAGCTAGCACGATTTTAAATCCCTTTAGGCAGACTAACTCCAGGCTAACTATTTTGACCTCTGTGTATGTTAATCTTGCTCCTTATCCAAAAGAATTGCAGGCCAATGCAAGGTTCAAAATTCGACTTCAATTGAGATCATTTTTGCCAAATATCGTTCTGTTTTCCTACAGGAGAGATGTTAAAATATTTTACTGGCAGAGAAACGAAACTTTGGTCAAAATATTGGTTTTCCCATGCAGCCACACATTTTATAAGTAGACAATGCTAGTAATTCCAAAGGATTCTCAAACTATTTCCTGTAACTTCAGTACCCGTCAAAAGTTTGGTCAGACCTAATCATTCATAGATTTTTATTTATTTTGATTATTTTCTTCATTGTAGGACAATACTGAAGACCTCAAAACTATGAAATTACACATATGGAGTTATATGGTAAACAAAAAGCGTTAAATTGTTTCATGTTCTTCAGATTCATGAAGATGACTGCTTTGCACACTATTGGCATTATCTTAACCAGCTACATGAGGTAGTTACCTGGAATGCTTTTTAATTAACTGGTGTGCCTCGTCAAAAGTTCATTAGTGGAATAATTTTTTGCCTTCTTAATGTATTTGAGGCCATCAAGCAATTAATAGTACATAATAAAAATAAATAGCCCTGTTCGACAACTGTAGTAATCCATATAATATCAAGAGCCGCTTAACTAAGTAAAGAGAAACGACAGTCCACACTTTTGACTTGTACTGTATACACACAAAATTGCACACTCGCAGTAGATTGAGTCTTAAAAAGAGTACGGTCAGAATTCTGATAGGTTAAAGCAAATAATAACATGTAAGGAGACTACTAACCAGGTTACACTGGCTTTCAGCAATTTCAGAAGCCCAATAATAAACAAAAGAGTAAAAACACTGACTTAAGATTGCCTTGACTTGGACTTCTATACAGTATAAATGTATGATCAGCGAAGATCAGCTAAGTAATAAGTTTTCTCTTTCTTTAGCCTTGGTCATTTTCACACATTTGTTTCAAGAGTTACTTCATGATCAAATCCAAGTATATGTTTAGTCATCCTGTATTGTGTATGTTTTGTGTGCACAGAAACTGCTTGAGCTGGAGAGCAGAGAGAGAAACCTGTCTAATCTGAGAGGTGAGGATGAATTTGAGAAAGAACGAAGGATGATCAGAGAGAGAGAGCTGAAGGAGCAGATGTTTCAGAAGGTTTGTTTTCTCACTGTTTGCTATGTTCTCTTTCCATTAAAACAAAATGTGCTGGGAATTTTAGGGTAATAAATGGACATATAATTAACTCCAGCAACGAGGTTATGTTTGGTGTGGTTTAATTGGCTGTCTGATGGTTTGTTTGCCTGACTTGAAGCAGGATTGTGCAAAACCTACCAAATGCCCTTATAGTTTATGCAGATTTGATCGTTGTAAAGTTCCTTGAAATGGGAACTTGTACCAAATTTAGAAGTTGTGTACGGTGAGACGTTTTCTCATATGAACTCAGGTCCGGATATTGTCTGGAGTCACCGTGTCACACATGTAGCACACAACAGGTGATTGTCCATATCAGAAGCATTCTCACCTAATGGAAATACTGCATTTGGTTCAGGTTTGGTAAAGTCCGTTCAACTGATTAGGACATTTGCATTCTCACATAGAGCTCCAGTGAGTAATGTCTAGATAAGTTCAGGATGGCAGTGCAAGTCTGAAAGGGACTTTGAGGTCTTGTTTATGAGTAATGTGATGAGGGAATCTGATCTGGTAGTGCTTGGGGATCTTCCAGGAGGTGCTGGAGAAAGTTACTGGGATTCTCTTCTTACCATGTGGCCACCGTAAACTTGAACTTTCAACATCATGTATTTTTCAGCATAATGAGGTCAGATGATCATGTTTAGTGTGTTCTGGCCCTTTTAGATGAATAAATGGAAGACGAAAATAAAAGAGCTGCAGGACCGACACCAGGACGAGAAAGAGGAGGTGAGAGTTCATGATCGTATGTCATTTGTGAAATTACCAGCAATTACGCAAAAATTCAGACGTTATACCACAGCACTTTCTTTCAGTAACTGAGGGTCTGTTGCATTGTGACTGTGTATCATAACTGCACTCTGTGTATGTGTGTAATAGCTGGAAAGTGAAAATATCAGGCTGCAGAAAGCCTTGTCTGTGGAGGAAAGCACTACTTCTAGGGTGCACTCGATGAAGCAGCAGGTCCTTGCTCTCTCCTCTCAGCTCAGAGAGAGAGACACACTCATCCACTCCCAGAAAAAGAAGGTGAAGAGTCTTATTTTAAGCAAAATTAGCACTGATGTTTCTGTCCTGTCTGACATTAGATGGCATTTTATCTTTTCCATCATTTTCTGTTATATTTGGGCCTAAAGCCCAACAACCTGTTTTTGTTCTTCATTCTAGATAAAGATGCTGATGTCCAGATCACTGTCCGGTAACTGACCACTGACATTTTGACCATTCCGATTTACAAGAATATCCATTCTTAGATATGTAAAAAAAATAAAAAAAAGAAATCTATAATTGTTTTATCCATGTAGGACAAGAACAGCATGATAAATGCGAAGCATCATGAAGTATTGTGAATGAATTTTCCAAACAATGAATGTGTTTGGAAATGTTCCCTTTATCTGCTGAAATACTACATTGCAGTAATCCAAGTAAAACCTAATGCTACAACTATGACACTAAGCACTATTCACCTTCCTGTCTTGTAGAGCAACATTCAAAAATGGCTGCTCAGAACTCTCCAGAAGAAGGAGATGATGAAAAGGAAGAGAGTATGATTTTGTAAAATACTGAGCATATTTATTAACCACAGAAAGTAATTATGACTGGCAGGCACTGAAACATTTGTTTGCATTCATGTCATATCAGATGACGAATTGGTGGCAGCCCGAGTGGAACCAGTGAGAGAAATCCCAGTGGACCGGAAGAATTTCAGATCCATCTCAAACAAAAGACTGCAGAAGAGGCTGGAGAAGATGGGGATAAGAAAGGTGGATACACAGAATTTAATAAATGAGTTCAACTGTAAGCAAGTATGACGAGTTAATAATGAACAGTTGGAGTAAGTAGCAAATGTTGCCACCAGTACAGTTTATTTGCTGCAGTTCACTCAGCCTTAAATTTCCATTCATTCATTTTCAAGTGTTTTGTCCTGGTCAAGGACATGATGGATTTGAAATAGATTGGGCACAAGGCAGGAACACACCCTAAATGGGATGCCAGTCCTTTGCATGGCACACACATTCACACCCTCCTTTAATCCATATGTATGACCACTAGTCATGTATTGGTTACTATACTTGATGGGATTACTGCATCAGTACTTCAATACACTATAATATTTTGTACAGTATATGAACATGTTTCAGCTCAGTCAGTGTCACTGTTCTGTTGTTCGATGTGCTGAATCCATGTTATATTCATTGTACTGTTTTCGTTGTTTTGTTGTTCAGGGCACTAAGGGGATCTCTACTCAGACCCTGAGGAGTCTAATCTATGAGCGAGGCCAGACATTTAGGAGTCAGTCACAGTTACAGGATTTGAGAAACAACCTTGAGGACCAGCTAAACCAAAGAGTGAGAGAACTACATAGGAGCCAGGGAAACTCCACCTCTAACACACTACCTCTAACTCTGTGTAAGAACACACCACGCATGCACATACTCGCACAATAGAAATACACAGACCACTTATATTCACTCACACAAATATGTTCTTAGTCAGTTAATCACATAAACTACTCATAGACCAGTCATTCATTACAAAAAAGTATACGTTATGTCTGTCTTTATGTTTATTTTTGCTTTAATTATGGCTGTTGTAGTTAAACATCCAATATCCATGAAGCACCACAATAAGGCTGTAGTAGTTTTATTGTTAAGAGTTAGTTACTTTGAATGGTTCTGCCTTTTGTCTGATTGGTTCTGCTCTTGCGTTTTTCTTCAGCAAAAAAGAAGCTTCTTAGCCCGGTAATGGAATTGAGCCCCAAAAACTCCCCACAGAAACGTGAGAGTCACCAGCCTCCTATAGCTGCACCACGAGCCACCCCTTCACTCAAACAGATTCTACCAGCACAGCAAAAGAAGAGCAGGTGCTTACCCACACACACACACACACACACACACACACACACACACACACACACACACACACACACACACCTAAATACGATTAATCTATGACAAGAAAACTAAACAGTTTCAGGTAAGTTTTTTTGGAAGTCTATTACTTCTGTAAGTCTTTCAGTGACTCAAAGGATGTGTCCTCAAGATACCTTCCCCTTTATTTCTTATAAAATTTGTGCTATTATGTTGTTTTGAAGTCTTCTTTATTACTGTAAATATGTAAAAGGTGTCAGCAGGGTCACTAAAGTTCTGTGCGTGCATCAGACTGAATAGTATATTGACAGCAAACTAACAAATGTTTAAACCATTCAAGGCCAGTCCTAATGTCCTCTAGGTGTTACTTACAGCATAGTCTCATTACAGAGAGCCCAACAATGGTATGCTCAACAACTGTCTGAGTTATGTGCATGCTCTGTGTGATTCACATAAAAGTAGATTTCATCAATTAAAAAAAAAAAATCAGATGAAAAGACAGAGAGGACGAAGGTGTGGAATGCATAAGCAAAACTATATAAGATGAATAGTTGACGTATTAACTGTGTAGGTTAAAAGCTAGGTAAGTTTTTCAAAAATGCTTAAGAAGAAAAGAAAGGCTGTGACCCTGACCAGAATAAAAGGATAAAGCAGTTACTGAATATTAATGAATGAACAAAAAGGGAAATTTTTGAATGCATTAAAATTCATGCGTTTCTATTCCACATATTTCATAGAAACATTATTCATTATTAACTTTACTCAGAGATGGACACTACTTCTATGATAAATTCACATCTATCTTTCACATTATCTTGCTGTAAACAAACACATACAATATATAAGTATATAAGGCAGTTTCCTACATTGTAACATTGAATTATTTACTTACTCGTTTACTTTAGTTTAATTGTTAGTGCTGCCATCTAGTGGTAATATTATGAATGGCAGGGATTTTTTTTCCTCCCTATGTTTTGCATTTGTTTCTTTGCATGTTTTTAAATTACATCTGAATGACGTATTCACCCATTTTGTTGTGGGTTGTTCTAAGGTTTTCAGCATTTGTCTTAAGTTGACCCTCATTTCACCAAAAATTAGCTTTGTATTTCTCAGTGGCTTTCACAAGTTGTGCAGCTGTTCGGTCTATTAACCCAGTCCACTTCATATAACATCGGACCGTTGAAGGAAATACAAATGAGCCGATTAGTTTTTGCACTGTTTTATCCTGCACACTTCACACACGCCAGGCCTAGGTCAATATTTCCTCTTCTTATCAGCAAGTGCTGATGTGTGTGTAATGTACATTTTCCCTCTCTCAGTACTCCACCCTTCAGCTCCGAAGAGGAGGAAGACGACAAGTCAGGTGAGGACAGCGCCTACATCACCATCTCCCGCGACAAACCATCCACCTCTGTCCACCTCACACCAACAAAGGAACATCAGAGAGCAAGACACAAACTCAGCTGTACAGACCGCGATGATTCAGATGAATCCGACACACAAAGACCACAACAGGCTTTTAGTACACATGGTGAGATTATTCCAGCATCTAAGTGTTGTTGGAACAGGTTGTGTCCGTTCTATAAGACACTCTTATTTATAGAGTCCTAAGGTGCGCTTTATTAGAAAAAAATAGGTCGCTTGGGTCAGAAGGTTTGAATCATGTAGGTTTGAATCAGGTTGAAGGCACTGATTTGCCTCCAGTTTGCTGCTTGTGGGAGTGTCAAGTTGACCTGTCTTCTTTGTGCTCTTTGGTCTCAGGTTCAGTTGTTCAAACACTGACGAGGAGTTTAGAAAAGCAGATGAGCAGCAGCACCATCACACATCCAGTAGGAGGAATACGAGTGCTGCCTTCGGCCTCTCAGCCTTCACCTCGACCGTCCATCATCAAACAACGCGCGGTACAGAACAGACCAACACTATTAATGAAAATAACTCGCATGTTCTTATAGCATTTAGTCATGTTACTTAAAGTGATGTGATATGAAAATGGCCAAACAAATGCCATTGCTTGTGTATGTGTGCACGCGTGTCATTTTTCCTTCTCAGTTCTTTTTCTTTTCTTCTTTTTTTTTATAACTTGTTTGTAATAGGGATTCAAGAATTTCGGAAAAATACTTGTTAATTTTTGTTTCACTAAAATAGAAAAATTAGTGATTTTTTTTTTACTGGTTCACAACTGATACAGGTAATTTTTACTAGTACATTGTATTGCATTATGGATGTCTTTAATCCTAACCAAGTACACTGAAAAGCTCATCAAGTTTTTAGGATATTCCCCCCCCCCCCTTTGTCGACTTAAGAGGGTCAGTGTAGCTGAAACACACATGATGCAGTGTGCGTTTCTCTCTGCAGGTGTCTGAGGTAGAGAGCGATGTGGACTTTTCCTCCATCGAGGAGCTCACTGTTCCCCCCACGGCCGGGCGTGTGAGCTCAGATGTGGGCGTCACCTCGGGCACTAGTGTATGGAGCTCAGTCGCCAGCAGAGCAGGAGCGTGGTGAAGAGCTTCAAGTACTCTTGTGTTAACGCTTTAGTTTTCATTTTCATGTAAGAATTAAACCCACCACTTACCTTCTTGAGGTAGCACTTACATGCATTTGTTATACTGTTTATCTTTAACATGGAACTATGATATGTGATAAAGTAATTATTTTAATACACAAATAATAAAGAACAAAAAAAAAAATAATGCAATTTAACAACTAATAATAAAGGACAACCTTAAATGGCTAATAAGAATTGTTAAATAAAGTAGACATTACTTGAAAATGAATGGAAGTACACAGTTGAGAAACAAAAGCTGAAGTTATAAATTAAATTAAGCCATATTGCATGAGTACTGTTGTAGTGAATATCCACATGGTGTGAGTCGGCTTTGGGAACGAGGCTGCAGGTAATCACAACCATGCAGAGTTAGAAGAACTGACATTTTAGAGTGTTTGCCATGTTGCCCTGCCAATAAACAGACTGACTGACAGCCTGTAGTAGGTGTCGTAACAGTTTCACTATAACCCACTGTTGCCAGAATTGGAATCGTATATAACAAACACCGACAAGTGGAGTTATATAAACTGAAATGTACCAGTGCCGTTATACTAAATATGAGCATTCATGAAACGTTGCTTCGCCATTCAAATTAGTGGACTGGAACTGTTGGATTATTATGTTTCACAAAACTGGTAACTAGGAGCATATATAGTCATTTCCGTGCGTTGAAACAGCTTCTCCACCGTCCCTGAGTTTCATTCATGTTCTAATGTTCTGTATGTCCTATATGAGCTGTTTCTCAGCTGAAAGACACTTTCATCTCTAAGGGGTTTTGGATTTCAGTCAGGAATAATGCCTAATTCAGAGCTTCCACCTTGATCAGTGAAGTCACCTAGACTGCATGCACTTTTTGTTTTGATTTGGTGCCAAAAAAGGATTTCAGCCTTGCTTTCATTTGGATTGTCGTTAGCAGGTTAAAAAGTCTAAATGTGTATATTCATGTGTGATGGATGGAATGGAATCATAAGTTGTATTTATGGAAGGTATGTGAATGGCAATATGTCTTAAAATAATTACGATTGTTAAGAATTCAGTTGAGTAATAAATGAGTGCTGCACATTTTTTGTACTTTTTATGTAAGCAGTGCATAGTTGCTGAAAATAAAGTGTGAAAAGAATGTTTGTATACGGAATGGTATAGCTTTATTTTACCAAAAAAAACCAAACAAACAAACAAAAACTATATTGTTACCTGATTTAAACAAAGTCAATAAGATATCAAACGGTAAATCAGAAAGGAGCTGGCCCACACTTCGTCTGTCCCGCATGTCCCCAGAGAATGATGGAAATAAGATAATCCTAGTCTGGATTAGACTACAGAGGACACGACTGATCCGAAACTAAAATGCTGAAAAGCATCAGGTACATGACTGGCCAATAAACTCAGAACAACAGTACAATATTGTATAACTAAGAACATCAAAACAATAATTTTTAGATAGTTTAAATAAGGCACGTTTGTAAAGTGAGTACAAAACTCTCAGTTGCTCAGCATAAAAGAAAACATACTAACATACAAGTTAAAAACAAATATCAAGATGCAATGCACTGCACTCCTGTAGAGTTCTAAGAGCACAGAGCGGTATATGTGTTGCTACGTGTTACCTGTGAAAAATCATTGGCTAGAAGAAAACACACACAAATTTAAAAATAACTGGTTTAACATGAACTAATATGAAACCTATAAAAAAAACAGGCTTGAAAAATAACTAGTAACCCAGAAACCACCAGAATAAAGAACTGTGGAAAATACCTAAAGTAACACCATTACACACTATACAAAAAGGCAGGAGTCAGTTTTCTTATAGACCTGGACATTGACTAGACTTCAGTCTAAAAATCCAAAATGTTTCTCTCCAGTAGAGTTTTTATCATGAGCTTTTAGACTCAAATTTTATCATTTTTAAGGGTGTTTTATAAATACTCCTCTGTTAAAGAATTCTTATGGGGCTACTTCTGTGGTCTTATTATTACATGCATATTGCTGCATCACTGTGTTACTTCTGTTCCACTTTCCACTGGTAGTATTAATATCTCATGGTCATCTATCCCACATACCAATTAGTAACTTTCAAACGTAATCAAATCTTTGGTTGGATTGTCTGCCGTCCATACTGTGAGCCTTGTTGGAGTTATTGTATGGCTTGGGATAGCCTTCTGATCTGTAGATGCCACTCTGGGTTGCAGGTCTGTATGCCGTTCCTTCATAGCTAAAGTCAAGATTATTACAGTTATTTTAACCATGAATAAAACAAAGCACTTCCTCATTATTAAACTATTGTGTAATGTTTAAGATGTGCTGCAGTGAACAGTAAAACTCACTGTTTCTCGGGCATCATTCCGCGACAGGCCAAACACATCATGACTCCACCAACAAACAGAACACCTCCACCGACCCAACCAACGAACAGGGCTGAGCCGAATGTGTATCTGACAGACACACGATAATAGCATTATAATGATATTAATACTAGGGTATAAATGGGATGGTGATTGCACAGTGTTAATGTGCAATTTTGCAATGTGTGTCATTCTCCTACCTTGGAGTAAGAGGTGACCCAACAAGGCCAGAGCCAACCATACCCAAGCCATTAGGTGAGCTAAAGGTAGTGAGCGCAAAGTTGGTCACGATCAAATTCGCAAAGATGGAAACCCCAGCAATGCAACAGATCCCTGGAGAGAAGGAAATGTAGCACACATTAACAATTTATGAATTCATAATAGCTGGAAGAATGAAATATAGATGAGGGGAAATAAACATTTCTCACCAGCGATAACAAACATGACCCCTGAAGTCAGAGTCATGGTCGCTTTCACACGGTCCTCCATGTTGCCCATTCGGAGGCACTTAAGGGCAAAAATGGCAATGAGGACTCCGATAACTCCAAGAACGATGGCCACAATCATAAGTGCTCTCACACCCTGGAATAGGCCTGAGGATCAATCAGGCAACAAAGATAGAAAACGGAGTTAATATTACAATAGCATATGTAATTATACAATATAACAGAAGCTGTTGAAGATTGTTCTGCATCCTAAAACATGAATTCTCTACATCCAAATGAAAAATGACTCTCATTTTAGGACTAAGCTGTTAAAAGCTAATACAATCAATATAATTTGCCATAAGGATATAATTGACCTTTCTGACATTGCGTCCATTTTGTAGTGATCTGTACAAGTGCCAAAAATTAAAACAATTTCTAAAGCAGTTCCAACCTTTGATATTTATTTAAGCATTATTATTCTGTACATGAAGTTAAACAAAAGTACCTTATCAAGGGTCACACCCAGAAAGAAAACAAGTCCATAATGTTCAATAGAAAATGGCGCCCTTATTTTGCTACATGGTTTTTAAAATCATAATATTCTTTGATATTTATTCACTCGTGGAATCTTTCTTTTAAACTCACCAGACAACCCTAAAATAGTATAATATGGTCGACATTGTGTGGTACCATACTCTGTCCCCACACATGAGTGCCACAGTCCATAGTATGCATATATACTGGTTACTACAGTAAAAGCACGGTCTTCAATAGTCCACATGTCCATGGCTGTTGCAGAGCTGATCAGAAATGTCCCTAAAATTGATAGCATGAACCCCACTAACTGTAAAATTAATGTAGCCATTTATCAGTTAGCACTGATGCTCGTCTGTCCAGTCTGTGTCCACCACTGAGCTCTCGACTGTAACCGGAATAGCAGTGTCTTATCAGTGTGTATCTAATGTTCATATCATGTGTTTGCACAAAATTTTCATGTGTGTCTTTCCCAGATTCAGGTATGGGGTGATGATTTTCCGTAGCTATTTCCGCATCTGAGCCATTAAGGGTGTGACTTTGTTTCTCAATACTTAGTAATAGAGTAATTTTTCATCACTTAGTGGTATCAGTTGACCACTCGGGGCCTCGTGCCAAGATCAGTTTTCTTCATTTGTAAATGCAGGATTCATTTCTGCAGTATTTTCCCCCCAGATTAGGGAAAATGCACTGATATAGAAATATGTAACATTTATTTTTATAATTAAAATTTTGTGAAATTTTAAATGAAATCTAATACTTTTAGTAGATTCGAAATGATAATTTTTGATATTTTGGTTGCTATTTATTAAAATATCTTTGGGTATAACTGGTAGCATTACGTTTTTGTTTTTGGATTACGTTCTGTTTTTTTAATAACATTTGAATTTTTCCTGTGGCGATTCCCTGTCGCGTACTGTAAATTTTCTTTAGTACAGTTTTTTTTAACTTTCTTTTGTTGTATGGATTATATCATACAATATACATTTCCTAGGATATCATTTTCTAAACTTAGACTACCTCGAACGTGCCCCATATTTTGAAATGTTCTGTATTTGAGGAGCCGTGACACATTACCTGGAAGTCCCAGGATGGTGAAATAGGGTCTGCACTCGGTGAATCCTGAGCTCTGTCTTACACACGATCTCCACAGACCCGCGTAGCTGTAGACGGCTGTGACAGGATTGTCGTACAGATCCTCTGTACTCCACATGTCCATGGCTGTAGCAGCAATTGCGCCTCCCAGCCCCAAAAGGCCCAGCACGAAGCCCATCACCTGGCACATCGTCACCGCCATGGTGCCTGCTCACACTCCTCAAAGGTTGTACAAATAAAACTATAAACTAGAGCAGCTGCTGCTAGACTCAGCTTTAGACTATGTCAAATGTTCTGACTCTGATTGAGTTGACCTTAGTTATGACTACAGCTCTTTGTCAGATTGTGTGTTTTTCCACCTCCATCGGGGACAGGGTGGGACTTATGGGGTAACGGTTAGAGAGAAAGGCTGCACACGGAACAACATGAAATCTATCGAAACTTAGATAAGCAAAGTGCGAAGTAACATTCATGGTGTGGAAGTTTCTATGATTATTATACTTCTTGTCTGCTTTTTTGTTCCTTCATGAAAACAAACAAATCAACACTGCATTTTGAAAGATGTGATTAAAGAATTTGTAGAATAAATTCAGGATATACAGCCAGTGAATACAGGCCAACAAAAATAACTTAGCAGTATTCCGAGAATATTTCACAAAATTGTTGATATTTCAGAATTTTATGTAGAAAGACATACTCATTGGTATTAACTCCAGCTTGCTATTTGT
Source organism: Notoglanidium macrostoma (assembly GCA_030068235.1). Taxonomy (NCBI): domain Eukaryota; kingdom Metazoa; phylum Chordata; class Actinopteri; order Siluriformes; family Auchenoglanididae; genus Notoglanidium; species Notoglanidium macrostoma. The sequence goes on along the minus strand of JAQQZR010000036.1, from coordinate 9,540,616 downwards.
TTCTAATTTTTTTTTCAAACCCATTTATAACTGATAAAGTTGATTAAAGTTCTCGTGTTTATAACACAATGCTGTAAAATCAAATTATATTCTTATTTTTTCCCTTAATATTTAGATGTTGCCAAGAGGAAATGTTTTCACTGGAATCAGAGTGCATTGTAAGCATCATTCGAGAGCCCTAAAACCATATGCTCGGAGACCGGCGCTTAACATGCTGAAACATGCTTGATTAATTGATATTACAGTAATGTTTTATAATAGTGAACAGTAACACTGTTCTTTCATTATATTGCTGAACATAACGACAATCTGCTGGCGAGGTGGAGCGTAGAGTCATATCAGCTTCATGGATGGCAAAAAGCAATGCTTCCTCACAGGCAACAAATGTAAACACACGTCATTATTGTGAGCTGAAACCAACGCTGACCGATACTACATTACTCACTCAAATGAGCACAACACAAGTGATGTTGATGTATGGTATTTCCCAGCAACGTTCTGAGAAATGATGTTTCAAGGAACAAAAGTTAAACTTATTAAACTATTCATTACAGTTTGGCAAATGATAACTTTACACTAAGTTGTTATTTTTTATAATCATGTAGTACTGGATGATGCTTGATGGAGTCTGACCATCAGATGGCTAATGCCAGAAATGCTTTTCACAGCTAATGCACCCTGGAGAGATCAAAGATAAAGACCCACAACACATGGCAGATTAGATTTACACCACTGTGCACTGCTGGTTAGCATGTTTAACAGATTAAGGGCCTTCAAATAACAGCCACATAATGTTTCCCACTCATACTCATGTTTCTATAGACCCACATTTGGTGAGTCATTACATTATGAGGAAAGCTCAGCTGTTTCAGCACAGAGACTTTTCTACTGAACCAGGTACACGGAAGCTGTGAGGTGGCAGCACTACATGTTTTGCCACTCTGCATACATTCATTTAAAATCAGTAGCTAATTTATCAGGATCAGGGTTGTGGATCCAGAGATAACCCAGGTAACACTGGCCCAAGGTGGGAGAAATTACCCTGGATGGGACACTAGTCCATCACAAGGGCACTACATATACACTCAGTAACACCTAGGAGCAACTTAGCATAGCCAAACTGCCCAGCTGCATGTTTTTAGACATTGAGAAGTAACTGGACATCCCAGAGGAAATGCACATGAAGACAGGGAGAACATGCAAAATTCCACACAGACTGTCACCTGAGCTCAGGAGCAAACCCAGGACCCTGGAGCTGTGTGTAACGCTACCCACCACATTATGAAACATGGTTAGTGAAAACATCAGAAACAGATAAACAATCAGTGATGGTTAAATGACAGAGGGACTGGCCCAAGGCATAACCATGAGCAATAAAACTTTTTTGGTATTTGACAGGGTAAAGGTGTTTATTATAGGTGTTTAACTCTATACAGTACTAGCTAGAATTATTTGCACCCTTCACAAAAATGACCACAAATTGTTGAATAACATAAATATTACATACAGTAATTTAAATTCTCCTGTCAAACAATAGGAGAAACTACTTAAGTGTAATATGACAACAACAAAAAAAAACCCATTGCATTGAAATCATGTTTTTTTTTCTCATAAATGTGACAAAAAGTAAAAAAATTACATAATGCAATTAAATATATATCATTGTACAACCCGAATTCCAGAAAAGTTCTTTAAAGTTGAATAAAATGAAAACTAAAAGACTTTCAAATCACATGAGCCAATATTTTATTCACAACAAAACATAGATAACATA
>JAQQZR010000036.1:9527556-9538742 GCA_030068235.1 Notoglanidium macrostoma | reverse complement strand
GTTATGTTATCTATGTTCTGTTGTGAATAAAATATTGGGTCATGTGATTTGAAAGTCTTTTAGTTTTCATTTTATTCTAATTTAACTTTTAGAATTTAAGAACTTTTCTAATTTAAGTCCTAACTTTTCTGGAATTCAGGTTGTATAAATTTCTCTCAGTCAGTTTGAATACTGTTGTTGCCTTTACAAAAGTCTAAACACTGATCTAAATAAGCTATATGACCAAAAGTAAGTGGCCACCTGGTCAAGTTGGTAGCTGGAAAAGGCATCCAGATTTCAGCTACTAATGCAACATCATAGATTAGGTGTTTGGTGTACACTGTGTGGCCAAAGGTTTGTGGACACCTGACCATAACAGTCAAATATGTTATGCCACAAAGTTGGAAGCACTCAATTTTTGGAAGCACACCATTTATTGTATGTATTATTATTATTATTTATATAATATTATTTATTATGTTATATACTTATATTTATTTATATATAAATATTATATTATTTATATATTAATATAATAATAATAATTATCATTATTATAGCAGCAAAAGGGGATGAAGTCTGGAATGGGATGTTCAAAATCACAAATTGTGTCATGGTCAGGTTTGCACAAACTTTTGGCCATGTAGTGTATGTTCTGGTAGTAGTGTTACTTGGATAAAATCTACCCCTCTGAAATTATTTTACAATTCCAACCTTTTGGTAATCAGCATTTTGCTTGTGTAGGAACTTTAAAATTCTCTGAATCAGTTGCTGGTATTGTCATTGTGTAATTCTTTTTTAAATTTTTTTACAAATAAATAGGAAGGTTATTAGTCCAGTGTTCTACACTAAATGACCATTATGGATCCTAATTGTGAAAGATAGAATTGATCCTTTTCAGTGGTAACTGAAACCAAATGATTTTCCCTTCCTTTTAGCTGAGTAATTACACAAGCCGAACACAGAAACCTCAAAGCAGAAGGATCAGGTCCTTTGCATACAGTGAACACTGTACCTGTTCTTATCACTCTGTCAACAGAACAGGTTACTTTGGTTCTCTTATCGTTGTCAATTCATCTTAGAATGAGATTAAATATTGAATCATACATTTCCCCATTTCTCACACGACAACACATACCCGCCTACTGCTACCCTTTCAGCAGCTGCCGCTTGTTTGTCCTGCTACAGCTCAGAACAGCTTCTTATACCCCTACAAAGGGAAATCAAAAAAGTTTCTGGCCTAAAGATTCAGTGTGTCCTTTCTTACTCTCATACTCTGGGCACCTGCAATCACTGTTGGAAGTCCATTAGTGAGGCAGCAGAGAGAGGATCAAGATGAAAGGGTCTCTGGGAAAATGGTGACAAATGGGGGGCATTTAGAGCCCTTCACCTGCAGACACGTGTCCTACTTCCTTAATGACTGTCCTTCACAATACTCACAGAGTCTTTTGTATTACTGCTCCATTTCCACTAGAGGGCACAGTCATTACAGAACAGCAGGGGCACATGGCAACAGGGCATGCATTTTCCTTTCCCTCTAAGTAGCTCTAAGCAATACATGATTGTATTGAAGTCTTGGGGACTTCTCACTCAATATGGACTAGATATAAAACCAACATACAGGATTATTGCACACATTTTGCTTTGCAACAAACAAATCCATCTTGAAAAAGCTAGGTTTTCTATCTTTCCTGGACTTTATGATTGTTGTTTATTTCTAGTCCATCCTGATGCACCATAATGCCACTACTTTCTGCTTGCCTTCATCACATCTGAGCTTTGGTAAAAGGCACTATGCACTTTTGCACCAGAAGAAGCCAATGCAGCATTCAGAACAACTCCTAGAAAATAAAAGATACATTTACTGCTGATACAGAGTGGATCAGCTAGTTATAACTATAAACTGGGAGGCTCTCTATGTTCTTCAGTTATTTTCAGAAAACGGCCGTTCTGACCAAAAGACCTTCCTTTGGTGAAAAATCTTCTACTGTAAATAATGTGCATGCTCTTGCTACAGCTTGTAGGGTACATAAATAGTCTATTGGCTAACTCTTTCAAGTATACAGTAGGAGCTGACTCACATACACGTACAAAATTATTCAACCCCCGCACGACCAAGAATATTTTAGCTATGTATCAGTTGAGTGACACTTTCAAACTGATAATGGAAAATGTATGCTGTTATATTTCAGATTATAAGGATATCTTCTTATTACTGCCATGTCCTAATTATTCAACCCCTATTCAGTATTGCTGGTTTTTAAATCTCTTCCACGTCTGAAAGGCTAAAGCACAATTAAACTATTAGGAACTCTATAATGTAACCTCATTTGCTTCAGCTATAATATATACAGTACATAAATCACACCTGTTGCCACGTGTTTAAGCTCATGACAAAGAAAAAAGCTCTCACAAAAGCTAAAAGAAGAAATATTTTCATTACATCAAAAAGGTAATGGCTACACAAGATATCACAAGTTTAAAGCAAGTTTAAATCTCATGGTATAGCAGAGAATTTGAAGAGAAAAATTTCACCAAGAGGAATATAACATTTGAACAGGAGAGCTGAGAAAAATCCCTTCATATGACATGATGAAAGCAGGAACAAAACTACACTAAAACACTGAACACCATATTACCTGGACACCTCACCATTCTTGGCCAAGAAGCACATAAAGAGTACAGTTTAATTTGCAAAGAGGAATTTGTATAGGCCTGTGTAGTTCTTTTTACTAGGGTGATCATACATCCTCTTTTTCCCAAACACGTACTTGTTTTGGGACCTAAAAATGCATTCAAGGCAGGGTTATAAAATGTCAAAAATGTCCAGGATTTGGCTTTTGCTTTCTACAGTTACCATTCATTTTGTGGGTGACAATCATAAATGTATGACTGGCAAAATAGATTCTTTAAAATTACCTGCTATGTTGAAGAAGAATGTGATAACTTCATTGTGTAACTTGAACCTTGCTGACCAGCAAGACAATGATCTTAAGCATACATCCAAATCAAATGAAGTTAAGGGATCGGTCCAGAAATGTGCTTGAGTGGCCATCTTAGTTCCTAGATATAAATTTGAGTTTTTAAAATGCAAACATTCCACCCATTGAAATCTTTGCTGGAGTTTAAAGAAAGCAGTAGCAGTATGGAAGCCAAGGAACATTAAAGAGCTGGATGTTTTTGCACATGATGAATGGGCAAAGATTCCAATAACGAGGTGTCAGAACCTTGGGAGCATTTACCAGAAATATTTAGTGCAGATTATAAAATATAAAGTATTTTCCACTTCATACTAACTTTGAGTGAGGGGGTTCTTTGAGTGTTTTTACTAAGGCCTTGGATGATATAATATTTTCATTACATTTTATTCACATCAAGAGACTGACTTAAATTATCACTCTGCCTCTCATTATTTACCATAATCTATTATTATTTACTTATTATTTTTTAATGTTTCAAAATATGTGGCAAAATTATTATGTTTAAATAAAAGCAAACAACTTGTCATCCTTGAAAAACACAATTTCTAAATTATTTTTAAATAAATACAACTTATTTATTGTTATTTGTTTATTTCATTTGTATGTATTTATTGTATAATAAATATAAAAAAAACATGTAGCTCAGTAGAAAGATCTTGCTGAAAACTCAATGATTCTGTAGTTTTGATTCTCTGAAGCTGTTAATCTAGTACACAGCAACCATGATCAAAAAGTGAATCTTCGAATTTTTATATGATTTAACACAGAATGAAAGTCAGCTCTACTAAAATCATAAGACATGTAACTGGTGTTACACATGTTATGGTGTTAATTCTGGCAGGATGTGAGTCCAGCTGCAATGCTGCTTGTTCTTGTTAAGTCTGATACACTGAAAAGAGCCAGAATTCCGATCAATAAAAATGTTGTCCTGAACATTGCATCACAGTACTTGCCTACAAGAATGGTTTACAAGCTAGAACTTTTTAAGGAACCCAAGAACCATCCATTATTACATAAAGAAAATTCTGAAGAACGATTTTCAGAAAGTAGCTAGGTTACAACAAAAAAATTTCCATCTAGTGGTAATGTTGTATTATGACTTGTTTCAGGGAAATAAACCATGTATGTATTTATTACTAAGATGTATTAAGACCACTGCTTTTTGTTTTTTTAAATTCCTGTGTGAAGGTTGTGGGGAACCACTTATTGGCCATCAAATTGCCTTAACTGGGTTTAAATAAAAAAAAATTTTGTTTTTACAACCCTTAAAGAAACACCGAAACTAAAATAAAACTTAATATTCCAGAACTTGTTTTACACCTGAATGAGGTGCAAAGTTTGATGTATTAATAAAAGGAAATACACTGAAGGTGATGGCTTTTTTGATATAGTGACATTTGTGTGTTCCAGTTATTCTTCTTCTTCATGTCATACATTCATTCTTGGAACAACAATTCCTTATAACCCCTTTTTTCAGAGATGTGCTTAATATGCTAAACATATCTAACTAATGTCTACAAACTGAACAAGTTAATTTGAATTAACCACAAGAAGCCAGACGTAGCTGGATGTAAACATTTATTCTCTTAGATTATATTCATAAAATATTCAGACTCCAGGGCAGGTTAGTCAAAAATGCAAACAGTCACTGTGATCTTACTTCAATCTTACTTCAATTCTTACTTCAATGAAAACCACTCCCAATACAATGTATTAGGCAAAACCTAGAGCAAGGAAAGTGAAGAATTATAATCCAGTAACCAGCTACACCAGCTGATCCAACTTGAATAAGTTTTATCATAAGTCTATTCTAAATTATAAACCAGTTACAGGGCTCATTCTTTTAACAGCCTTGTCTGTAAAATATTGTACATGATTGAAGAGATCAAGGCCATCTAATGTTTTGGCTCATATTCTTGGCCTCCAGAAGGCCTGAAGTGACTATTCCCCCACCCCCTGGAATTATAAACATGATTAGTTGATTGTACTGTCACTTCCTGGTTGTGTCAGTGTTTAATTTGACATTTGGCCTTCTGTTAATCTCTTAACCAATTCAATTCTGTTCAACCAGTGATTGAACTGACTTGGCTTTATTTACCACTTCAAGAAGCATTAATTAGAAGATTTTCCTTTCATTGTTTCAAAATATTACCTCTTTGCTCTAGTCAAAATTCCAGTGCAACAATGATTATAGAGCATAAAATTATTAGAATGTGACATCCTAATCATCTGCAGCCAATAACACTATCCTACATTGAGAGGGAAATCGCTCGAGTAGTATATTAAGAGGTTTTAATCAAGTATTCATTGCTTCTTCACAAAGTTGTAACCTTCCAAAAAGAGAAACCTTCGTGGTGCATTTTAAATAGTTCCTGGACTTAAACAGTGTGGCAACATATGTTCCCTGGACAACAACAGAAGCACATTATTTTATAATGTTAATAGGTTGTTCACCTGTTACAACTAATGTAAGATGGCATGATCTGCTTATTGGCCTCACTCTGAGGTTGTCTTTTTGTGCTTCATGCCCAAGCAGAACATAACACTGACACTGTATGTATGATGAGACACTCAGACATTTGACTGCAAAATCACTAGACCGCAGTCGCATGGAACTGTACTGTAACTGTTTGCAACAACAAAATGACCAAAATAGGCACCCATGATATTCTGAAATACACCCAGAATTATAATCCAGTAACCAGTTACACCAGCTGATCCAACTTGAATAAGTTATATCATAAGTCTATTCTAAATTATACACCAATTACAAGGCTCATTCTTTTAACAGAAGCCTTAATTAGAAGATTTTCCTTTCATTGTTTCAAAATATTACCTCTTTGTTCTAGCCAAAATTCCAGTGCAACTGATTATAGAGCATAAAATTGTTAGAATGTGATGTAAAAGAGTGGAATAAAACTGACAGGAACTGAAGACCCTGGGAGCATTGTTATCTGACAGAACTAGCACTGTTACTAAAGTGAGAGAGACTATAACTGAGTATTTTTGAGAAATAGCACATTCACCTGTTTTGGTCTTTCACCAAATTGATTGTTGTAAATAATGCAATAAGATTTCTTTGCAAATGAAGGCTGATGATTTTGCAGCTGGTAGGTGCAACTAATTTTGTCTGGGATGTTTTTCTCCACACTAGGCTACAGTCAGCATGTTTACACTAAATTTACATTTATGGCATTTGGCAGACACCCGTATTCCAGCATGACCTACATAATTATTTCGTAGTCTCTATCAGTTAATACATCCTGATACTGGTTCACTAGGACCCAGACTATGAATACCATCATTCTAAAAACTCAGTTGGTAGGTAATATAGTAAGAAAGCATATAGACAAACTTTTTTTTTTTTTATAAATACTGCAAGTGCTAATCCAAGTAAGAGATAGGTAGGGAGGGGTAGGTCTTTGAACATAGCCAGTCACTCAGATGTTCAGATACCTAGGAGAAGTTCATTCCACCACCTAGATGCCAGAACAGAGAAAAATCTAGATGTATGCCTTATTTATACCTTGAGAGTTGGCGGAACTAGTCAAGCAGTGCTAGAAAATCGGAGGAACTGTGGTGCAGTGCAGGGTGTGATAAGTGCAAACAAGTTCATAAGGTCAGCTGGTCTAACTGGTTACAGGAAACTTTTTTCTCAAGAGCTACTAACGAATGTGGATCAAAGGTATTGTATAACCTCATCTTAACATACCAAGCAGCTTAATGAGACACAAGTAGACTAATCATTAGGAACAGTCATTCATTTATCTTGGGTAAGCCCTTTATCCTGCTCAAGGTCATGAGGGATGTGAAGCCTATCCCAAGATCACTGAGTGCAAGGCAGAGGCACACCCTGAATGGAATGCAGGGCACCATGTACACACATTTCCACACATATTCACACCTGGGGCAATTTAGTGAAGCCAAAGGAAACCAGAAGACACAGAAGAAACCCACATGGACATTGAGAGAACAAATGTAACTCCACATACATAGTAAGCTGAGATCAGGATCAATGCAGAAGGAACACTCCTCATTGCACAACACTCGTGTGAAAAATAATCAGAGATGTGTTTACTCTGAGGTCAGAATGAAGACACTGATGTATGTCTTGAATGTTCTAAACTAAGTACTAAACTTGTGTGTAATATTTTCTGTATCACTCAAGTTTTTCAAACAACAGTGCAAATGCATTTTATGCAACATTTTGTGACACAGAGGATAAAGTTGCTAGCTGATGCCAAAATGCTCTCTGTTTTGAAGGATGGGCCACAAACTTTGCAGATTCCTGAGCAATTAACCAATCAGGGTCCAGCAGTATGGAGTGACAGAGTGAGCCCATCATGGGACATTGCAGCTCCCATCCATTATGCATTCAGCCAGGCCAGATCTAAATTAGAGAGCCAATTAACTCCACTAATGGCCCCTCTCCAATTTAATCTGGGAGACAATAGGGGATTGAAGACGAACGCTTTATTAAAGGCTGCAGCTCGCACAATATCCTCTTTCTGCTGCCATTCGGAGGGCCTCCACTCTGTGCCTTGTTTTTTTTTTTGTCGCTTCAATTAGCATGCCACTTCCCATGATTAAGTGCCCATAATTATTTTTCAATTAAGGCTTTGATCTGTTGTGTACTGTATACAGCTTCCTGGTAGAGTGTGAAGAATGAAACAGTGGATCTGTTGCTTTTCTGTCTGGAATTGATGTGAAGAGCTGGTGAGATTATGTATTGCAATAGGGAACCCGTACAAGACTGGATGAAAGTGAGGCTTATTTTAAATGCCCTGGTTTCCTGTTTGTGCACTTCTGGCTACGACCCTGACTCAGGCAGGATCAAGTGTTTCAGGATTAGGGGAGATTAAGGGCCAGCAGGGTTGGCAGCACAGCTGTGGTGGTGGAGTAATAACTTCTGGCCTTGGAGAAAGAACAATAGCCCTATTACAAAAGCCTTATCTCAGCCACAAGCTTTTAATTACCTCATAGGATGGATTTTTTTTTATAATAGCAATTATTACTCATTAATGTGTGAATCAATGGCGACATTTCGCTTTATATTTACAGTCAGAGTCCAATTATTCATGGACTTTTAAAATACCACATACAGTAGTGTGTCATAAAGCATCTTCACTTACTGACATCCCACCCTGGAAATAATGCTGAATTGTTTTTATAACATTATTCATAAAGAAGGTGCAAGAGGCTGTTTAGGGATCAGTTACCGAAAACAAGTAAAAAATTTCATTTTCACTCTCTTTGGGAACTTCTTGCTGAGCCAAAAATTCAGATATTTGCTTTATGGGGTTTAAGAAAAGTAGATATTATGGCTTTACTGTGAATACCTGACTTGAAAGACTTCAAAAATTCATATTAATGTATTAAGGAAAATAACAAACCCTTCATATTATATGCCCATTTCCTTTTTTTGAATGGTTTTAACCACCTAGATCATGTTGAGAAAAATTATATAAACCCCTATGATGAATTGGTTTTCATCCAGGGTGTATTCCAACTTTGGTGTTCCTGGGATAGACTGCAGATTCTCTGTGACCTTGACTAGGATAAAGCAGTCACTGAAAATGAATGAATGAATAGAATATAAAATGAATTAAAATAAATAAATGAGTCAATGAATGAATGAATGAATGAATGAATGAATGAATGAATGAATGAATGAATGAATGAATGAATGAATAAATGAATAAATATAGAAGATGCAAGATATACAAGCCCTTATTCATGACTCTCCCTAAGCTAAAAGATCATCTGTATTGTACATCATGGCTCTTGTTTTAATTTCCACATTAGCTAGCTAGGAAGGAATTTAATGAAGACACAAAGCTTGTTTGTGTGTTTGTGTGGGTGCTTTCCTGGTAGGCTTCATCCATTCACTATAGCTGCAGGGATTATAAGAGATCACAGAAAGATGCCATTTTGGGGGTTGTGGGTAAGAGACAGCTACCTCAATATCTGAAACTTGAATTAGTAGGACCCAGTACACCCTCCAGCCACTCTGCTATTAGATCACACAAACATGAAGTCTGATCACAGGAAGAGGCCATCAGGTTTCCCTGCATTACCTATCAACTCCAATCCTTAAGAAGGCAAGAATTGTACAGTTTTGCATTTTCCCCTCATCACCTATTGAATTTATTCAATTGTCTCAGAGCAGATAAAGTCAGAAAGATTTATTATTTAGAATTAAGGGAAAATGGTAATGAAAGGTTTTAGGTAACTGTGAATGAGCCACTCGGAATATGTGATCTGATTTCATTCCTAATATTATAACAACTAGTAGATCCTCCTTTAATGGAAGTACATGAATTGATCTTTATTAAGGGATTCATCCTGGTCAGGGTGGTAGCGGATATGGAACCCATCCCAGGAAAACTGGATACAGGGCAGGAATACACAGTGAATTGTAAGCCAGGTCAAAAAACACAATATGCATTCAGAAATAGGAGCAATTTAGAGTCACCCATCCATGCTTCATATCATGTTTTTGGAAGGTGGGAGGAAATCTGAGTATCTGGAGGAAGCCCACATGGACATGGGGAGAGCATGCAAAACCTCACACGGACAGTAATCTAAGCTCAGGATCGAATCCCACAGACCCTAAGATGAGTAGATATACACCGATTTGAATCTGAATATTGCTATTGAATGATCTTGGTCTAGAATGCTGGATCAGTATTGCACCATGTTTGATGTATTTTTCAATCCACCAGGGTATTTATTGCATATCTATGCTGTACACTAACTGCTTTACCAGGTGACACTGATTCTAAAAATGTTGCTATTGTTGCACAGATGCTACTTTGTGTGCTATTGTATGCATCACAAATGCCACTTTGACTTGGTCATTCTATATTACAGAATTTCTTCAGTCGAATCCACTGTATTGCTAGTTAAGATAGCCTTTGTGTATTATGGCTGACCTGGAGATCAGAGCACCTTTGCAGAGTAGACATCCAGATAATTCCGTAGTTAAGTGGTTTTCCATGTAGCATTTTATATGTAATAAAAGCTAAGTGCTTGACTGTAGCACATAGTCTGAAGCAGGGTGTGTCAACATTCCTGTCCCTATACCCTCATTCAGAGAGTAATTATTCCTGACTGACATGTAGTAGGCAACAACTCAATCTCAGGTTAAAGAGTTGTTCACTTTTGTAATGACACACTTCTAAAACACCACATGCTGTTGACTTGCCCCATCAGAGGGTTCAGAATTAATCCTAATGCCGAAGGCATCGCAAGGAAGCACAGATTAAACATAGCATCTGGGGTTTTGAGAACCACTCTTGTAATGTATCTCAAATATTGTTAACATAATACTGCTATTAAAGACATGTTGTGTCAGGCAGAGGAGTTGATCACATAGTTGAGTGTCATATAATATACAGCAAAGTGGTATTTAGCTTTCTGAAATGAACGTGGATTTAAAAGGAGATTTTTATTGCCTTGTGAAAGAAAGATGATTAAAATCAGCAGGAAGCTGAAATGTGACCTTAATGGCTGTTAGTCATATAATTTGGAATATAGGACATACTATATTTATAGAACAAAGTGACATGTACAAATTCTGCATTGCATTCAATTTTATATGTATTTTTTGTTAGTATTTTTACAGTCAGCTGTTCATTTCTGTGTAGCTGGGGTGGTTATCTGATGTACCTTTAATATGTATTTTTCACCTGGAAACTTGGATAATAGAGTTCCTTTGAAAAAAGATTGTAGGTATGTAATTTGACCTAAATTAGCTTTTAGAGTAAAGATGTAAAAGTACACTATATGTTCACCAGGAGAAGGTAGAATTTAGTAGCCTTTTTTTCTGAGAGTGCATAAGGATGGATTTACAAAGAGATATTTCTCCAGCCTGACAGAGATTAAGATCAGTATTTTAGCAAAAACTTCAGGTCAAGAAACAATACAGTGCTGAAATAATGGGACAAAAATTTAATGAATTGGCTATTTCTATTTGCTGTTAGCTTTTTGTGTTTTTGAATCCAGTGTTTCCATCCATCCATCCATTATCTATACCACTTTATCCGTTTGGGTCGCAGGGAAGCTGGAGTAAAACCCAGCATCGTCAAGCGAGAGGCGGGGTACACCCTGGGCAGGTTTCCAGTCCACCACAGGGCCAACACAGACAAACAACCACACATGCTCCCATTCACACCTATGGGCAATTTAGAGTAGCCAGTTGACCTAATCTGCATGTCTTTGGAC
>JAQQZR010000036.1:9513322-9526293 GCA_030068235.1 Notoglanidium macrostoma | reverse complement strand
AATGAAAATAGATATAGAATTAATAAAAGCAAGGAATGATGGGCAGAAGTAAGAAAGAAAGAAAGAAAGAAAGAAAGAAAGAAAGAAAGAAAGAAAGAAAGAAAGAAAGAAAGAAAGAAAGAAAAGCACCTCATGGACTTGAGAAGTAGTGAAGCAGTGAAAGCAAGAGAGAGAAGAGAACTGACAGAGAGAGAGAGAGAGAGAGAGAGGAGAAAAGAGAGAGAGAGAGAGAGAGAGAGCTTAGCATTCTAATGAAACACTAAAGAAAGGAGTAGTGGCTGAAGCAAGAGGTGGTGATATTGGGGAAAAATGTAAGGAGAGGAGGAGTGTCAGGTTTGGATTGCGTCTCAAACATTTTGTATGACCTCCTCTCTTGGCCATCCATCAGTGAGGCTGCCTCATTATTCTAAGTAGCTGGCTCTTTTCTTCTGTTGCAGGACGCCATCAGTAGCAATCTGCATGCCAATTATCGGCCAGACCCCCTGATACCCTGCATGAAAATGATCTGTCAAAGAGAAAAAAGCAGGGGAAAAAGGAAGATGAAAAAAAGGCTTCTGCACCATAGCCTCAATATCTCCCCACCCCTCCTTTTGTACTTTCTCTCTCTCTCTCTCTCTCTCTCTCTCTCTCACCCAGTATGGTTAGTGACAGGCCTTCCTGGAAAATTAATCTATGGAGAGCGAAGGAGAAAAAAAATTATAAATGTAGCTATTCTCCATCTCCGGCCAGCTTCATTCTCAAGGCTCCGTGGGGCACGGGGAAGTGGAGAGGGTGATCATTTCCACAGAGAGTGGAAAGATAACAAAGGGATATTCCTCTCGCTCAGAGTGTTATATGAGAGGGGCAAGGGCAACTGGGCCAATGACGGCCATCTTTAACAGCCTAGTGCCCTTGCAGGCATCCTCCTTTCTTTGCCTTTCATTCTACTTTCAAATTACAGATGGGAATCCGACATTATGTCAAGGTTCCGATTACACTTGAATGAAACTCCTTCCTCATCTGTGTGCTAGGAAAAAGCACATTTATATAATGAAAGAGAGCAAATAATAATCTTTGCTGGACCGTATCAGTGTGGATAGTGATTAAATGTAGATGTAGAGTTTAGGATGTTTCTTCAACAGAACACTTAATTAGGTCAGATTTATCAGCTGTTTTTGGAAATACTGTTCGTGAGTGCATGCAGTCTAGGTGATGAAATGAAGCTTTTTTGCCTCTGGATACATGCACAATATATGTCCATATGGGTTATTACTGCATTAGTCACACTCACTGTGATTCGTATAGTTGCGATGTTTCTCCAAGCATATTTGTTTATATCTTTCATGACATGCAGTAGACAAAGAGCTAAATTACGCCATCAATTTCACACTCATCACAGCAAATAGTTTTCGGTTAGCATGTTTCTGGACATCAAGGAGCTTTTAGTTCAAAGAACATTCAGAAAATGTTTTCAGTGTTCTATAAAATGTTGTATAGAATGTCTAAGTGCTATCACAATGTTCTTGCACTAGCATTATCTGTTTGAGTGTTTTAAAATGTTTTATTCAATGCTTACAGGCATTATTATAACATTCCTGCACTAACCTCTGTCTGGATGTTCTTAAAAAAAAGAATACAATCATTTAGTCTTCAGTAATGTTTATCCAAAGCCTGTCTTGGGAATACTGGATGGGAGGCTGGAATTAACTCTGAATAGGATGCCAGGGAACCACACACACACACACACATACACACACATACACCTAGGACAATTTAGCATGGCTAATTCACCTATCTTGGATAACATCTATCCAAGATCTTGGATAGCACCTATCTCACATCTTGGGGAGGTGGGAGGAAACTGGGGAACCCAGATGAAACCCATGCAGACATAGAGAGAACATTCAAAACTCCATATAAACAGTAACCCAGGCTCATGATCAAACCAGGAACCATGGACCTGTGAGGATCGGCAACGCTACAATGCGGCAACGCTTAAACATCATATTTAAAGATATATCAGCTGTAATGATATATCTACAAACTATAACATTATAGCTATTATCATAGATATAATCTCACACCAACTCTATCTGTCTGGGTGTTCTAAAATATTTCATATAATGACACTAACATTTCCTTGATTAACTTTTTGTTAACTAGGAATAGTGTGTGAGTAAGGCTATGATATATATTGTTTTATAATTTTATTTGTTAATTTCTTGAAGAAATCACAAACTATAATTGAAATGGAAAATGTTCCATCTACTTCATCGCCTCATGTTGCTGCCAGTGTGAATGCAAAGTAAATGCTCATGTAAACCTTTTCACCATATGATCAGGAATTATTTATTCCATCCATCTTTTCTTGTCATATTATTTACTGTACTTCCAGGTTCTCTGTGTAGCTGTTGTTCTCACTGATTTCAGTGAGAGTCATCTTGCTCTTTGTGCATGACTGCTGGCTTCACTCTTACCTTCTTTATCATTAGTCAGAGGGCATGTTGTGAAATCTTGTGTGTCTTACATTTTCAGGGACAATTTATCCTGGTTCCATAAACTTTACACTTGCATATTATGGACTCAATTGTAGTGACAAGGATGGTGGTCTTTGCTATGGCTTTGTAGTCTTTTTCCATTGATGTGTTGTTTAATGAAGTTATCCCTGAAAACTTTTGATAGCTCCTTCACTTTCACCATAATTGTTGGGTTGGATCTTCCAAAACAGTGTCTTTTAGAATGACACTGTGTGCAATTTGCCTGAGAACTATTTTTGCAGCATTTACATGTACGTGATGTAGCATGTACATCTAAAATAGATTTATTTCAATGTAACCTTTATATATTCTGTGTATTTTTAATATAGTGTTTGAATACGTTTTTCCTTATCAGTTTCAGATTTTAAACATACATGATATGACTAAAGGTTTGTGCACACCCGACCATCACACCCATGTGTGAGCTTTCTCCAAAGTTGGAAACACACAACTGTATAGAATGTCTTTATATATCTTTATACGTCTAATGTCTTGATGCTGTAGCACTACAATTTCCTTTCACTGAAACTAAGATGCCCAAACCTGTTCCAGCATGACAATACCCCTGTACACAAAGTTTTGAGGATAAGTACTTGATTGGTTTGCACAGAGCCCTGACCTCAACCCCACTGAACACCCTTGAAATGAATTGAAATGGTGATTGCACACCAGGCCTCCTTGTCCTACATTACTTCCTGACCTCACTAATGCTCTTGTGGATGAATTGGCCATTCCCAACAGCCACGCTCCAGACATTTCTAGAAAGCCTTCTCAGAAAAATGGAGGTTATTGTAACAGGAAAGCAGGGGACTAAATCTGGAATGAGATGTACAATAAGCATATATGAGTGTGATGGTCCAGAGTACACATACTTATGGCCATATAGTGTATTTTTGTTTATGCTTCTGAATAAATTCTTTTTTGATCCAATTTAAATAACTACAAAGTCAAAAGACGTTTTGTGTGAACATTTGAAATATGCAAATATTAAATAACAGTATTTGTAAAAGCAAATACTTTTGAAAGATGCTAGGAGGAGGAAAAGAATACAACAAAGTCTTTTGGTTGGTCAGAAATGTTGAGATACATCAGAAGAATCCCTACAGACATTTTCACACCATCATGGTGACAAAGCAGATCAAGGCTTTGTGCACAAGTGGGCTGCATGAGCAGTGAACAGAGGCAGAACGATGGAGGGTGGGAGAGTTTTGAAAGTGTACTGGGCTGTCAAAATCCTGTTTGTCTGCTGATTTTCAGCTTGGGTTGCTTCGCATGAGAACAGAGGCTGTGGAGCTGTGGCAGTGAATTGCATTTGCGACGTTTCCCTTTGTGCTCCATGTGTGTGCCTTGATTAAAGAAAGAAGAGGCTCTAAGCTTGTTAGGGCCATTTTGTCCAATTGTTTCACGCCTCCATTCGTATCCTCCTGCGTAGAAGGCTTGATATAGATGCCTGAGTAGAGAGAAAGCCCTGTTTCCCTATCTGAGGTGCATTACTGAATTTACAACAGGATATGCAGAAGTAAATAAGATAAGAAAATTCAGTGCAAAAGTTTTGCATGATACAATGTTAGCATTGTGTAGTTGGAGTATGTTTGTCTATAAAGGTTGTGTGCATAAGAAAATAATTGCACAGAGCCTCTACCTGTAATGTTAATATACAATTATATTTTTAATAAATTTATTTTAATAAATATATTTTTTATAGAATTATACAAATCCTGGATATTTTTTTATTGTGAATATAGGGGCTTTTCTTTATGTAGACCCTATTTTTCTTAAAACATGAGGATGGTGTGCATGGCCACAAAATATAAATAAAAATTTGAATTTTAATTCTACCCCTACATGGATTGGGACCTTGAAATGCTAAATGTCCCTTCCCCAGATTAGGGTTACTGGGACCCACATCTGGAGCCAGGTCAGGAGACTAGAGTGGACTCATCACCTGCAAGATGAGGGGTTGGGGTCAGTTGCTACACGAGTCCAGTGGCAGGCATGTTCAGGACAGTCCTAGATGGACTAGGCTCTTGCAGTGAATTTCAGCTGATTATTATAGAGATGATAGATTTATAGATTGATAGATAGATAGAGCTAATAGTTGATTATGAAACTCAACAACAATGAACTAAACTTTATTCTTGGGATCTATGCCTCCCTCTGTATGTTAATAATATGTATGCATTTTATTCATTTATGTATTTTATATTCATTACCTGACTGCAGGAAATCTATTTCAGTTGTGTTGAAATCTCTTTGGATTTCCCAACAGTGATGGATGACAATCTTCAAACAATTTTAAGACAACAAAACACAAGACAATGTCACACCTTAGTGTTTTTAGGAATATATGTGACCCTCTGTATTAAAAGATGGTCACATATATTAATTACATGAACAGGGAATAAAGGGAGACTGTTATGACAGTATCTATGTTGATTTGATACGAGATCATACAAATCAAGTTACTTTACTAAGGTGCATTGTACCTAATACAATAAGAGTCTTGGTGTTGATTGGTACAGCATTTTTATGGCTGTTTAAGTACACTTAGATGGAGGTACACTCTTCTTCCATCAGTCACTTTAGCCTGAGGTAATAATTAACAACCATGTCGTCAATTTGTCTGCAGTCTATTAAACCCACCAAGACTTCTAGCGATATAGAGGAACACACATAATGGCATGGGGGGGGAGCAGACTGATATGTGCAGAGAGTGGGTTTTCTCTTTTTTTTTGAAGCTGAAGAGCCTAGTGTCAGTAGGTGAGCGGTGAACATTGCTGACCTGCTTTCCCACAAAACACAGAGCTATTATTGCAGATTACGCACAAGTGGGACTTTTGGTGCAAGTATTAATTGGAGTGCAAGCTCATGTCAGTTTCCAATTACTTTTATGTTAGCCTACGGTTAATGCAGTGAGTAGTCAGATGGGATGACATTCTAAGGAACTGAGGGATGCACAGAGAAGGAGGGAAAAGGGGGGAGGGGGTGTCGGTTGTTACCAATGGCACATAAGAAGATGGTCATAAATGCTATTGGTTAATGATAAATTGTAATGCTATTGGACAACCAGCAAAGCCAGAATAATAAAAGAATAAAAATTAAAACTCTTTAAATAAAAATACAATTTTGCACATCAGATCCTCTACAAAAAAGCTACATTGCCAAGTTGTTACGGTTCTATTATTACTAACTAGTGAAATCTGTGTCAAATCCCAGAACAGTCAAAGAACCACTGCTAGGTCATTTAAAAGGCCTGTATCTTTTAGATTAGATTAGATTCTACTTTAGTTACTTTAGTCTTTCAGAAAATAAAAGGCTGCAGAATGAATACATTTTGTGGGTCAGATTACACTGTGGGCTAATTGATATTTCGATTGTGTATTGCAACTCCAGCACCATCAGATAAAGTTCTACTAAGGTAACAGTGTATATTTAGTAGTAATTGCTAATTGGTATATTGCACAGCCTCAAGTCATTTTTCCACACTTTTAGTGTCAGACATGGTGTACTGATATTCCTTTTCAAGAACTGCTACAGTGAGCAAACCAAGATTATCTCCACATCTCCTCAGATCTTAATGTCTCATCTCGTTGCACACAGATTAAATAGCAAAGCGTGTACGATTACACTGCTAATTAACTGTGATGAGAGAGAGAGAGAGAGGAACTGATTCACACACACCTATTAGTTCCTCCTTATTTCTCTAACTGAGTCACCATCAGTCATTTCCCTCAGTCATCCCTCAACTCTTATTACCTGACTTTGTATGTATTAACAGTCTTGCTCAGATCCTCTCTTCAGCTTAACTAGCCATTAGTCCTGAATTATGAGCTGCAATAATGCACTAAAGCACATGGCCCTATCTCACCAATTCAGTGAATTACAGCAGTGTGCTGAAGATAAATGGGAAGGAGCTGATGCTAGTTAATCGCTACAGTGGGAGAGGGTAGTGGGAGAGGATGCTCTTATTTAGCATTGTTTCATAATGAATTTGGCAGAACCTGATCTCATGAGAAATTTGTTTAAATTTGAACACATGAGGGCAAGTGAAGTTTTAAGAAAATACCAACATTCCATTAACCCCAACCTAACCTTTGCCTTCATAACTTTTCATACATTTTTAGTTAGATGCACAGTTATGAATTTGCACATGTAAGCGCAAAGAACATTTAATACAGATGGTTAAGGGCTCTTACTAGTAAAAAGAACAAACATTTATTTGGCCAGCTGTAGTACTAAACATGAAAAATTGTCTTCAGTGACGCAGTATAATAGTTTAGCAACATTAGCTAAGCCACCTACCTAAATGCAACATTTAGCTCACATTAGCATACTAATGAGTTACATTAGTCAATGTTAACATTAGTTTCCAAGCAGAAACTTTCTGAGCTAAGTAACCAGCTGCATTTGCTTACAAACTAGATCATTTCAGGTAAACTATTCTAATATGCAATCAAGACCAGCTGCAAAGTTTGCTAGAAAGTTAAGACAAGCTTGCTATTTATTTATTTAATTGTAACTATTAACTATTTAATTTTATTTTAGGGTGTAATTTTATTTTAGTGCGCCAGCAGCCAAGTTCACTAGCAAATTAGCCAACTGTTGTGGGGAGATCATAAGATCAAGTTTGTGATTGTGTAAAATTAAATAAAATAAAATAATGTTAGAAGTTTGAAGTTTGATAGAATCCATCCATCCATGTATCCATTATTTATACATTATCCGTTAAGGGTCACAGGGAAGCTGGAGCCAATCATAGCTGACTTCAGGTGAGGGGCGGGGGACACCATGGGCAGGTTGCCAATCTATCACAGGGCTAACACAGAGACAAACAACAATTCACACTCATATTCACACCTATGGGCAGTTTAGAGTAGCCAATTGACCTAATCTGCATGTCTTTGGAAAGTGGGAGGAAAACGAGAAGGCCCCAGTCAGCTGGCAAGTTCAAGCCCAGAACCTTCTTGCTGTGAGGTGTCAATGATTACCACTGCACCATTGATAGAATTCTTGTTGCTTTTTTTTACAATATAAAAATTTTCCAAGAAGTTTAGGTGTTGTTTGTTAGAAATGGACAGGGGTTTAATTTAAGTTTAACATAAACATGCAATGCTTCGGCCAGTCAGTAAATGGGCTGTATTGGACAAAGCAAACTTAATGAACTAAACAAGCAAGGTCAGAACCAGTGTTCATTAAATGGATACCAAAGCTTCTAGGCATGTAGCAAGAAGATTTTCAGGTACTTTTCTGGTGACGCTCCATATGCATATGTTTTAAACTAATTGATGAAGACTTGAAGCTTTGTTTAGTTACTGCTTTGAGAATGGGTCTAGTTTTGGCAGTCTGGTCCAAATATACTGTGTATACTGTGACTATACGTACAAGCATCTCAATTGTCTACTCTGTCAGTGTGCAAGTGAAGCATACTATTCTTTCTACATCAACAACCTATAAAAGCAACACAACTATGTTGTATCTAATAGCATTCTAAGCTCTGTCAACATATAGGAAGTTATCTCTACCATCATATATAATTTAAAGTCCATGTATAGACTATGATGTTTTTGTGGTATACATTCAAGCATTATTTTATTTGAAATTGAAATGGCTTAAAGCAGTTTGCTTATTTTTTGCTTTTACTGGTCCAAATTTTGACTGCTCGAAATTGCCCATAGGTATGAATGTAAGTGTGAAGGGTTGTTCGTCTCTGTATTAGCCCCGTGATAGATTGGCAACTGGTCCATGGTGTACACCGTCTCACGCCCAAAGTCAGCTGGGATTGGCTAAAGCTTCCTATATGACCTGCAATGGATAGAAAATGAATAGAAAATGAATGGATTGCTGAATGGATGGATGGATGATCCAAATTTTGCACATACAGTTGTGTCATGAGAAATAGATTCACATGCAGTACAGGTGTATATTATTTGATCACTAGGGGCCTACAGTGGTTAATTGAAATGTCACGAAATTAACCATTTTTCAGTGTCTTCATGAAGCATCTTTTTGCCATCACTACATTGCAATAAAGAATTCTGGGAAATAGAGTTTGACATGACACTTTAATGTTGTCTGTGTTTTGCTTGTCTAATTGTCTGATTTGCTAAGAGCATTTATTGTCTACATTTGCTGGGTTTCTGCCAAATAATACATATAGTATATAATTGTAAATTGTTACATGGGTTAACATTGTATAATCACTCTATATGCCTCTACTCATATGATTGTATAATCGCTCTATATGCCTCTACTCATATGAGTAACATAATAAAGTGGTTTGCAGGCGGGGGATCCGAGTGTTTCACTTGTCTAATGCTGACCTGCTTTTGAGGCGGTGGTGTGTGCTTATTGAGCACTATGGTGAGAGTAATTACTGCCTCCACTGAGTGTCTCATTTCAGCTGCTATAATCTTTTCCTCCATTAATGCATTATTAGTTGGATTTGGTGCAAACAGATTAAACAGGGGGCATGGAAGGCAAAAGCCATTTACTAATTAAGTAGAACCCTCTTCTCTCTTTAAGTGAGCAAGGAGTAAAAGGTTTCAGAGTTTGTACTGTAAATTAACGCATGGGGGTTTTCCAGAGAGAAAGAGAGAAATGATCAGAGAGATGAATGTGAGGGGAAAGTAAGTAGAAAAATGACACAATATTGCTTCAGCTTGCTATACTGTGGTTGTAGTGATGTCTAGTGATTTTAATGACTTTTCTCAAGCATCAGACTCACCAAAGAGAAGAGCAGGGCATTATTTTCACATTTTTACAAGATCTTTTCTTGTAGGAAACTGCTATGTTAATTTACTTGCATAGTCATAACCTTAATATTTCCAAGCATAATGCTTGTATTTTTTATGATTTATTTCCTTTCTTTCCCATTAAAAGCTGCATTAAGGGACTGCCTGTTCAGCTGTGGTCTCAGTGGATACCTGGCTATCGAGAAAGAGAGAGAGCAAGTGAGAGAGAATGAAAAAAAAATCAAATTAAAATCCATCAGCTAATGTGACGTCGGGTAATGAAATAAGAGTCTGACAGTCCTGCGTATTGAAATGCAAAAGAGGTGTCCCACCGTTACCCTAGCAATTCATCATAAAAGCTGAAGAATTTCTGCTTAATATACATGAGCTTCTGTGAATTATTACAAGCCTCCTCGGCCTAACAAACTTCTCAAAGTGCACGTACAAAAGGGTCAAGCGTGTTATTTTCTGCTTGCGTCACGTGCGCAGGATAATCGAAACGGCTTTCTGGGGAACTGAAAACCGAGTCTCACTTTGAACATGTTGCAGTCTTTTCTCCCTCTAGACTTTCTCTCCCTCACTGTCTTTTTTTGTGTTTGGAAGAAGGGTGAAAGAGATAGAGGAGTGAGGTGTGGGTGTGTGCGAGTGTTGACTGGCTGTATTAGAGGAAAGGTGGAAAAGGCTATTTCCAGTCCTCTAATTCATCTCTGCCAACAAAGTCTCAAGGCTTTTGCGTCTGTTAGCTGTGTACCCCTCAGAAGTGCGCCTTAGTACTTGTTGTACTCTGTTCACCTTGTTTTCCTGGCCCTGAGGGGATTGGGCCATTTTGCTGTGCACCCTGTACTTCACTTTTTTCTTTTTTCCCTTTTCCTTGAGAATATGATGCATTGTAACCCTATTAAGGCAGAGGAAAAGTGCCGTCAACCAGCTATGTCAATGGGATAAGTGGTGCAGAGTTACAAGACTCTCAGCTTAAAGGCGTGACATTACTGCATGGGTGTACAATATCAGATGAAAGTTCTCAGCAACATTATCAGGAGGGTATGAGTTAAAGATGTGGCCCAATTTACTCCTTAGAGTACAGACATGGCCATCAGTGATACTGACAGAAACACATCTTACACAGTCTTTTAGAGGAGTCTGATGGATGTAACTTCTGACTATTTTCATGTTAATGAGAGAATGATTTTAGTTGTGGAATTTGAGCCTGATTTGATAAAAAAAAAAAAAAAAAAAAAAAAAAAAAAAATAACCTGGGCAAGAATTTAAAAAAAGGATCAAAATTTGCCTGAATTTCATTTCATAGAAGCTTATACATAGTAAATTGTATGATCTTAAAAATATGTCATAAAATATATGTTGTGATTAATATTATTTCCATAATCCATTGATGCTACAAGTACATTATACTGCTTCTCACCCTGTAAGCTGCAACCTGTAAACATTGTTTCCATATGATAAAATAGAACAAAAGTAAAGTTTTATATGTCTCTACTTAAAGGTAATGTCGACCCTTAAGGAAAAATCACTTATCATGTAAGTAATGTGACCCACATTTAAAGACAATTTGATCATATGTCATATATCGTTAATCACAACTGAAAAATGAAACCTCATTCTCTACATGTGGTAAACTTAACCTATGAAAATAAGTGAAAATAATGCATGTTACATGTAAAATAAAAATGCATGCTACATGTAAAAAGTTCACTGCATTTTAAAAATGTCACATGAGACTCGTGTGACACTCATGTGACCTCTCTGTAAGGGTCATTAAATGAAATGGTAAAAACAGTAAATCATCAGAATGTTCCATAGCCGGTTGTCTTTTAGCCATACAAACTACAGGAATCCAAGTCATCCAATCCAGGTCATATTTAGGGTTAAGTGTCTAACAGAGAGTAAGTGCACAAAGCTAATGCAACTTAATACATCCTAATCTCTGCTTAATTCCTTTCTATGCATGCCTCAGTAGGAGGGTTTTTACTCCTATGTGTGTGTGCACTGGCATTGTGTATCATCAAACGGCCTCAAATGAAACGGCCCACTTGAGCGTTAATGAAAGCTGCCATGATGAGGCTGGGGCCTTAAGGGAAACAGGACGCTGTTATTTATTTATTTATTTTTTCCTCATAGCCCCCTAAGAATTTCACAGTACAACTGAAAGCTGTCATATCACTCTGTGAGGTCTGACACTCTTTGGTAATGTATAATTTATGTGACATGTTTTTAGCATGGCCTGCCGTAATGCCGTTATATTATTTCCGAACGTCTTCGGATTCCCAGTGGAGCTTGGGCTATACAAATCAGTGCCGTCTGCCACCATAACAGGGCCAAAGATTAATGACAAATGCAGCAAGGACAAATGAGAGCGTCCGGCGATATCACACAAATTTTTGCATATGAAATGCCTCTGCGCATATCCTAGAGGCTAAAAAACAAAGGGAGGCGTTCTCATATGGCCTGCGCTGACCCCTATTCACAGTAACACAAGAACCAAGTCTCGGCGACAGACGTTTGGCTCTCACGTCGTAATCACCGCCTTTTGTCTTCCTTGCTGGTAACCAGGAATGTTTTGTTAAAAATGTAGAATAGCAAGAATGTGCTGCTGTTTATTGCATACATACCTTTTTTGAACCAGTCCAGACTTTCACATATTGACCTGTACTTTGAGTGATGCATCATTCACTGCACATGTTAAAAAGAAAGAGCCATATAGCGCATCATATTAAGACCTAGTCATTATTATGCCTAACACAACACACCAACTCATGGTTAAAGCTTAAGAGCCCATGGCATGTACCATATGTCCAGACAGAGAGAGAGAGAGAGAGAGAGAGAGAGAGAGAGAATGATTGCCATGTGCACTGGCAGTAGCTGCTAAGATGGATGGCAGTCCTGCTTTGCTGATGAGAGGCCCTTCACAATCATTTCCATCCTGTTGAGGAGTGAGAGCTGATTAAAATATCCACACTGCTCATTCCTATTACCTGAGCAGTCAGTCGAGCTCGAGCCTCGCTCGCTCAATTAAAGAGCCACAGCATGGATTGGCCAACAGAATTACAAATGCTCGCAGTCACAATTCACTCTCCTGACAATTAGAGAGCAATTTGTTTCATGTTAACGGGTCCTCCAGGGCCTGAACCAAGCTTCACTGAATATTGACAACAGCTGCCCCCCAGCGCCAGAGCCTAAGTGTATTTCAGTTTTGTTTAGCATCCCTTTCTCTCTAACACTCTAATACTCAAGCACTTATGATATTTTGTACTTAATGCAAAAAAAAACTTTATGTATTAATTTCATATTTCAGAATTTTTTTCTTTTTTTTCCTCTCTCTCTTGAAGTTAATAAGACAAGATTCCATGCTCCATTCTCCATGCTCCTTTCTGAAGACTTTCACATGTCTGAAAACTTAACAGCTTTTACTCTTACAACTTTTTCTCTGACTGTTACAAAGCAAGACGCAAAGAATACGAAGCAAAGCAAAGAAAGTGTTTCGAACATACACACATGATTTCTATATTCGGTTTATGAGGCTTGTATGTGTAAGTTGCTACCATCCATGCATTATCTATACCGCTTTATCCATCTGGGTCACGGGGAAGCTGGAGCCAATCCCAGCAGTCGTTTTGGCAGGTCTGGGCAGGTCGCCAGTCCACCACAGGGCCAACACAGACAAACAGCCACACACGCCCGCATTCACACCTATGGCCAATTTAGAGTA
>JAQQZR010000036.1:9478382-9504859 GCA_030068235.1 Notoglanidium macrostoma | reverse complement strand
TGAAGCTGCTTTGAGACAATGTCTGTTGTTAAAAGCGCTATACAAATAAAATTGAATTGAATTGAATTGAATTGAAAAAAGTGATCCCAAAGACCCCAATGAAAGTGTAAAAAAGTGTACCCTAGCCTGATTAGTATTACTGGGACACATCCTCTGGAGCCAGGCCTGAGGGTGATGTCTGCAGATGAGTATCAGGTGACTGGGCTAACCATGTAACTATGTAACAGTCAGGCTCAGCCTGGTATGGAGATACAGACACATATTGTGGGCTCACAACCTGCAAGATGAAATGTGGGAGTCAGGTGCAAGGCCAGTTAAGCAGTAGGCATTTGATTAGACCCTTGCAGTGGAAGCTGGTTTAGTAACATGAAATGTCCAATTCATAGAAATACAAAAAAGAAACCTTCTTAAGCTTAGGGGATGGAGTGGGTTTGGTTTTTTAGAACTTTTATAAAAAAATTTGACTCGGCTGACAATATTAGATTTGCGTAAGTGAGCAATTTAGGTTCTATCCAGTTTCTAGGATGTTGTAAGAATGGTTTTAGATAATGTTTATATAAAAACTACTGTAATATTTTCATACTATTTATTTTATTGCATTTTAGAACATTAAAGAACAGGAATGTTTTTTTTTGTAATATATCAGATTAACATTCATAAAACCAGTTGAATATGTTGCTGAACCTTTCGATAAGCTTCTCTACAAGCTGGGTAAAAATTCTGCCTGAGATTGGGTTGCATGGGATCTCAACTGTATCTGATTTTTGAAGTCAGATTCATTTAATAGTTGACTTCAGTATGAGGCAGAGTTAAAGAGTGTTTAAAGGTTTAAGGCTTGATTTAGGTGAACTGTGAATGCTTGATCTGTGTAAAGCAGAAAGTGCTTTTCCTGAGCCTTTGATGGATCTGTGGTGTCTTCCCAGCAACTGGATTCAATTAAGACCGGCCAGCTTTATTGTCCTCAACACATAAATCAGTCTGTGAATCAAGTCACTCAGGGGAGAGAGTGAGAGAATACAGAGAAGAGACTGAAAGAGTGAAAAGATGGATGGATGGTGCAATGGCAGAACTCACAGAGAAAGAGAGAAGACAGCAGGCTGCTTGAAGTCTCTCTGAGAACAAAATGTGTGATTAGAGCAGCAGCAGTGGTCATTAGTGACACTAATGAGTGCACTATCTACACTGGCATTAAAGTGCCTGCTAACGAGGCCTTGTTCATCATCAGTGAACGCAAGCTGTGGCATAATCCTGTCGACTCTCCTCGGCAGGGGGAGCAGCCTCGCTCTGCACAGGATGGATAAGCTTGCTGCACACTTCCTACATACGCAGTAGGTGAGTAATTATTTGATTTTTTTTCCTCAGCTATTTTTGTCATTTCTGTCCTTAGCTTGCCACTCTTTTATTTGGTGAAGCAATGTTTTATTCCAAGCATCTTACCTAAATAGCACACAACGAAATGTGCATACCTAGTATTAATAGTTCACCATCACACACAAAGTGATCAATAGTTAGATTCTTTCCTTCACTTGTTTTCTTTTCATGTACATGTACTGACCTTCATGCAGAATATAGGCTTAATTATAGCACCCAAAATCCTTATCAAATAAAAAGAGCTTTCTAGGATTATTTGATTGCTAAACGAAACAATAATAGAGCATTATCTGATTGACCAACAGAGACAGTAATATTATGAGGCACTTTTCACTTATTGATCTTGCTTTTCATTTTTCTGCAGACAGTTTTCCTTCTGCTTCACTGAACAGCTGTCAACTTAAATTGAATGTATAGTGTACAGTCTACAGTTTACAGGCAATTATTTGTACTAATTTCTTCTAACCAATAATGTTTTGTCCACTGCTCTGTTGTCCTGTATAGTGAATGTGCACTGTCCTGAGTATGTATTGGCCTGTGTATATCTTGTATATTTTGCCCTTGCCTCTCATTATTGTTGCATTTTATGTAGTCCTATGTACAGTGCTTCATACAATGGTCTTCAGACACTGGAATGGCACTCTCATCTTTAGTTCACCTGGAAAAGTGGATATAGTGTAGTTTTTTAAATGATTTAAGTTAGATAAATTGACCTTAATGACCAGTGTTGTACCCTTCATTATTTTTTTTAGAATAAAGCTTTAAAGATACAACACATGCAACAAGTTACAGAATACATACTAATGTTGAGAAACATGCAACCTTGCAGCTATCACTTCAGTGACAAGTTAATGTACCGTTTTAATACCTTTTTTTCTAACACATAACGGAATGACCCATTTGACTTGGTTTAATAATACGAGTCAATCTGACCTTCAACTGTCAGTTCCTTTCTCCACCACACGAGGGCACTGCAGCCCAGACTTTACACTCTTTCACCACATTGTACAGAGAAGCAGCTGATAAAGACAAGGCATGCGATGGATGTGTGTGATAGTGAGAGGGGGTTGTGCATGCCATAAATTCCAAAACACTTATTATCTCCTTTGATTCATTCCCGATCACTAAATATTTTCACTGGCAAATCTTCCCACCAAGCCGCGAGCTGCTGCCGTCCCCTTGCTTTCTGTGTCCTTCTGTTTCTACTTACAGTGGCAGAAAAAAAGATGGGGTAAGCAAGGAAGTTATGTCTGCTAGTGACTTGAAGATAAAAGAATTTTGAAAGAAAATGGTGTGAGTTTGAGATCAACAGTATGGTTAAAAAACTGAAAACAACTGAAAAACTTTTCATTTATCATAGATAAAAAAAAAAATGAGGCACAGTATGAAAGATCACAATAGCAGAAATTATGAGATGATATTGCTTACACTGTTTCTCTCTTCCTGAAAACTCCACAGTGCTCTGGCAGTTACAATTGAAGGAACAAGTTTGTCTTTTCTTTTTACACACACACAGCCGTGACTCGATCATACCCTGTAATTATGCACTTTGGAAAAAAGAGAAAATCATAAATCTGCCTCTAATGCACTTTAATTATGTGCGAGAGCATGAGTGTGAAATGGAGTTTGGTTGATGGCATTTATGTGTTTTAATCCTGACAGGAGGAAATTATCAGATCACAAGCCTGTCATGCAAACTCTTTTTTACACAATTAAGAGAAACAAACAGGGCACGTTATATGATAATAATATCTTCCAGTGGTTTTCTACAGACTGTAAAAAAGGCACTATAATGCACTACTAACCTATTAACTCTCTTACTTTACTCACAGACTTTAATAAAGATACTTTTACTAACCTGCTTACTCACTCAGTTTACTCACAGATTGTAAGAAAGAGACTATAATACATTATTAACCTACATACTTTCCTACTTTACTCACAGACCTTAATAAAGACACTGTAATCCTTTTACTATCCTGCTTACTCAGTCATTGTACCCACAGACTGTAATAAAGAGACATTACTAACCTACATACTCTCCTACTTTACTCACAGAGTTTAATAAAGATGCTGCAATAATTTTATTAACCTGCTTTCTCACTCACTTAACTCACAGACCTCAATAACGACATTGTAAAACATTTACTAACATACTCACTTGACAGTAACAAAGACACTGTAAAGCATTACCAAACTACCTACTCGCTCACTTTACAGACAGACTGTAGTACAGAGACTATAGCAGATTATTTAACTGCTTACTCTCTCACTTTACTCACAGACTGTAATAAAAAACATTGTAATACAATACTTTCCTACTTACTCCCTCACTATACTCACAAACTGTAATAAAGACACTAATATTTTTACTAGCCTGCTTACTCTCTCAGTTTACTCAATAAAGACACTGTACCTTAACTAACCTATTGAACAATGCGTCTGCCACTGGCACAGCCTCACTTACTTGACTTTCATACTCACTCATTCACTCAGTCACTCACTCATTCCACTTATGAATTTACACACTCAATCACTCACTGAATTCCTCCCTTCCTTTTGGTTATTTGGCAGACACTGTTAAAACAACTGGCAGAATAATTCTTTTCTTTCTAATCCTTTCCTTTAGTCTAAATATAAAAACAAGCGTAAGCACTGGCAGAAATACAAATCAGTGCTGACACACCAGTACATTAATACACAGTCTACAGGCAAATGCACAACTAGCCTTTATTTAAGAGATGGAACTTCAGCTGGTAGAACATCCAGAGTACATTCACTCCAGCACCTGGGCACCATTACAGAAAGCATATCTTGATATTTGGTATATTTATATTATTGTTTATTTTCCCAGGTAAATTCTAGCCACACAACTAAACATAAGTTAAACTAGTGTTCTACAGTATAGCAGACATTCTGAAAGCATAGCGCAACTGCAGCATCCTGTATAAGAGCACATGTATAACCGTAGCCAAATGAAAATAAACCTAAATTTATCTTATGCAAAAACTGATTTCATGCAAACATATCATGATTATTTGCACCTTTAAATATTCAAATAATTCCAAGATTATATATATATGCACTCTATTTTATAATGCAACATAAAGTACTATTTCTTTATTATAGCAATGCTGTAATAGACATCGGTGGCAGACTGGCATAAATAGCCATTTTGGCTAATTTATGCACCTAATCTAACCACTATAACATTATAATCTAACTGCTATTACATTTCAGTTAGAGACATTTTATGGCAGGTACAAAATAGGTTGTTGATTTATTAATAAATGTTAATTTATTATTTTCAGCAATTTCACCTAACTACCAAGCTGTAGTGAATCCAGATTTTGTTCCAGAACATCTGTGCAAGAGGCAGGAGTAAACCCTGAAAGGGACAGTAATCCACAATCAGGACATGCACTCACTGAATCATTCATTCACACATGGGCCAATTAATATGTGGCCATGTTTCTGAGCAGTGGGATGAATCTAGTGTAATCCAAGTTATGTGAGACCCATTTACCATAACCAGAGCTCAAGACTAAACCTCAGACCCTGAAGTCGGACTCCTATCCACTCCACTGTCACCAGGATGCCCCACTCACTTACATGGCCACTGCAAATAAAACATTTTAAGTTTTTTATTGATTTAATTTATGCAGTGACTACCTCACAAACATGCACAATCCTTTCTATGTGCTGTAATTGTTACTTACAGCAGGGTGTTCACCTGGGCAATAGCTGCATTTTTAGCCCTTAAAGGACAGGAAACTAAGACTATTATATTTTATAACAGATCAGTGTAAAGTGCAAATATTCTGTAAGGTGATTATGGTTGCAAGTTTAACATGTTTATTTTTGTTTGATAAAATGATAAAAATTGGATTCATACCACAGTCTTATCTTTGCTGAGAGCATACATGTCCTCAGTCTCCCAGTGCTCTTGTCTTCACTCTCCATCAACTTCTTTTTTCAAAATTGTTGTAGGTTGCTACACTGGGTTTTGGAATCAATTGTTATAACAAAGGGCACACTGAGTAGTTTTAGAAATACACATCCATTTTAACCAGCACAACAATTCACACGCACTCCATAAGATGTCATAAGATACCATGTTACATGTTAATTTTATGCTTTGCCTTTAGGGCTATACAGATGCAATGAAACTCTAAACAACTCTTCACTTTGTGTATATAATATGAACTTTACATGAAATATATGGTATAATTATGGAATGATTGTGCAGCTAATAGCTCAAAATTCAAGTTTGTAATAATACAAACATACACAAAAATGTACGTAATGACAAAACATTTGTCTCTATGCAATTGGAAACACAAAATACAAAAAAATATATGTTTTAAAAGGTTTTGACAAATGAAACCTAACACAGTAAAAGTTACTGAAAATTACTCAGTGGTTCAATGGCTCAGTATTATATTTTCTCAGAATAATGTGTTCAGTTCTACAGCCATGCCACAAGGTGCAGCGAGGGCACAGGCCTAAGCGAGACCTGGCATGTGTCCCCAGAGGGAGTGTGCAATGCAGCAGACAACAGATGAGGGGTTGAGATAAGAGTCTTAAACACTTTCAGGTCTGAAACACGACACCTGAGTGTACATTTGAGTCTAGACATGTTTGATCAACACCTCAAAGGAAGACTGAAAACGTGTGGATGGATTCGTTCTGGAGGAAACAGAACGGCTTGCTGTGAAAGCCCACAAGTGTGTTTGCAAACACATTGACACACACTTCATAAACTTAAGCATGTTTTGACAATCACTAAATCAAACTTATCACAGACATTACAGGCTTTACACCCTGAGGAACCCTGTTCTTGTGGCTGGAATATATCCATATCATCACAGGGTGCCATGCACCCAGTCATTCACACCTAATGGCAATTTAGTGTAGTCAAGCCACACACACAAAGCATGTTTCTGGGAGGTAAGAGGATACCAGAGAACCCAGAGAAAACCAACACTGGCATGGGACACTGATATATAAATTGAAATACAGTCTCATAGTAGATTATACTATTGAGAGCACTTGGAGTTCACTGGAGTTTTATTACAGTTTAAACACTTTTAGTGCCACAGACTAAAGAAATATTAATTAGATTAGATAAAACATGAAGCAAGTGTAACATCAAATTCTGAGTTTTTGTATTGAAGGACTTTTTTGAGCTGACTGTTTTCAGATTCTAATGGGACTTTTAATTAGTGACTCACTAAAGGCAATTAGATCAAAGATAAACTATAGATAAAAGACTCAATTGTAAAAACTCAGAAGTGAATATCAATTGTAAACTAAATATATATTTTTGTGCCACAATAATTAGAGCACTGAATTAGAGTGATCGCGATCTTTGTCTTTCCCAATTAGATGTTCATTGTTTCCCAAAAAATACGTCATTATGATTTTTCAGTTCACACACACGTATGTCTTACTTTGATTTTCTCAGTTTAGCACTTTAACAATTAACAAATGTTAACATAGTGTGTTCAAAGCCTTTTGGCTGGCAGCACAGAAAGAGTGCCTTCAAGAAGCTGATATAATCATTAATATGAATGTACTGAGCCACTTGGGACCCTTTTCACCATCTCATTGTTTGTCCCTGATGTACTTTCTTTTAGCCGTGAGCGCTGCATCGTGGGACTCATTCCAACTCATCATATGCGAGGAATGCCACTGACTGTGCTCTCTGATCCTGATCAACCATTAATTATACATGGAGTCTCTCAGGGTTCTCTGAACCCTGTGTTTTTTGGGGTGACTGATGCAGGGGGACCTCCAGGAATGAGAGCACTGAGCGGCTTCCTCGTCCGTGCCCATTCTCCATTATTAATCAGAGCCTAAGCGAGGGCAGCCTGGGGGTCAGCTCCTATTAGTGCCAGCTGGGACAAGAAGCTCACGTCCACAGATTGGGCATTTCACGCTGCACTGCTCTCACCACTCAGGCCCCTGATTTGATATTAATATCCATTTAGGGTCTCTTCTCTCATCTCATTGAGATGATCAGATCTAGCACTTGGCCTCCTGACACTCATTAAGCTGTTGCGTGATTTCTGAAATTGTGATGAAGAGGTTTTACTGTTTCAGGTAGAGATTAATGGATAAAGATCTATGTGAAGTTTGAGGGGTTTTTGTTCTAGAGAGAGATACTTTGGTAAGCCCTTGCGCTATGCTAGAAGTAACCGTGGCTAATGCCTCCACTTGCACACACACTCAGAGAAACAGCATGTCCAGCATATTTCCTCTTGCAATCATCTTCAGGGTGGAAACAGGATCTGATATTGAAATTTTTTTTTTGGACGAACAATAACTGTTGGCCTTGGCAATAAGTGAAGACGACGAACCACTTTAGCGTGACAGTTGCAACAAAGGCAGCAGAGAATGACTTTGCCACCCAGCGCCAAATATCCAGCTGTTATCTGATGCCATCAGATCTTGTTAGCGGACAAACTACAGACGGGAGATTGAGGTGACTGGGAAAAGGGGGAGAGGAAGACACGGCTGAGCAATTCAGATTCACACCACAAACAGAATTATAGGTGTGGATGGGAGGGGTGGGGGTGGCAGTGAATTTTCACCCTAGGGCTTGAAACAGCGACTTCGTCACTGTCTTTTACCCATTATCCTCTCTAACAACTGCTGCCTCCTGAAACAAGGCAGGGGTCAGATGCCAGGTCAAAGGTCATTTCACAGATGAGGCTCCATTCACTTGAGCTTGGCTTCCGCTTGTCCTATGTGCAGCACCTGAGGGGTTTGGTTGGTGTGTTACTTGTTATTGACACTGAGAAACAATTCAATTAGACAGGAAGATGAGTGTTAACACATTAGGCCTTTCCTTCAGTCTGAGACAGAATCAGTCAATCTGCCTTCACTGCATACTTTTTCAGGAAAAGATGAGATAATTAGTGGTGCTAAATGCAGTTCTGTGGCCTGTTGTAAACCCAGCCTTTTACTGGAACTTGGAAGTGGGTGTGCACAGTTTCTGTGCGTGTGTGTGTGCGTGTGTGTGTGTGTGTTTGTGTGTGTGTGTGTGTGTGTGTGTGTGTGTGTGCGTGTGCGTGTGCGTGTGTGCGTGTGCGTGTGTTTGGACTTGTTCCTGACTGTCAACTCATAATTAAGATGCCCTAAAGAGAACACTATAGAAGTGATGATTGAAGTAATGATTGCTGCTTTTCATCAGAAAGAAAGCCGACAAGGAGGGAGAAGAAACATGTATGTGTGTATGTGTGAGCAGGTAATAAGGGAGGGGTGCAGTTTAAAAACCCACAAGAATGGCAGAGGTGCATTTGACTGAATAATATAAGACATTCAGGCTCCAAATTGGTCTGAACATAGTCCAATGTATCTTATCTTATTCTGTAAATATATGACTCCTTTCCTTATGTGTAATCTCTATTTAATTTGATATATTTGCAGTGTAATAGTTGAATATTCCAATGATGACATGGTCTCATGCTTGAAAATTCGACTCAGTTTGTATGAAAAGTTAAAGTTAGGTTTATAGCAGGGACTGGGATTTAGCAGGACAAGGAGCTCTACTGCTTTCATGGGAACAGTACCATTCAACATATAAAGTATGTCATCAACACTGATATTATGAAATGCGATTAAAACAGATTGTTGATTAAAAAATAAGACTATGATTTAACTAAATACACTCCAAGCTTAAAGTTTTCAAAGGTTTTCAGTGTTCTTTATTTTTCAGTGTTTTCATCAAAATAATATCAAAATTCAAAATTAAGATTTTTTTCACAAAGATAGATAATACAGTAAATACTTGAAACTTCTAACATGATCACATTTTCCTTTAATGTTCCTTTAATTTTCAAATATTTAAACAAAGGAAAATATTTCTATATTGTAAATGCAATCATTTCCCTATAAAGCAGTATGAAACTGTATTACATCATTATCATTATAATGCAGTGCAATGATTTATATTTCCATCCAATTATAGTACTGAAGCTCAGCACTTTCCATTCACATTTATTTAACCTGATCTGAAAATAATGTATGACTTTAAACAAGTGAGAGCAATGTGGATGAACTACAGTATAGTACATTTTGTATGAATGTATTAAAAAAACATTTACAAATGCTAGCATAACCTCTAACCTTAACTTTTGTATAGTATGTTTCGTGTTTATATCATGGCATGTGACTGATTTGTTAAGTGTTTTGTAATGTGTAATATCTTTATGCAGAAAAAAGGTAATAAAAGCATCAAACTCCAGGTACAAAACCTAAAGTAGGGTGTGCCCATCTCTTTATCCTGTTTCTGTTTCTTTTATCATGCATTTTTTTGTGTGAGAATGGATCTGATGTTTGCCCCAGGCCTAAAAGCATGCTGTGTGGGGGAATGTGTGTATGTGTATGAGAGGTCACCTTGAACACCAGGTTTGGGTCCTCTGTGTCCCTCTTCTCTGTGCTTCACTGAGTGCTCTGCCAAGCGCAACACTCCCTCACCTGCAGCGCTTTCTAGCCCTTCGAGACTCTGGCCATTTACAACGGATTAGAGATAGAAGGGAAGAGAGAGGGAAAGAGAGAAAGATTCTAAGATGACAATTCTGGTCAGTTTGAAAAGGACATATAAGTTTGAAAATCAAATTGCATTTACACATCAGCTTACAGAAAGGAAACATGACAGAATAAATCTGGTGGTTTTTCATGAAGAATAATGCAACATTTCTTTGTCAGCATGCCATAAATAAGATAATAGCAATTCCCTGTAACCTCATTGATGTATCTATCAGCATGTGGTTTCACATTCCGGCACAGTGGCTTTCCTGAGATGCCAGAGATGTGTGCCAGTGGATCAGGCGAGTACACAAAGGCAATACAAGCATCTCCTGTACCAGTAGTGCCAGAGCCTCTGGCACAGTTGGCAACTTGGTAAGAGAGGCAGTTTTAGCGCCAGTGGAAACCTGTCTGGAGAAATAGGGAAAATAAAAGTATGGCCTTTGTAAGGGTTAAGGTTAGTAAGATGAAAACTATGGACAGTATTTGCAGTAGGAGACAACAAAATGTGATGATTTGCAAATAATGTAAACCCCTATTTAACTGAAAATAGAACAAAGACAACATATCAAATGCTGGAACAAGAAATTGTATTGTTTTTATGAAAGATCTATGCTAATTTTGAATATGATGCCAGCAACAAAAGACTTAAAAAGTTCTGCTTTTATATGCTAAAAAAAGAAGAAGAAAAAAACACCTGGTGGAACATCTCACAGCAATGTAGGTTAATTGGCAACAGGTCAGGAACATGATTGGTTATAAATATATAATATATAATATATATGTCTTTCAGTAGTAAAGATGGGGAGGGGTTCACTACTCTGTGAAAGACAAGTAGTGTATCAATTTAAGAATAATGTTCCCCAAAGTAAAATTGCAAGAATCTGGGAATTTCATCATATACAGTATATAATATCATTAAAATCCAGAGAAAAATCTGTACACAAGGGACAAGGCCAAAAACCAATTGGATGGCCCCGAAACAGACACAATTCAGTAGTGGAAATCATTGCATGGGCTCAGGAACACTTCTGAAAACCACTGTTTGTGAACACAGTTCCTCACTGTGAAAAAGCTAGGTTCCACATAATTTTATTCCTTTACTCAATTCAAAGTTGAACTGTGGAAATTACACATCATATATTATACAACTTTTTTGCCTAAGTTTTCATTTAGTGTTAATTTAATATGTAAATTAAATAGCATATAAATAAATATTGAATTATTTGTAAATTGCTCTTTTTCAATAAACAGATTTAACTGTATGTAATAAATCATCACATAATTTGAAATTGACTACATAACATTTTAGGATATTGAAGTTTTACAGTGACAATTAAATATGGACAGATTTTGTTTGAAGTCTGTCATAATTTCTAATAGTTTAAATGAAAGATGAATTTATCCTACACTGTAAAAAATAAATTGCAAAAACAAAAACAAAAACAGTCAAAAGTATGG
Source organism: Notoglanidium macrostoma (assembly GCA_030068235.1). Lineage (NCBI taxonomy): Eukaryota > Metazoa > Chordata > Actinopteri > Siluriformes > Auchenoglanididae > Notoglanidium > Notoglanidium macrostoma. The sequence continues at coordinate 9,493,492 of JAQQZR010000036.1, read as the reverse complement.
CAGCAGGGGTACCAGACAAAATCCGTTTATTTACAGTAAATAATAAATGATTGTAAGAACCTATAAAAATACAGTAATTTCTGTTCACAGAAATATAACTTTCTACCATATTTTAACATTTTTAACACAGAAAATCATTTTAATAACATACTTTTAAAGGTTGAAATGATAGTTATCTGCTTAAAAACAGCTGTAAAAACAGTTTATTTTACTAAACAGTTAATTTCATTAATTATCCTGTAAAAATACAATTCATTCTGTACGTAGAAGGGTTTTAATATATATACAATGTTCAGCTTGTTAAAACATAGAGCTTCAAAAATACTCGCTATCAATATGTACCATACAGAAATGACAAGAGAATACAAAGGCCTGATGCCAAGCCATTTTCAAAATCTGATTATTTACACTTAGTATTGCTAATGAGTTTCCTTTTATCAGAATTTCAACTGTATGGGCGAGGGATAGGCAGTTCTGCAAGTATTAAGCGAATTGGAACTCCGGTGAGTGAAGCACTTTTTTTACTAGGCCTTTGCTAACCTCTGATGAGGGAGAATAATGCTATTAGTGGGGTTTCTAAAAGATATGTTTCTAAAAGAAGGAAATAACTGAAGTAAATAAACCAGTCAGAGTATGTAAATGTATGAAGTTATGCTTCGATACATACAGTATTGTAGTTATAATTTTAACGTGTATGTTGGACATGTAGGTGTTTCATCTTACTGTAGTACATGCTGTATTATGTTGCTAATAATTAAAGAGTGTTGTTAACTATGCTAGCTGCCGCTGCACGCTAGGTTGATCAGTGGAGCAGCTGATAGCGCTGTTAAGACTAGTAGTATTCATTTTGTCAATGTTAAAGCATTGACCCGTGAATAAATAAGCACTATGATAGAGCTGCATTTCGTATGCATTTATTGAAAATGGCATATACACTTATTCAAATAAGCTAGCAATACTGTTTTAATTTAAACAACATGTTAATGTGAGTCATTGTAAAATGTTTGAGTTAAAAAGGTTTATGTTACTAAATAACTTATGTATCCCCTTAAAATATTAATTGTGTTGCAATGTATGATGTTCATCACATTATAATGGACCGGGTTATGAGTAATCCACTGTGTTGTGATATTAATTGTTACTGTGATGTAATTCAGCACATTGTAATCCAAATGAATCCTTCATTGTTGGTTGCTTAGATTATAGAAAGAGAAGAAGTTCGAAATAGAACAAGAATAGACCATTCACTCTCCTGCACTGTCTGTGTAGATTATTTTTTTTTTAACTACCAGGTGAAATCTGGAGGATTCAGATGGCGAGCCCAGCCCAGTGAGACTGAGGATAATCGTGCAAGAATCTGACCAACTTGATTGTCGTCTAGACACCAGATCAGAACCTATACTCACAGTTGTCCCTACGCAGGTAGAGACAGTCACAATAGTAGTACAACCAGTATGCATACGAACCAGGAAATGAACTCTTTGGGATCAATACATGCACACATAGCCAAGTATTGAAAACTTTTGGACAAAACACACATGATATGGCTGAGCTCGGAGGGGATTTCTTTTGATTTTGTTTATTATTTTGTCTATTCTTCTTTCATTGATTTTTTTGTATGTGCAAAGTTGATTGCTGTTGTATTGTAACGCAAATAAATTGTCAGCTGTCCATCTATCCGATTCTTCTTGTGAGTCGAGTTAAAGCATATCTCTTTCCGAACCTAGATAGATGGTGGTGCCTTCATTCCTCCTTTGTTAAGGCCAGGGGCGCTACACACAAAACGTGGCAAGCCAGCCAGGAGAGGTTTTGAGCTTTTGATTATTAGGGAGTGGAGCAGTTTGACAGCTTTGTCGCATTGTATCAGTAAACAGTTGTATCGCCTGTTAGGTTATCTCGTTTCTGCAAAACAGGCCTACATTATGGATATAATTCACTCTGAAAATGTCAAAGTACCCAATTCTTTCTCAGTAGGCAGTTTAATTGGTGGGGAAGTAGACGATGATGTCATGGAGTACTTGGGACAATTTGGTTCTATTGGGAGAATAATTAAGATAACTTGTGACGAAACACTGTTCAAAGGCACGGCCATTGTAGAGTTTGCAACAGGTGAACCCATTAGGATCCTTCACGATGGCTTGTCCTGCAAAAGACCCAGTCATGACCCAAATGTTACCGATCACATTCAGCTTTTGTCTGAATTGTATGCCGCTGACAAAAGTTCTAGTTTAACTCACACCTATTTAGCTGAATTACAAGGGGTTGACAACCCAACTTAACTGCAGCCCACTAACAGCACGGACCAAGCTGAACCTGCAGCTCCTGAATGTCAGTCTCCTGCTAAAAGAGTTAATGAATTGACCCACTCTAGTGAACATGATTTACCCTTGTTGATGGAGCATCATCCTTAAATAGTCAACAAACTCCTCATTTAACTTCTGAACATCTCTCCACTTCTGAAATCCAGAGAGTAGTGGTTGAGCATGTCATTAAAAACACTGATTTGTCTTCCCAGTTTCATGGTCATGCCAAACTCAGGCCTTTTTCAGGGAAAATTCCTTGCTCATGTTCTGAGTCCGATTATAACACACGGTGCAACAATGTTGAGTTTTTCCTCACTGATCCCGGGGTATCAGATAGACACGTTGTCTGAAGGATAGTTGAAAGCCTTCTTCCGCCTGTAGCTCACATTGTAAAACATCTTGGGCAAAAGGCATCCCCCCACTATTACCTTAGCCTGCTAGATTCAGCGTATGACACCGTTGACAATGGAGTTGAGCTTTTCGCAGGATTCCCGCACACCCATCAGAACTTGGGTGAAAAGCCATCATGTTATTTGCACCAACTGCAGACAACCTTGAGTAAAGTTGTAAAAAGAGGTGGAATTGTTGCTAGTGACTCATCTTGCCAACTGCTCAAGCAGTTTTGTAGTGGCTGCTGGAATAATGCTTTAATTACCAATCTCCAGCTTGAACAGAAGAAAGGTAATCTACCATTATTTCCTAAGCTATTACTTTTGTTGCGCACAGAGAAAGACCGTCAAGCTGCTACGTCCAGCTGGATGAAACAGCATTTGGGGCGTCACAAATTTAAAGCACAGGCAAACATCCTCACTGTGGAAGAGTATGCCACTCATGACACAGACATCAAAACTACTCTGGATATAGCATGTACTACTGATACCTGTAAGCTGGAAAAGAAACTTGCACAGTTACAGGCTCAAGTAGCATCTTTGAAGGCTTCTCTGAGTAATGGCTCAAGTCAGACTCCTACTAAGCCAAATAAGAAATTGAAGGCCAAAAGCAAGACCTTCACTGAAGAAACCCCCTCACACTTAATGGGCATGAAACTCACAGAGAAACCTCAACCAGGCTATTGCTTCAGGCGCAGGGAGGACAGCCACATTGTGCCATCCTGCAGCAATGAGTCCAATCCTGAACTAGTTGAGAGAAAGCGTGAAGAGTTCAAGGGAAAACAATGGGCCTGGGAGAAACAAAATGAGCAACATTTAAACTGAGTGCAGTTCCTGAGGCAGGACTATCAGGAGCTGTCAGTAAGCAGGAATGTCCCAGAGTAAAACAACGGGTTAAAGCCTCCATTAGCTCACACCAAATAGAGTACCAACTGAAACTGCCTAAAGGGATTGTAGGGCCGAAATGTATAGCTAATGTGATAGTGTCAGGAGTTCTCTGTAATTGCCTCCTCGATACCGGGTCGCAAGTAACCACTGTATTTGCTTCTTTCTATGACCGTAATCTGTCAGAGTACCCTATACAACCTATTGATAGTTTTGATGTTGAAGGCGCCAATGGGCAAAATGTTCCATATTTGGGTTATGTGCCAATCTGCCTTAAATTTATCAGAAACTTTGTTGGAAATGAACCTGAAGTTTCTACCTAGTTGTTTCAGACTTGCGCAGTAACACAGACTTACCCGTATTGATTGGAACCAATACACTTGATGTCTTGTATGATGAATACTGTCATGGCAAAAGGCCAACTAACTTGTCATCAATTCATGGCTACAGACAAATTCTTCATACCCTTAAGCTCAGGAAAGAGTTGAGCTCAATGAGAAGGATTTATTGGATTAATTAATTGGAAAAGGATTAATGACTCTTAGAGGCAAAGTGCTGCAAGTGATACCTGCCCAAACGAGGATCCTTCTGGAAGGTTATATCAGAACAAATGTCACAGTGGAGTGTGCGGTTATTGAACAGCCTGTATCTACATTACCAGGGGGAATTCTTGTAGAGAATTGACTGGTCGCTATTTCTAAGCAGAATCTTCACAAATTACCTGTGTGGGTTAGGAATGAAGGAAAAATGTATGGGCACTCTTATTCTGAAGGAAGTGTTAGTGTTCTAGGATGATGTAATGGTATTCTCAAGTACCTTAGAGAAACATGAAAGGAGGCTTTTGATTGTTTTCCAGCAGTTGAGTGAAAATGGGCTGAAACTTTCCCCATCAAAATGTCATTTCTTCCAGAGTTCAGTACATTATCTACTATGGCACATCGTTTCCAGTAACAGAGTAGAGACTGACCCTGAGAAGGTTAGTGCTCTCCGTATGTGGCCACGACTTCAGACCCTAAGTGAACTTAAGTCTTTCTTAGGATTCGCTGGATATTATCATCGGTTCATGAAAGACTATTCTAGGATAGTCAAACCCTTGAACGATCTTACTAAGGGCTACCTACCTCACAGGAAAGGTATGAAGGCAACATCCTGTCCCAGGAAATATTTTGCACCAAAGGAACCCTTTGCCAATCGGTGGACGCCTGCTTGCCAGGTAGCTTTTGAAACAGTTATCGAACAACTCACCTCTTCAACCTCTAATCCAAAGTTTCCATATGTTCTCCACACGGACACAAGCACCTCTGGTCTAGGCGCTGCTTTGTACAAAGATCAAGATGGCGAGATGCGAGTTATTGCCTATGCCAGCAGAGGGCTCTTGCCTAGAGAAAAGAGGTATCCAGCACATAAGCTGGAATTTCTAGCTTTGAAATGGGCTGTTGGAGAGACATTTATGGACTGCCTTTATGGAAACACTTTCACTGTTGTAACGGATAATAACCCGTTAGCATACATTTTGAAGTCAGCTAAACTTGACACTCCCAGTTATCATTGGTTGGCTAACCTTTCAACCTTCAATTTTAATATCAGGTATCGTCCAGGGTAAGGCAACCAAGATGCAGATGGCCTCTCTAGACGGTCCCATGACACTGTGGAAGAAGATTATGTTTCTCTTGAGGAAAGAGAGCGATTGAGACAGTTTGTTTTACACCATCTGACTCCGTCTCTCTACCATGACAACTTAAACTCTGGCACAATTAATGCCTTGTGTCACTGTCATCTTTTGAAAACAGACAGCAACTTGCCCTCTGTCACTTTAATAGAATCCCTTGCTCTTTGTGCTGATGCAGTGCCAGACATGTATGAAGATGGGGAAACACTAGGCTGCCCCCCATATCTATTTATACGGAGGCAGAGCTCCGACATCTTCTGAGATCTGATCCAGTCATTGGGCATGTCACCAACTTGTTGGAGGCAGGAAATGAATCAACCTCCGATCCTAGTACTGATTGTTTGGAGCTTAAGCTACTGTTCAAGGAATGGAAATGATTGGATCTGAGAAATGGTCTTCTCTACAGAACTCGCCAAATTGAAAATGACATCACCTATCAATTTGTGGTTCCCAAGTCTCTGATATCTGCCATTCTCAAGTGCCTACATGACGATATGGGGCATATGGGTCTGGAAAGAACTCTTGACTTGGTTAGGTCAAGATTTTATTGGCCTAAGATGACTGCAGATGTAGAGAACCGAATTAAGACATGTGGACGTTGTGTCTGGAGGAAAATACCACCTGAAAAATCAGCACCTCTCATGAATATCAAAACCTCTCGCCCTATGGAACTGGTGTGCATGGATTATTTATCCTTAGAGCCTGATAGTCACAATACCAACAACATCTTGGTTATAACAGATCATTTCACCAAATATGCTGTTGCTATACCTACAAAAGATCAGAAGGCTACAACCATTTCAAAATGCCTTTGGGAGCAGTGTCTGGTACATTACTGATTTCCAGAGCATCTACTTAGTGATCAGGGCAGAGATTTCGAGTCTCAACTAATTAAAGAACTCTGTGCCTTAGCTGGGATAATCAAAGTGCGTACTAGTCCCTATCACCCATGGGGGAACACAGTGGAACGATTTAACCGAACACTTCTTGGCATGTTAGGGACATTAAGCAACAAAAAGAAAAATAATTGGCATGACTATGTGAAACCCTTAACCCATGCCTACAACTGCACCAAGAACAAGGTCACTGGATTCAGCCCTTACGAGCTGATGCTTGGACGCCAACCTAGGCTACCAGTGGACATCACATTCTGTTTGCCTGTTAAAAATGGTACACATAAGTCTCACTCCCAGTATGTGAGAAATTTGAAAGCACGGCTCGAGGAGAGTTACCAGATTGCTAAAAGGAATTCTCAGAAGGTGGCTGAATATAACAAGTGTCGCTTTGACAAGTCTGTATGAGAGTCAACACTAGAAGAAGGTGATCAAGTGTTAGTAAGAAACATTCGGCTTGCGGATAAGTGGGAGTCCACTATATACAAGGTCCAAAAACAAGTGGGAGACCTACCTGTGTACACAGTACAACCCTTAAATGAAGATGGTCACACTTGAACCCTACATAGAGACCTCTTGCTCCCTGGCAGTGACTTGCGTGAAACAGAAGAGGTGGGACCGGACCAGCCAAAGGCCAATCGGCCAAAAACCAGGCATAGTCCACCTCAGGATCTAGATGAGTGCTCGGAGTCTGAGGATGATTCACCATGCAGTCCTACACAACTGTCTGTCATTCCTGAAGAAAGGTTTGTTTGGGTATGGGAGATTCCAAAGCCACAGCCAACCACTGTGACTCCAGCCACATTAGTACCTTTCCAGCCTAATACAGATAATACTGCATTGTCTGCAGAACAGAATAGAACACCCCCTGAGGTGATCAGAAAAGTTAAGCCAAAGATTATATATGAGCAGTTCTCTACTTTTCAGGAAAATAACCTGTCCAGAGGTGATCAACGAAGTGCCAGCAGTATCTGCTGCTGACAAAGACGCACTTCCAATTAATGTGGACAGTTCAGAGGATGAAATTGTTGCTGAAGTCCAGCAAACTACTGATCTGGACGATGCATTAACTCCCTTAGAGGCAGGTAAAGGGAAGGAAAGTGAAAGCATTCCTAATGCAGAGCCCAGTGATTCCCCACATAAATCTGAGCGACTATGGTGGCCACCTGGTCGTTTCCACTACCCTGAGTTGGGAAAACCCTTTTGCGAAAAATGTCTTTTGCGCAGTCTTTTAGAGAGCTTTAATCTGGCGCTTGACAGCATTACTGACCATGATATTTCCCCTATCGAAGTTGTGTAAACAGGGCTATAAACAAGCGCATGAAGGGACTCATGCAGAGTCATGGGGGTAGAGGGTAACCCCTATGAAATAAGGTTACTAACAGCAGGGTGTAGTGGCATGTTGGTGCCTAAAGAAGGTGTGCTAAGAAACTCAATTAGATAGACAGACGTGAATATTTCTTTTCTTTTTTTCCCCTTTTCGGCGGAGGAGTGAGCCTTGTGGGCTGCAACCCATCGCGGTCATGATAGCCCTGCTGACTGGGAGGGCACTGGCCTGGGCTACAGCAATATGGCAGAATAAACTAACATCCCTCTCCACCCTTCAAGAATTTGTCACTGACCTGAGGTAAACTTTTGACCACCCAGAACTTGGGGAGGGGTTGTCCTCCCTTTCTGCGTATCCGCAAAGGCGGTCTTTCGGTGGCTGATTATGCCATTGACTTCTGAACCCATGCAGCTGCCTTGGGCTGGAATGATGTGGCCTTTCAGGCAGTATTTGTGCAGGGTCTTGAGGAGCATGTTAAATACAAGCTCGCAGCCTGGAACCCCCCAGACAGCTTAAATGAGCTATATGCACTGGTGATCCAGTTAGATAATCGCCTGAGAGAGTGACGGCAAGAGCGTCAGTTGCTTTACCACACCACCTATAGCATGATAGGCCAGCTAACCCAGGGGGTTTCCCCTGTTGATTCAAGACCTGAGCCGGGCCCCGAGCCCATGCAAATTGGGGTGGCAGATGTACAGCGAGGGGGATCTGTATGACGAAAAGGGGAGTGTCGGCATTGTGGCCAGAACGGACACTGGCAGTCAGCATGCCCTCATAGGGCACCAAAAGGCAAGGGGCATCATGGAAGGGGGGACCCGTGATGACCCCGAGAGTGACCCCACAACAGGCCACTGTGAGATGGGGTGAGGCCAGGGTGGCCCAAGCTAGGGCCTTTATCGATTCTGGGGCTGTGGGAAAGTTTATCGACCAGGCACTAGCTCGCAGGCTGGGCCTGCCCATTGAGGCTCTTTCACACCCCATCCCTATCTCAGCCTTGGATAGGAGATCATTAGGAGCCGGACCTATTCGGGTGCAAACTGGCCCCGTAATACTTCAATTAGGCTGCCATACTACATTGATGTCCTTTTTTGTCACCCAAGTCCCTGAGTTGCAGCTGGTTCTGGGCCACTGTCACGTCTCGCGCTTCGCGGGCTAGGACCTGTCGCGCCAACGCTGCTTTCATCGCCCGAGCTACTACCGCGGACGCACCCACTTCCGTTTCCGGGATGGCACATCTTTGTTCGTTCATGGTTTCTTCCAGGATTCGTGCTACGGACCTCGCTTCCCAGGTGGACTTCCCGATCTCCAGCTCAAGTTTACACTCAGGTAGCGTTCTCGTTCTTTTTCGAACGACGGTATTGTTTACGCATTTATCCCAAAGTGCGCTTTCGTTTTGTTTCGCTATTTCTCGCGCTTTATTTTCCCCCACGATTTTCCCTGTGTCTCCCTGGAGTCTAGTTACTCTCTCCCCAGCTCCAAGTATGCTCGCGGCTCGTTTTTCCCATTCTTTCCGAACGGCGGTTTTGTTTCTCCCCTCTCACCAGTTTACGGCCCCGTTTTGTTCCGTTTTTTACTCTCCTTCGCGCACGCTGCTCTTGCGGTTTCACATCTGACCCTGACAGCATGAAGAAACCATAGGAAACCGCAGCGGCGATGCAAGAGCTTCGAGCCATGATGGGCCAATTATTGACTACTGTGCAACAACAACAAACTGTGATTCAGGACTTAGGGGAGCGGTGCGCGCAATTGGCAGGCGCGGTCCAATCCCTCCAGCACGCTCCTTCCACGAGCACCTCGGCGCACGTACGCGGCCCCAGCAGAGCCGCCCCTACCACCACCCAGGCGTGTGTAACCGCACTCGCCCCCCCTCCGGTCTTCATCGGCGAATCTGGCGCGGTGGAGGGTTTTATCACTCAATGCACCCTCATCTGGCGCCTACAGGGGCTGCAGTTCCCCAACGAGGAGACCAGGGTGGCTTACGCTATCACGCGCCTCGGCGGCAGAGCACTCAAGTGGGCCACCGCCCTTATGACTCATGAGGACCCGGACTTGGACACTAGTGCGGAATTTTTCGCCGCTTTACGCAGGGCTTTTGGACAAGGTTCTCCTCAACGGGCCGCTGCTCGCCGTCTCTTCAGCATTTCGCAGGGGAGGCTTTCAGTTCACGAATATGCCATAGAGTTTCGCATTCTGGCCATTCAAAGTCGCTGGACGGACCTGTCCCTCGCCCCGGCGTTTTACTATGGGCTAAGGGACGAGATTAAAGATGAACTCATGTACAAGGACTGGGGTACGGACCTGGAAAAGCTTATTTGTTTGGCGCAGGACGTCGACGACAGGAGGCGTGAGAGAAGACGCGAGGGAAGGAGGCCCCCGGCGGTTCCCAGGACGTCACCCCACACTGAACGGTCTTCTCCCAAGCCGTCGGATCTTCCTGTGGACCACCCCGAGCCCATGCAGGTCAGCCGTTCCCGTCTGTCTCGTGAGGAGCGGGCCCGCCTCGTCCGGGAGGGCTTGTGTCTATACTGCGGCGATCCGGGCCACTTAGTCGCCTCTTGCTCCATGCGACCGAAGGAACCCAGGACGGGAAACCACAGCGCCTATCAGACCAGGGGGTCGCGCTGATAGGCACGGCTCCGCTCCAAGACCCCGTTGACCGCTGCGAGATTGTCATCTCCCTAACCTGGCCTTCTAATCCCGGTCCGCCGTTTCTTTCCAAAGCCCTCATAGACTCTGGTTCTGCCACCAATCTTCTGGACCGCTCTCTGGCTCAACGCCTACTGATCCCCTATCTACCCTGTCCGTCTCCGCGAGCCGTGGCAGCGCTCGACGGACGGCCTCTAGGGAAGGGCGGTTTGGACGAGATCACCGAACCTCTGCTACTTCACTCACTAGCTAACCATCGAGAGCTGTGCTCTTTTTTCTTAATGGACATACCCAACGAACCCATTGTGCTGGGGTATTCCTGGCTTGACTGGAGGAAGGGTCAACTCACCCAATGGGGCCCTGGTTGTGCCGATCACCTGCACGGGGACGCTCATCCTGACCCTACAGTCGCTCCCGCTGTTAGAGTCATGGCCTCTGCTGCTGAATCCGCTCCCGGACAGACATCTGTTCTGCCTGAGTACAGCAATCTCTCTCTGGTATTTAGTAAGAGCCACGCCTCTTCTCTGCCTCCACACCGTGAATCCGATCTAGCCATTGACCTTTTACCGGGCAGCACTCCGCCGAGGGGACGTCTCTACTCCCTCTCCAAACCAGAAACCCGGGCGATGGAAGAATACATCGCCGACGTCCTAGCCAACGGCCTCATTCGACCCTCTACCTTGCCTGCGGCTGCCCCCTTCTTCTTTGTGGGCAAGAAGGTCGCTCGAAACTCACAGGAGTCATGTCCGGCAAGTCCTCCAGCGCCTTCTCCAGCATCAGCTTTATGTCAAGCTTGAAAAGAGCGTATTCCACACTCACACCACCTCCTTCCTGGGGTTCATCATTTCACCTCGCGGAGTAGCCATGGATCCTGCCAAGACCTGGGCGATCACACAGTGGCCGGCTCCCGGAACTATCAAACAGCTCCAGCGCTTTTTGGGGTTCGCCAATTTCTACTGGCGCTTCATAAGAAATTACAGCTTGGTCGCATCTCCCCTTACCTCTCTGCTCCGCGGGACACCCAAATCATTGATCTGGTCCAGGGAGGCTCAGATCGCTTTTGACGACCTCAAGGCCCGTTTCACGTCGGCTCCCATCCTCACGCACCCTGATCCCACACGCCCGTTCATTGTCGAAGTGGACACCTCTAACACGGGGGTAGGCGCCATCCTGTCCCAAACGTCCCTCGTCGACAGTCGCGTTCACCCTTGCGCCTACTTTTCCCGCAAGCTCAGCCCCGCTGAGCGGAACTACGACGTGGGCGATCGGGAACTGTTGGCTATTAAATTGGCGCTGGAGGAGTGGCGCCACTGGTTGAAGGGCGCTGATCACCCGTTTCTCATTTGGACAGATCACAAAAACTTAGAGTATCTCCGGGAGGCGTGCCGTCTCAACCCCCGACAAGCGCGGTGGGCTCTGTTCTTCGCCAGGTTTAGATTCCACCTCTCGTACCTACCGGGCTCCAAGAATGTCAAGCCGGACGCGCTTTCCCGGCTACATTCGCCGGATGACGCCCCGGAACCTCCTGCCACCGTCCTGGACATGCACTGCATTGTAGGCCAGGTATGCTGGACTCTCCTGAGGGATGTTTCTCCCCTCTCACCAGTTTACGGCCCGTTTGGTTCCGTTTTTTACTCTCCTTCGCGCACGCTGCTCTTGCGGTTTCACATCTGACCCTGACAGCTACCCAAGGTTGCAGGATCACAACCCTCGGTCCACCCATTCAATCTCAGTCTGGGGCTCGCAGTGTGCCCAGAGTAGTTGGAAGGACCTACACGTTCCTGTTGCACACCCATTAGACCACATTGAGCTCTCTGGGGTGCCCTCAGACTATTGGGACCTCCAGGAGGTATTTCCCAAGGGCAAGGCACAGATCCATCCTCCCCATAGACCTTTTGATTGTGCAATTAACCTGCTCCCAGGGGCTACCCCACCTTGAGGCAGGCTGTTCTCCCTATCTTCACCTGAGCATGAGGCTATGGAGGAAAATATTCAGTAGGTTTTGTCAATGGGGTTCATCCAGCCTTCCATATCACCAGTGGAGGCATGGTTTTTCATTGTTAAAAAGAAGGGATGGGCCCTGCGACCCTGCATTGATTATTGGGGATTGAATGCCATCACTCGGAAGGATCGCTATCCTTTGCCCTTGATGAACTCAGCTTTCAACCACAGCACCAGTCCTCCATATGCCCAACCATGAGGTCCAGTTTGTAGTGGAGGTGGATGACTCAGATACTGGGTTAGGAGCAGTTCTTTCCCAAAGGAGTGGAAAGGACCAGGTGTTGCACCCTTGTAACTACTTTTCACATCGGCTCACCCATCCTGAGCGAGATTATGATGTGGGGGATCGGGAACCTCTGGCAGTTAAATTGGCCTTACCGGAGTGGAGGTACTAGCTTGAGGGGGCTAAGCATCAGGTCCTTGTCTGTACAGACCATAAAAACTTTGTCCACCAGGCGAAATGCTTGAACCCCTGTCAATTCAGGTAGGCTATGTTTTTGCCCGGTTCGACTTTGTCTTGTCCTATCGACCAGGCATGAAGAACCTCAAGCCAGATGCCCTCTCGAGGCAGTGGGATCCGGACATATTGGAGCCCACTCCCCAGTCGATCATTCCTTTGCGGTGAATTATGGTACCACTCCAGTGGGGTCTGGAGCAAGCCATTTGGGATGCTCTACATCTGGAACCAGACCCGAGAGGGGGGCCTCCAGGAAAATTATATGTTCCTTCTGCTGTCAGATCCCTGGTGCTATCCTGGGGCCATATATCCCCATTTGCAGCACACCCAGGGGTGACACTTCTGGTGGCCTGGCAAGGAAACTCAGTTATCCTGGTCTGTGTTGACTGTTTCTCTAAGGTGTGTAAATTCATCCTTTCAAGCTTTCAAGCTTGAAAGGATGTCAAGCTTTCAAGCTTTCATCTGCACAGGAGACGGCTGAGCTCCTCTTGCAGCATGTGGTTCGGGTACATGGTCTCCCCAAAGACGTGGTGTAAGACAGGGGGCCACAATTTGCCAGCCGGTTCTGGAAGGCATTCTGCCGGGTCAGGATTTCACCCAGAGTCAAATGGCCAGACAGAGAGGGTAAATAAGAACCTTGAGCGCTCGCTCAGGTGTCCAATCTCAGTGCGTCCCTCATTGTGGTCCCAACATCTGGGATGGGTGGGGTATGCCCACAATACCCTTTGGCACTCCTCTCTGAGTATGTCGCCATTTGAGTGCCAATTTGGGTACCCTCCGCCTATGTTCGCAGCCCAGTAGGAGGAGGTAGGGGTTCCAACGGCAGAGCAATTGGTGCATCGGTGCCACCAGACCTGGCAGAGACCCCGGCAAGCATTGCAGTGCAGAGGGCAACCCGCTTGGCCAATCGACAGCGGTGGCAGACTCCAAGATTCCGACCAGGTCAGAAAGTGTGGTTGGCTGTGAAGGACCTCCCACTACAGGTCGAATCCAGGAAGCTGTCGCCCCATTATGTTGGCCCATATAAGATTCTCCGAAGGGTTAATCCAGTGGCTTACCAAGTAGATGTTCCCCACTCACGGAAGATTAATCCCACCTTCCATGTATCTTGGCTCAAACCCGTCTTCTGTAGCTCTCTGGGGGCACCCACTCCAGCACCTCCACCGCCTCCCCACATCATAGACGGGTCTCTGGCCTTCAGGGTCCAGCATATTGTGGACTCCTACAGGGTGCGAAGGCGCACTCAGTACCTGGTGGACTTGGAGGGCTACGGACCAGAGGATCATTCCTGGGGTACTGCGTGCCATATCCTAGACCCAGGCCTGATCAGATAGTTCCACAATGATCGGGCTGCGGCCCTGGGAATGTCAGGAGCCATTCCTAGTAGGGGGGGGTACTTTAACGTTGCGACCCGTGATAGCGGCGCAAGCCACCTCACAGGCAGAGGCACGTCCAGCCACACAGTGTGTGTGTGTGTGTGTGTGTATTTGTCACTGACCTATGTGTGCATTTATATTTTAGTAAATATTATATATATCTAAATGACAACACACAAGCAGTGTTGTATAAAGTACTGGAAAATCACACTCAAGTAGAAGTACAGATACCCTAGCAAAAAATTACTTTGGTAGAAGTTCAAGTCACCGACTGAAACTCTACTCAAGTAAAAGTCGTAAAGTATCTAGTATTTATTGTGCTTAAGTATGACAAGAAATCCACAACTAAATGTACTCAAGTAATGAAAGTAAAAGAACAAGTAAGTGTTAATAATAACCAGAGGCAGTCAGAATTTTTAATATTTTAATAGTTTATCCAGCATTTTAAAACATGGTAAACGCTAAGTAGTTAAAATACTGAAAATTATGCCTACATCAAACACACACAAGGTTTCAAAAACCTAAACAGGAGTAGGCTACTACTGTTATTATAAACAATAATAATAGTTTATATTATTAAACTATTAATAGTTTCATCTCAGCGGTGAAAACACCAAATATTCTTTCATTTATTTTTTGTAATGAGTAACGACACGGCGCATTGAAAATGGATCAGAGTAGAAGTATGCAATTAAGTTCTGAAATGTAGTGAAGTAAAAGTGAAAGTAAACAGAATTAAAAAAAAGTCAAGAAAAGTACAAAGTCTCCCAAAACATACTTAAGTACAGCAGTGAAGTATTATTACTTCGTTACTATACAACACTGCACACATGTCCTCAAGCACTACATACCTCACACCTGAGCAATAGTTCAGTGGGATAATGTGGGTTCGTTCGACGCCAGAGGTACTGGGTTTGTGGCCTGGTCAATCCATAATTACAATTATAGCATGCAATACTGTTCTGGTCACTCATGCATATTTGGTTCCACAATTTTTAGGCCTCAGTTTTACCCCCACATTTGGGTCCCCAATCGTAACACTTGGACTTCTGCCCCGCAAATCTCGGTGACATCAGTGACGAACACGGTGAAAGGTTTCACCAGGACATTGCTACGAAGGAGAAACGATACCAGGGCAACTGGAATCCGTCAATGCTTGCTGAC